>CM054145.1:31776210-31798710 GCA_028751875.1 Rapana venosa | reverse complement strand
ACACCTTCATGGTGATGAGATCGTAATGGAACAGGCTGATAGCAGACTGATGCTCTGTACACTTTCATGGTGATGAGATCGTAATGGAACAGGCTGATAGCAGACTGTTTCTGTACACTTCTGGTGATGGATCATAATGGAACAGCGAAGCATCTTGTGCTTCTGTACACTTCAGGTGATGGATCAGTAATGGACAGGCATAGCATCTGGTGCTCTGTACACTCCATGGTGATGGGATCATAATGGACAGGCTTCTTCTGTGCTCTGTACACATCCTGGTGATGGGATCATAATGGGCAGACTTCTTCTGGTGCTTTGTACACATCCTGGTGATGGGATCATAATGGGACAGACTTCTTCTGGTGCTTTGTACACATCCTGGTGATGGGATCATAATGGGACAGACTTCTTCTGGTGCTTTGTACACATCCTGGTGATGGGATCATAATGGGACAGACTTCTTCTGGTGCTTTGTACACATCCTGGTGATGGGATCATAATGGGACAGACTTCTTCTGGTGCTTTGTACACATCCTGGTGATGGGATCATAATGGGACAGACTTCTTCTGGTGCTTTGTACACATCCTGGTGATGGGATCATAATGGATCAGGCTGCTGGTGGTCTGTACATTTTCAGGTGATGGGATCATAATGGGACAGACTGCTGGTGCTTTGTACACATCCTGGTGATGGGATCATAATGAGACAGACTTCTTCTGGTGCTTTGTACACATCCTGGGGATGGGATCATAATGGATTAGGCTGCTGGTGCTCTGTAATCTACCCATGTGATGGGATCATAATGGAACAGACTTCGTCTGGTGCTCTGTACATATCCTGGTGATGGGATCATAATGAAACAGGCTGCTGTTGGTGGTCTGTACATTTTCAGGTGATGGGATCATAATGGAACAGGCTGCTGTTGGTGCTCTGTACTCTCTCAGGTAATGGAATCATGATGGAACAGGCTGCTGGTGGTCTGTACATTTTCAGGTGATGGGATCATAATGGAACAGGCTGCTGTTGGTGCTCTGTACTCTCTCAGGTAATGGAATCATGATGGAACAGGCTGCTGGTGGTCTGTACATTTTCAGGTGATGGGATTGAAACGGAACAGGTTGCTGGTGCTCTGTACATCTCTCTGTCTCATAGCATAGCATAGCATAACATAGCATAACATAGCATAACACAGCATGGCATACCATAGCATAGCATAGTAAAGCACAGAACAGCACAGCACAGCACGGCATAGTACAGCATAGCACAGTATAATAATAGCCTAGCATAATACAGCACAGCAAAGCATAGCACAGCGTAACATAGCATAGCATAGTACCCTCCCCCCCCCACTCCCCCTCCCAACAAATTTCTGAGGCTTCTGAGGCACTGGTCAGAGCTGAACAGCATCAGTGTTCAATTCCACAGGGACATGGCTGGAACTCTGCGAGAAATACGCGTTGGGGGTGTGGGGTGGGGTAGGCTGACTTTGACTGAACTGACCATTAGCATGTGAGCTCTCTTCCCTCTGTCTGTTTCTCTTTCTCCGTGTGTCCTTCCTCGTATGTCTGTGTTGTGTCTTGTCTCGTTTGTCTGCGTCTTCATGCTCGATTGTGTGTGTGTGTGTGTGTGTGTGTGTGTTTGTGTGTGTGCGTGAACGTGTGTGTGTGATGGGTGGGTGGTGGTGGTGGTGGTGTGTGTGTGTGTGGGGAGGGGGGGGGGTAGCATGCATGTGAGCGTATGTTCGTGCGGGCGTACGTGTGTGTTATGCGAGTGGGAGCATTTAATCTGCCTTTTCCTGACCTTTATGGATTGATAAAAAATAATATTTATGATTCTCTTTTTTAATTATTAAATTGTCTTACTTCCTGCATCGCTTATTAGTTGTTTTATTGTTTTGCCGATTTCTTTGTTTATTTTGGGGGTTTGCATTGACAGATTACTTTAATTTCGCCGCGGGCAATATTTGCATGTTATGTTGTTCATGCTGATTTGTTCAGGTGTAATATTGACATGAGCTCTACTATATTAATAATAATGATAATAATAAGAAGATTGAAGAAGGAGAAGAATGAAGAAGGAGAAGAAGAAGATTGATAACATAAATAGTAGCAATAATAAGAAAACATATCATCATCATAGAATAATAATAATAAAATATAATAATAATTAATAAATAATTAAAATAATAATACAATAAATCAAAAAATTATAATAAAAAACAACGATGATAATGATGAAGATGATGATAATAATAATGATACTATTATATTATTATTATTTTATTATACTACTACTACTACTACTACTACTACTACTACTACTCCTACTCCTACTCCTACTATTTACTACTACTACTACTCCCTCCTCCTCCTCCTCCTTCTTCCTCCTCCTCCTCCTCCTCCTCCTACTCCTCCTACTACTACTACTCCTACTACTACTACTACTCCTACTACTATGATAATAATGTGACATTACTGATGGCAAGAAGAAAAGAAGAATCCTGCTGCTATTTCTACATCTTCAGCCGATATTTCTACTACTGTTTCTGCTGCTGCCAACCTCTATCACAGGTACAGGTACTACTATGACTAAAGGCCAAAGATAGAGTGTAAAGAGTCATATCTTTTTAAGTTCCTGTTCTTTGATGTAAAACACACACACACACACACACACACACTTTTTGTACGTTATCTACTTCCTATGCTTTATCTCTATTTGTATTTTGGTCGTTTCTTTTCATTTTGGTTGGAGTTTGTCTTTTGGTTCTTTTTTGTGTTTATGCGTATCATCTTTGTGTTTCGTTTCTTCTCTCTCTCTCTCTCTCTCTCTCTCTCTCTCTCTTCTCTCTCTCTCTCTCTCTCTCTCTCTCTCTCTCTCTCTCTCTCTCTCTCTCTCTTCCACACACACACACACACACACACACACACACACAACACACACACACACACACACACACACACACACACACACTCTCCCCCTCTCTCTGTCTCTCCTCTTTCTCTCTCTCAGTTTTGTTTTTCTTGTTCTTTTTCTTCTCTCTTTTTTCTTCTTCTTTTTTTAGTTTTGTTTATATATCGTTCTTCTTTCAATCGCTGTGTCTCCTCATGCTTTTTCTCGTTTTTCTTGTCTGTCTGTCTGTCTGTGTTTGTCTGTCTCTGTCTGTCTGTGTCTATCTGTCTCTGTCTGTCTCTAGGTCTTTCTATCACTCTGTCTATCCTCACTTCCTCCCTCCTCCCCCCCTCTCCCCCCCCCCCTCTCTCTCTCTGCTTTTTTCTGTGTCCCTGTCTCTTTCTAAATTTGTTGACCACACCAGGAGTAAAATCCAGAATGTGCCAGCTTGCCTTTACAAATCATTGATCATTTTCCCCTGAGAACTTCGGCGCGCTTGGAATAAAATGATTAATGACAAAGAGGTCAGGGATCTTTGAGGGGAAAAAACCCACGAAGTGTGGTTTTATGCGCGTGCTTTGCTTGACAGAACGTGTTTGCACTCTTCCTCTCCTTTTAGCCGTTTTCTCAGACACACACACACACACGAGCGCACGGACATGTATGTACACAGACATGTATACATACACCTATACACACGCACGCGGGCACGTATGGAGATATATAAGCATACACGCATGAACTTACACATACAAACATCATAAAACGCGCGCACACACACACTTACTTACGCACGACGCGCGCGCGCGTACACACGCGCGCACACACACACACACACACACACACAAACGCACACGCACAAAACATACATACACAGACGCGCGCACGCGAGCACACACACACACACATTCACGCACACACATTTTTCCCCAAGGGAAAAAATGCGTTCATCATTAATGTTTGACTATTTTTGCATTCCTTTTGCAGGGTTTGTGTTGCATTATGTCGGTACCTTTTGAAGCGGTTTTTAATCTAGTCTATTTGCAAATCACTAAATAGATTTCTGGTTGCAAAATCTTCATTGGTGACCCCCCCCCCCCCCCCCCCCCACCCCGCGGTCTACAAGGCTATGTAATACAGGAGAGAAAAAATTGTGCTTTTGTCTCCCTTAGATTTTCTTCATTTCAATTCATTAACATGTTGCGCACACGTTAAATCCTGTTCCGCTTTTCGTAAGAGTAGGCCATTGTGTGCCCGGTGGGAACAGATGACAGAATTTACAAAACCGCATACACACAGGGACTGGATGTAAAAAGGCACATTAGTGCTTATTCCATTATCCTCGATATAAAAGAATAAAGTAAAAAATAGAAATAAAGAAGTGTTAAATCTGTAATCTTCTTATTGATCATCGAAGGCTCAGACAGCAGCTCGTGTTGTCTGTCATGTCAGCGGCAATGCCTTAAGCGCCTGACAGACAAGTCAGGCTGGCACAGCACAACCGACTTCAGCGTGAAATCATGAACATGTCAAATCAATCTTTCAACTAATGGATTGGCTTAATAACTGAATGATGAATCGAATGACCGATCAATCAATTCGTAGGTGTGGGTTTTTTTTTCAAATCGATTTATTCATTGATCCATGGATTAGTTGTGTCAATTTGACCACCTCATTTCACCTTCACCTATCCCGTAGTCCCGTGAACCGTAGGGGCACCAGTGAAGATTTTGCAACCAGCTTCCTCCACTCTCCGCGGTTCTCTGCTTTCCGTAGCAATTCGTTCCACTCAAGGCCAGTCCTCCACTCTCTGATGTCTGTTGTCTTCCCATCGTTTTCTCTGTCTGCCTCTTCTTCGTCTCCCTCCTTGTACTGTTCCCTGTATTGGACAGTCTTGGCATGGCCAGTCCAGACGTTCGTGTGACGTGCCCGTACCACTATTAGTTTGCGGTTTTTGCTTTTTTTCACTGAACACGACAGGAATTTGATCACAGAAGGAGCTCAGATCCAAAATGTGCAAGCTTGTTCTTGACAGATTATCGATCCGTTTCCTCTGAGGGCTTCGGTGCACTTGGAATAAAAATAAGGATTAATGACAAGGCGTCCGGGATCCTTTGGGAAGACAATAAAGGAAGAGTGGTTATATGCCGCTGTGTATGTTTGTGTGTGTGTGTGTGTGTGTGTGTGTGTGTGTTGTGTGTGTGTGTGTGTGTGTGTGTGTGTGTGTGTGTTGTGTGTGTGTGTGTGTGTGTGTGTGTGTGTGTGCTTGACAGAACGTGGTTGCACTCTTTCCGTTCTTTGGCCATTTTGTGGAAGGATACGCACACAAGTACAAAACACGCAAGCACATGCAGTACGCGTGCATGCATGCACGCACGCACATGAACATACTCACTCAATACACACATACGCACGCACGCACGGTTACGCATGTATGCACATACACAAACGCGCATGCATGATATAACTTTATGTCACACACACACACATATATATATATATTAGTATATATATATACATATATATGTATACATAAATATAATTTATTTATCACATGCACATATAAACATTAACACACACGCACACACTCATGTCAATAACAATATCCGAGCATGTGCTCTAAAGTAACACACACACACACACACACATACACACACACAACACATTCAACACACCATAAAATAAACTTACAAGGAGCATGCATTCTTACACACAACAACAGGTTAAAAAAACCCACCAAAACAACCCCACCCCCCAAAGAAAAACAAACCCTACCACAAACACCCCACAAATGCATGCTGTCTGGCCCCGCTCCATCCATACACGCCAGCACAAAACGCCAGGCTCTGTTCTTGAAGCCGATTATCTAACCGAAGCCTTTTTTTTTTTACAACTGATGTGGCGTACGTACGCGTCTTGACAGGCCCGGATATAAACTCTTGCTTCACGAAAGCCCCGCCATCAATGGCATAAACTGCAGAAGAAACAATGCCTTCAATAATAGATGACGTCCATCTTGCCTTTGGCGCTATTGCCGATCAATATTCTCGAGGTCCGTAGGAAAAGGTTGAGTGAGCCTCACCACTCACTCTCCTGTAAGTTTACCCACCCCTTAGGAGATTTTTTTTTAAAATCAGATTTTCCATAAGAGGGGTGAACAAGTGTGCTTCAAAATCCATGTTTGTTTTTCTACAAGAGAGAAAAGTCTGCAAAGACAAAATGAAAGGAAATCAATATTAAAAAACAACAACTAAAACGTAATACGGTAAAATAAGATAACCACAGAATAAAATAATGCTGTAGAATATGAGGAAGGGAAATGAAATATAAGCAAACAAAAGTAACAAAAAAAATTGGATAAAAGTAGACATAAACAGTCTGTTCATTTGACAAGCTATGGATACCAGACTGCATCAAAGAGTTGAATTTCAATCACGGAAAGAGACATTATACAGGACAGTGTTGTCTGGGTACATGCCCATGTACTATCATCTTCCGGATGTACAGGCTTTGATATCTGTAATGTAGAGCACTCATGTAGAATGTGAGAGGTTCGCGGTTCAAATCTCATCTGAAATTCAGACATTGTGTCTCATCCATTATACCATGGTGTTGTGAAGTGGGATTTCGGCTTTTCAGAAAATGTTGCCATATATATTGCTTTTGTAACCATAGAGTCTATTACCTGCGAAAAATGAGTGTAAATAGACCTAATCCCTACTCGCAGGTAATAGGATTGATGGCTACAAGAGAAAATAAGGCTACAAGGCGAAATTTGATAAGAAAAGATGATGTTTTTGGCAAGGATGCATTATATGTAGTAGACATGGGGGGGGGGGGGGGGGGGGATGGGAGGGGGGGATGGGGGGAGAACGAGAGTGATCCAGTACACTAGTGACGCATTTTCCAAGAGAAAAGTATGTCAAACTTGTCATGCAGGAAAAGCAGCTGGAGATTTATATCTTCAACTAAACTGTACGATAAATTGAAATGATACAATAGCAAACATAAACACACACACCCACTCTTCTCTCTCTTTCTCTCTCTCTCTCTCTCTCTCTCTCTCTCTCTCTCTCTCTCTCTCTCTCTCTTCTCTCTCTCTCTGTGCGTACGTGCGCGCTCGCGCGCGTGCGCACGTGTGTGTATGTGTGTCGTGCATGTGTAGTGCATGTGTGTGTACGCGCGAATGTGTCTATGTGTGTGTGTACATGTGCGTGCATTTATGTACGTGTGTGTGTGTGTGTGTTTTCGTGTGCACGCGCGCGCATGACTGTGTGTGTGTGTTTACAAAGGATGATGTGACCTACACTCCATAATAATTTACCTGACATGCACATGGCAGCCAGCAATAAATCCTTTCATTTAGGGGAGAGCTCTGCCGTTAAGCGCTTAAACTGCTGGAGAAACAAAAACGTTTGAATAATACATGACCTTCCCTTTTCTTTTTTTGCCTTGGACGCAAAAGCTGATCAATAATCCATGAACGCACAGTGGATGATTCAGCTCGTATCTAATTCCAGGTCGCGGTGGCATTATTTCAAATTTTTGTCCTCATGAAAAAATAGATGTGCACGTTACAAAAATCTGTTTTTAACTCGTGCATTGTGTGGATTGGTGAGGTCAAGAGGTAAGACACACGTCTGGAGAGCGAGAAGTGGGGGTTCCATTCTCGTCTGCACCCCGAAATTCCTCCCCTCCCCCTCCTGAATGGTGATCTGGGAGGTAGTCTTTCAGATGAGATGATAAACCGCGGTCCCACGTGCATCACACATTCAGCGCACGTAAAAGAATCCACAGCAACAAGAACGTACGCAGAACATCTTGCGCACACGTTAAATCCTGTTCCGCTTTTCGTAAGAGTAGGCCATTGTGTGCCGGTGGGAACAGATGACAGAATTTACAAAACCGCATACACACGGGGACTGGATGTAAAAAAAAGCACGTGAGTGCTTATTCCATTATCCTCGATATGAACAAAAAATGAAAAAAAAAATCACGTGAGTTGTCCCTGGCAACATTCTGTAGAAAGAAGGAGCCACTCTCAACCAGGAAGCAAATACACATGCGTCCAAAACATAAATGTAAAACTGGGTGGCGCTGTTCTGGTGGCGACGCGCTTTTCTCTGGAAGAGCAGCCCAATGGGGTTGATGCAGAGACATCTGCTGTGACTGAAAGCGGTATAGTGTATGTACTCCCTCTGTTCCCTTTGACTGTCTAATTCCAGGTCTGAGCGGCATTGGCTTGGTGGATCTATAATACCATTTGTCTCTCTTTGTCCCTGTCTGTCTTTGTCTGCCTTCCATCGCCTGTATGTTTGTCTCTCTGTCTGTTTTCTCTTTGTGTCTTCTGTCTGTGTCTCTTGTGTCTGTCTGTCTGTCTCTGTCTGTCTGTCTGTCCTCTCTCTCTCTCTCTCTCTCTCTCTCTCTCTCTTCTCTCTCTCTCCCTCTCTTTTTCTTTCTTTTTTTTTTCGTTCAGAGTTCAGAGTTCTCCTCTCTCTCTCTCTCTCCCTCCCTCTCTCTCTCTCTCTCTTCTCTTCTCTCTCTCTCTCTCTCTCTCTCTCTCTCTCTCTCTCTCTCTCCCCCCCCCCCCTCTCTCTCTTCTCTCTCGTGTCACTGTGGAAGGGGTTATCTAACATTCCTTTCAATGATTCATGTTGTTAACGCGTCACAGCCAGCACTAAAACTCTTTCTTCTCCTGAACTCTGCCCGCCATTACCGCGCATAAACTGCAGTAGAAACAATAATGGATAACGTCCCCTTGCGCGTTTAAGCCCAGAAGCGATACATATTCTAGCAACGCACAGTTAAAAAAGCAAAAAAAAGCTAAACTAGACATCATTGTGGTTCTTGGGGATATAGGAAAGACAGGAAATAGCCTAAGAAAACAGAAGAAAGACAAGAAAGAGGTGACAGGAAGAAAAGGGACGAGCCAGAAACAAAGAGAGTGATAGAAAAGAGGGAATTCCTAGCACAGATTGTCCCGAAGTTTCCTGTCTTCCTCTCCCAGGGGATAAATTAGGATCAGATGTATTTCCAAAGGAAATAAAACTAGATCTAAAAAGTGTGATGATTTTTACAAAAAGATATGTCACATTTTACCGATAAGTTTTGTTCGTGAAAAAGAAGATCCCACGCACAGGAGGCTATGCCACGGACATTCACTTTGCTAAAGGGCTGGGATGTAGTATATCAGTTGATAAAGCAGGGAGCTTTTTTTGCGAATGCTCAATTTTTTTGTTCAAAACCAGGATGTTTAAATGTTCCATATCCCGTAGACCTGAAATCTGGATGCTAGTCTAATTAGGAATGAGGCTGTAAGGTTATATAAGTCTCATGCGCAACATGAATTTATTGCAGACGGAATAGTTATCTTGTGGCAAGAAATAAGTAAAACTCAAGAGAAATGATTTATCAAAACCCTCTCTGTTAGGAAAAGGAATGTGCACACGTACAGGAAAATGTCTTTAAGAAAAAAATGCTGTCCTTGGGAGCAGCGGTTTGAATTTTACGGAAGAAATATCTGTTGTGATTATTACATGTAAATGTGATACATAACAACAATATACGGTATGATCTAAAAAGGACATAACACATCAATCTTCCCCGTGGGGATGCTGGGGCCTGTCAGTATCCCCACCTTCGGGACAATCTACCCTAGGGATTCCCTCTTTTCTATCCCTCTCTTTGTTTCTGCCTTGTCCCTTTTCTTCCTGTCACCTCTTTCTTGTCTATCTTCTATTTTCTTGGTCCGTTCTCTTGTCTTTTTACCCCCAGCAAGACTTAAAGGATAAAAGTTCTCCCCCATGCCAAAGTCGGATACACTGGGCCGGCCTGACTTGTCAGGCACTTAACGGGAGGACAGATAGCCTGGTGGTTAGAGTGATGTATTCGTGATCTGCTGACCCGGGTTCGATTCTCGTTCAAGAAGATTTTTCCTCTGGAGTTAACATCAGTGCCGCAGACTCCACTCTCCCCAAAAGTCCTTCGGATGAGACAATATAACCCGAAGTCCCGTGTGCGAACGCACGCAGAACATCTTGCGCACACATTAAAACCCTGGTGGGAACGGATGACAAAATTGACAAAACTGCATACACACGGGGTCTGAATGAAAAAAAAAGCACATGAGTGCTTATTCCATTATCTTCGAAATAATAATAATAATAATAATAATAATAACAATAATAATAATAATGCAACACACTTTCGCTCGTATCACAGACAACGATAGCTGCTGTCTGAGCATTTGGGCAAAGAAGAAGAGAAACAAAAACCTACATGAATCGAAACGCTTTAAGTAAAACCTGGACAGCAGAAAGTCTTTATAGAAGAACCCCTATTCTAGCAGGTATTTTGACAGCTAACATCTAACAGAAGGGGAGGTAGGGGGGGGGGGGGGGGGGTGGAGGAGGAAGGCTTGAGCCACATTAAGGTCACGAATTTTCAATGCCCTTTGGCCACTGTTTTGTGTCTGCCTGGATACAGGATTAAAGCTGCAGCTTCTGATCCCAGGGATCAAATCCCGGAGGCAAGAGTAGACCTGGCTCATCTCATTCGAGGTCAGGGAGGCTGCGCCCAATGCTGCTTGTCCGTTGTGTGTGATGTCAACCTGCATCCCTGCTTGGTTTGTTCAAATTTTGTTTTCTTGATAAACGTCGGACAGCTACATTTTTTTTGTTCACGTAAAAGATTATGATAGAGGTGAGAGCAGTGTTTTGTTATTTTACTCCGTGAAAGAAAATATCAGCCTTGTACTTTTCTGTCAATGTGAGAAGATGTGTGATTATTTTACAGGGTTACTTCTTCCATCGTTTTAAATGGAATAGCAGTAGACGTCTGTGCTTGTGGCAAAATTGCTTTTCCGTCTTTTATATATATATATATATATATGTATATATATATATATATATATATATATATATATATATATATATATATATATATATATATATATATATAGTTCTTTTATTGTGCCTATAGAGTATTGGATGCCCCAAGTCACCTTTCCAAATTAAATGACATATCATTCATGCCAAGTGACATCATAATTTAAAACATATTGGTGGGGTTTTTTAATCAATTGTCTGAATATCTGAAATGAGTTTGCCTAGGATTGCAAATTATAGAAAGTTTTGTCTGACGGATTTCATTGATAAGATCCATTAGTGAATTACTTTCCATAACGTGTGATTTTCATACTGCCACCCGACTTATAGACGTTGACTGTCTTCTAATCCGGAGCTTAACGAAAGGTGTGTGGTGAAGTGTAGTGTTGCATAGTATTGTCTGCCATGATTTTATGTAAAAGAAAGACAGACAGAAAGAAGGAAAGAACTAAAGAAGGAAAAGAGAAAACAATGTAAAGCAAGAACCCCCCCCCCAAAAAAAAAAAAAAATTAAAGAAAAAAGAAAACAAAGGCAGGAAAAACACACAAAAAAACCAAGAAAGAAAAACACAAACAAACAATTAGATTGAAAACAATGATGATACATATTATCACAAACACAAAAGAAAGAAAGAACGAATAATAGACAAAAAGAAAGACAGAACGACTAAAAACACAAATGAAAGACAAACAAAAAGAAAGACAAACAGAAAAAAACACACACAAAAGAATGACAGACAAAAGACAGAAGAAAGAAAGAAAGATAACAGAAATCAGACTTGACCTCTGAAGAGCGGTCATTAACCCAAATTCCCAATTTCCTGCCACAGTCTTGTTTTTCATTTCATTCAGTACCCACTGTGGTGTTGCATTTCGTCTGAACTTTTCCCACAACAGAATATGAATCCTATCGATTATTGGATCTGCCTATTCATCGCCACTGTGTGCGTACGTGCAGGTGTTTTGCCATCCGTGGGTTATTTTTTCTCCCCGCGAAAACAAAGAAAAACCATTGATACGGTGTTTTATAACACCGAGAGAAAAGAAGAAAAAAACAAAGATAAAAAGCTGGAAGGAAAGAAAGAAGCTAAGAGATAAAAGAAAGAAAGAAAGAAAGAACACAAAATTAGGCCAGAAGAATAAATAAGGAAAAAACAAAAATAACGGAAGAATGTAAGAAATAAATAAATAAAGAAAGAAAGAAGGTAGGAAGGAAAGAAAGATAGAAAGAAAGTAGGAAGGAAAGAAAGAAAGAAAGAAAGAAAACAGTAAGGAAAAGAAGAGTAAATCAGCAGAGGAAAGTATAAAAAAAAACCCCACACATTGCCGTTGATAAGTGGCTATATCCCAAATATACCTCATATTCTCTAAATTATGTTTCAGTCTATGAACTGCCTTTTTAGGGTTTAAAATTTTTCTTTTTAGTTCACTTTCATTTTGACTTTCTAACCACACAAAAAGAATGCAAGCAAAATCTATTTCCAGTGTGTGCTTCTTCACTGTCTGATGGAATAATCAATGATATTCACAAGTGAATAAGTCCTCGAAGTCGGAATGCGGCTACCTTAAAATGGTCCCATGTGCAATATCTCACCATTGGTCGCCCTAGGAACTCTAGCTGAGAAACGAAAAAAATAAAGGGAAATAAGTTTTGATAGAGTTTGATTTTTCATTTCATTTTATTTCATTTCATTTATACCAATTTAAGTCACGAGATTTCTCTGCGTGAAATTCGGGCTGTTCTCCCCGGGGAAAGCGCGTCGCCACAAGAGCAGCGCCACCCTTTTTTTTGGTCTGCAACTGTATTTTATACTGTCAATCGACTGATAAGCGTTAATTGTCATCTAATCCAGATTTTAATGAAAGTGGTATGAAGGAAGGAAGAAAGAAAGGATGAGAGAAAGGAAGGACGAAAGAAAGACAGAAAGAAAGAAAGAAAGGAAGAAAGAAAGGAAGGAAGGAAGAAAGAAAGAAAGAAAGAAAGACAGAAAGAAAGAAAGAAAACAAAGGAAAGAAAAAAGGAAGAAAGAAAGACAGAAAGAAAGAAAGAAAGAAAGAAAGACAGAAAGACAGAAAGAAAAAGTAAGAAAGAATAAGAAAAAAGCAAACAATAAAGACAGAAGAAAGAAAACAAAGACCAGACATTGCAAGTGATGAGTAACCATATCCCAAAAATATCTCATCTTTTCAAAAACATGCGTTTCAATTCTATTTACTGCCCCCTTTTTTGTTACATTTTTCATTTTTCTTTTTTATACCCGTTTTGTATCCCAAAATCGTGCAAGACATATTGATCACCGGAGTCTGTTTGTTCACTGTCATTGTGTGAATACGTGCAAGTGTGGTTTAGGGCGTCCATGATGTTGTTTACAAGAAAACTAGAATGGAAACACTGATGGCGCGTATTATCACGAATACAAAGAAAGAAAGAAAGAAAGAAAGAAAAGAAAAGACAAAAAAGAAAAGAAAAGCAGAGAGAGAGAGAGAGAGAGAGAGAGAGAGGAGAGAGAGAGAGAGAGAGAGAGAGAGAGAGAGAGAGAGAGAGAGAGAGAGAGAGAGAGAAAGAGAGACAGAGACAGAGACAGAGACAGAGACAATGACAGTGATAATGACAAACTCTTTTCTTTCGAGGATAATGAATTAAGAACCCATGTACTTTTCTTTACATCCAGTCCTCGCCCTTAGGGATATATCATATGATAATAAAATAAACCCAATACCTACACACTCTCTTTCTTTATAATTATGCGCGGTATAACCCTACACAAGACTACTGATACGGTGTTTTATTACACATAAACACCACAAGAGAGAGACAGAGAGAGAGAGAGAGAGAGAGAGAGAGAGAGAGAGAGAGAGAGAGAGAGGGAGAGAGAGAGAGAGAGAGAGAGAGAGAGAGAGAGAGAGAGTATAAAGACTGACAGAAAGAAAGTATGAAAGAAAGACAAGAAAGAAAAAGATTGAAAAGGGTGAAAGAAGAACAGGATGCAACGAAGGAAGAAAGTAAAGAAAAAAACCCCAGGAGACAGACAAACAGAGTAAAAATTAAACGAAATTAAAAAACCCCAGAAAGAAATGGAAAATGAATGTGAGAGAAAAAACAAAGGAAGAGAAGAACAAAAAAACAGATAAAAGGAAGAAAAACTGAAACAAAAGGCATAACAATAAAGAATATTCAGAATGCCTAACCTCATGAATACAAAAAACCCTGGTCATAAACGAACAGAAAAAAGAAACGAAGAAAGAATGAATGAAATAATGAGAGAAAGAAAGAAAGAAAGAAAGAATGAATGAATGAAAGAAAGAAAGAACAAAAGAAAGAAAGAAAGGAAGAAAGAAAGACAAAGAGCCGAATATAGCCAGTGATCAACAGTCATACCCCAAAATACCCACATATTCTTTGACTTCTCTTTCTTTTTATTCTCTTCATTTTCTTGTTTCCTTTTTCAGTTCTCTCTGGACATTTTATGACAAAAACGTGCAAGAGATATTAATTATTGGGTCTAGCTGTTCATCACCGTCTTTGTGTGTGTGCATGCATGCAGGCATTACGGTGTCCATTGGTTTATTTTTACCGCAGACACAAGAATGAAAACAAAAATACTGAGGAGAGAGAGAGAGAGAGAGAGAGAGAGAGAGAGAGAGAGAGAGGAGAGAGAGAGAGAGAGCGAGAGAGAGAGCGATAAAAGAGAGAGAGAGAGACAGACAGACAGACAGATAGACAGGCAGAGGCAAAGAGAATGTGGAGGGCAGAACGGAGAAAAAGAAAAAAGAAAAGGAAGAATGAGAGAAAGGAAGGAAATTTAACATATGCTGGAAAGAATGAATGAATGAATGAATGAATGAATGAATGAATGATAATGAATGAATGAAGCAAACGAACACAAGTAAAACCGAAAGAACATTTTTAAAAAAGAAAAAAAAGAACAAACGACAGACAAAAAGAACATTAGGAAAAAAAGAATAAAAGAACAAAAGTCAGAATAAAAGACAACTGAAAATAAATTTAGAAAAAAAGAAAATAAGGAAAGCAAAAGGACAAGAAAAAAAGAAAATACCCACACCAAGGCTACTAAGAAACAGCTATAATTCAAAACATACCCACAACATCCCTAAAAAAAGAAACCTATCTTTTATTCCATTTATGGCCTTTTTTCTTGTAACGCTTTACCTTGATTCTTTTTGTTTTTTAACAGACAGACTCATGCCAGAGATATCGATCATCCAGTCTGCACCTTCATCATCTTCGTGCGAATGCGTGCATGCGTTAAAATATGCGTCCATGGTTTCGTTTACAAGAAAACTAGAATATAAACAAAAATAACTGCGCATATAACAAAAAAAAGAGAGAAGGACATTGAAACAAAGAACAGGAAAGAAAATGGAAGAGGACTAGATAAAATAAAAAACAACAACAAAAACTTAAAACAAACATTATAAAGGAGAGAGAGGGAGAGAGAGAGGAGAGAGAGAGAGAGAGAGAGAGAGAGAGAGAGAGGAGAGAGAGACAGACAGACAGACAGACAGACAGACAGAGACAGAGACTGAGAGAGACAGACAGACAGACAGCAAGCCACACATACAGAGACAGAGACAGACAGACAGACAGACCCAAGAAGAAGAAGAAGAAGAAGAAGAAGAAGAAGAAAGAAGAAGAAGAAAAAAGAAGAAGAAGAAAGAAAGAAAGAGAAAGAAAGAAAGAAAAAGAAGAAGAAGAAGACAGACAGAAAAAGTCAGAAAGGAGGATAGACAGACATTCAGACATACATACATACATACATACATACATACATACATACATACATACATACAAACATACATACAGACAGACAGACAGACAGACAGACAGAAACAAAGGAAGGAAGGAAGGAACAAAGGAAGGAAGAAAACAGAAAGAACGAAATTTTAAAAAAAGAAAACGTTCACCCTACTTTGAAATAGATGAATGGCCTTATCCTTAAATGCCCCAGATCGTTTAGATCTTGTTTTTATTCCAGTTATCATTTTTCTGTTATAGCATTTTCACCTCAGTTTTGTTGGGGTCTTTTTACCAGAAGAGTCGTGCAAGAGATATCATATTCGTGTGTCTGCGTGCAGACTTCATGGCGCCCTTGGCCAAGGTCAGAAGATAAAACAACAACAACAACCAAGTATGGTAACATTGAAGCGTCATAAGTATTATCACAGAACTGAAGAAGCAGCGAAAGGAAAGAATAATAATTTTTAAAAAACGACTGAAAGAAAGAAAGATAGGGAAAAATAGGAAAGAAGAAAGGAAGCATGGGAAGAGTTGGAGAAAGAGAAGAAATAGACATTAAAAAAACAACAACAACTATCAATAGCAGACAGAATGACACCAAGAGAAAGAGAAGAAAAAAGAAAGCAGGACAGAAAGAAAGAAAGAAAAGAAAAAAAGAAAAGACTTACAGAAAGAAAGACGGACAGAAAGAAAGAAAGAAAGAGAAAGAAAGCAGGACAGAAAGAAAGAAAGAAAAGAAAAAAGAAAGACTTACAGAAAGAAAGACGGACAGAAAGAAAGAAAGAAAGACAGACAGACAGAAATAAAAGACTTCCAGAAAGAAAGAAAGAAAGAAAGACAGAAAGAAAGAAAGAAAGAAAGAAAGACAGACAGACACAAAGACAGACAGGCAGACAAACAGACCAAAAAAAAGAAAAAAAGAATCAGTCTTTTCATTAACAACCGGCCGATCATATCCAAAAATAGCCAGTCTTTCCAAAATTCTTGAGTTCTTTTCCATACATTTTTTTCTGTTACATTTTTTTCCAGGATATTTTACGACAGACCTATGCAAGAAATTTCGATTTTCTATGTCTGATGTCTGTCTTGATCGTCTTTATGTGGATGTGTGCAGGTCTTAATTTTGGGAAATCTTTGGTTTTGTCTGCAAAATCAGAAATGAAAACAACGATATGGTGCATCATTACAGAAAGAATGAATGAACGTATAAACGAAATAAATGGATACAAAGAAATGAATAAATAGATAAAATGAAATAAATAAAGTGAAAGGATGCGAGAAAGGACTAGAGAAAGTAAGGAATAAAGCAGACCAAAAAAAGTCAAACATCTCCTTACACACACACACACACACACACACACACACACACACACACACACACACACACACACACACACACACACCACTAACACTCTCTCTCTCTCACACACACACACACACACACACACACACACACACACACACACACACACACACACACACACACACACACACACACACACACTCGAAAGAAATAAAGAAGGGGGAACAAACCGAAAGAAGAAATGGACAAGAAGAAAGACAAGGTCAAACTTGATCACTAATAAATGGTCATAGTCCAAAATATCTCGAAAGTCCTTCCGATGAGACTATAATTTGAGGTCCCGTCTGCAAACGCACACAGAACACCTTGCATACACATTAAAACCTGTTCCGCCTTATGGAAGAGTTGGCCATTGTGTGCCGGTGACACAATTTTCAAAACCGCATACACACGGGGCTGGATGTAAAAAAAAGCACATGAGTGCTTATTCCATTATCCTCGATAAAAAAAAGTCATCTGAGCGCTTTGATTTGTTGCTTTACAAGATTCGGCGCTATGTAAATTCCATACATTATTATTACTATTATTATTATTATTATTATTATTATTATTATTATTATTATTATTATTATTATTAAGACAAAACTGTATTAAAATCATACACACTGGTGTCGTATTAAGACATCAACCCCGAAGTCAGAATACCGCTACCTTCAAGGTGAGAAAAAACGGTCGCATACGCAAAAAAAAAATTCGCCATTGGAGAATTTGAAGTTCTCACCGAGGAACGAGAAATTAAACCAAAAAATCCATATATTTTAGTTGTTTATTTCCTTGACGGTAAACAACAGAAGTCTATAGATATGATATAGGGTCTCTCATACCATAAATGTATTGTAAATGTCGAAAGCGTCTCATAGCGTAAAAATTTGTACGTTAAAGTACGCACAGAGAGAAACATGCAAGCCAATAAAAATCCTATAAAAGAATAGAAACCAAAAAAAAAAACTAAAAAAAAACAAAAGCAGGGGAGGAAGGAAGGAAGAAAGGAAGGAAGGAAGGCATTCCTTATAACTGAAAAAAATCTGAGCGCTAGATTGTGCTTACAAGAATTCGGCGAAAAAGCAAATTATATAAATATAATAAATTATGAATATATATACTAATATACTAAGTACAAAAATAATATATAACCAAACATATTAAAGACAAAACATAGGGTTGAGCCAACCCGAGAGAAACGCGACGCTAGTGAAAAAAAAGCCATAGTACGAAAAATTGCATTGAGAATTGAGCTTAAGGAAACGGAATGACCAAAAGCATATTTTGTTGCTTTTTTCTTGAAGGTACAACAGAACAGTGTATAGTATGTTATAAGGAGCCCACAGATGCATGTGAAGGTGCAGGTAGGAAAGAGATTATGTAGTCACAGCCAGAGAAAGAGAAGCAATAAAATGAAAGAAGAAAAGAAGCAGAAGAAACCAGAGAAAAAGGAAGAAAAGAGAAAGAAGGAAGAAGAAGAGAAAGGAGGAAGAAGGACATAAAGCAAGCAGGGGAAGAAGGACAAAGAAAGGAAAAAAGGAGAAAAACCCAGGAAGACGAAAAAGAATCGTAAGAGAGAGAGAGGAGAGAGGAGAGAGAAGAGAGAGAGAGAGAGAGAGAGAGAGAGACAGAAGACAGAGAAGAAGAAGAGAAGTAGACGAGACAGACAGACACAGACAGACGACAGACAGCACACAGACAGACAGACGGCAGAAAGGAGAAGATAGACAGTAGTTGGAAGGAGAACAGACCCTCACAGGGCTAATGCTCAAGCCTGGAAATAAGTTGGATAAGTTCTAGTATGTCTTCCGATAGGTTTGTTACTGGTTTTGTTTTCGTTCCTCGATGACTCAAGGCTCACCAATGAAGAGATTTTACGTATGCGACCATTTAGGTCCACCATTGAGGTAGCCGCATTCCAACTTTAATGACACTTTCAAAGCCCGACACCAGTGTGCCTTGTGCATGTGTACTGTTGTTTTTTTAAAAAAAAATGTCGTCGTCCGTTCTTACCAACTCCAATGGTATACTCTTCCAAAAGGCAGTACGGGTTTTTAACGTGTGCGCAAGAGGTTTTACGTGCGTTTTCACACGAGGCATCGGTTAACAATCTCATCCCGAAAGCCTTTCGGGGGAGTGGAGTCAGTACTGATGTTTATTTATTTAGCTATTTATTTATTTATTCTTCTATATCGAGGACAATAGAATAAGCACTTATGTGCTTTTTTACATCCAGTCCCCCTGTGTATGCGGTTTTGGTCATCCGTTCCCACCGGCACACAATGGCCTACTCTTACGAAAAGCGGAACAGGACTTAACGTGTGCGCAGGATGTTCTGCGCGCATTCGCACACGGGGTCTCGGTTTATAGTCTCATCCGAAAGACTTTTGGGGAGAGTGGAGTCTGCACTGATGTTAACTCCAGGGGAAACTATCCTCCTTGAACGGGAATCGAACCCGGGTCGTCAGATTGCGAGCGCAATGTTCTAACCACTAGGCTATCCACCCTTGAACTGATATTTCGTGGTGGCTCAAACCTGGGCGCGACCCCTGGGCATTAAATCGCGAGCATATTGCTCTAACCACTAGGCTATCCCACTACTTCCCCCCCCCCCCCAACCCCAATCCGCCTCCTCTTTGAACTTGAACATTCCCCCCTGTCTACTAGACTGTGTTTGATGGGTTGAGTTCTAGTTCTTTGGTAGAAACGGCGGACTAACATACCCAATAAAATAATGAATTAAGTGGGTGTGAATTAAATACCATATTTAAATAGTCACGATAGAATTTGTCCTGCGTGAAACTTTAGACTGCTCTGTCCTTAGAATGAGTTTAGGTGAGCCAGCAAAAGCAGCGCCACTACATTTCTTAAAAAAATAGATCTAGTTTGATTGTAAACTATCTATCTTATAAGTCGTAGTTTTGTCTTCTAAAATTTAGTCAGGTCATCCTCTAATGTGCGTGAACAAATAGCACGGCCACCTAAATATTTATAAGCCTGTTCATGTTAATCTTTTCTCTACAAGATTGTTGTTATTCACAGAATTTTGTCAGGGTCATGCTCTCTGGCTGCGGTGGGGATCTATTTCCGGCCAAAATGGTATAGACCATAGATCCTCGTTTACCGCGTATTCATCTGAAAACCAGCCTGTGACCATCCACACAAGGTTATACAGGGGGGGGGGGACTATTCAGCACAAACAGGAAACACACTCGCACTTCCGTACCACGCAGTGCTTACACACACACACACACACACACACACACACACACACACACACACACACACACACACACACACAAACACATCCAAACACCCTAACACACAAAAACACAACAAAACTCCCCATCCCCACCTCCACCCCTTCACCCACCCACCCCACCCCACACACACAATCAAAGAGCACACACACACACACACAACCCACAACCCCCCCCCCACCTCACCCCAACCCCTCACCCCACCCCCACATACACACACCCACACCGCCCCACCTCAACACCCCAACCCCCCCCCCCCCCCCCAACACACACACACACACACAACCCCCCCCACCACCTCCCCAACCCCCCCACCCCCCACACCCCAACACCCTCCCCACCCCACCACCCACCCCCACCTCCCCCAACACCCCACCCCCCCACACCTCCCCACCACTCTCCCAATCCCCCCCATCCCCCCTACCCCCTAACCCCCCCGACCCCCCTCTACCCAACCACCCCCTACCCCCCCACCCCCACCCTACCCCTCACCCCCCCCCCACTCCAACCCCCCCCCCCCCCCCCTACCCCCACCCCCCCTACCCCCCACACCCACCACAACACCCACAACCCAACACAAACCCTACTCACACGGTGAAGTGGTAGATGAAGCACTTCCAGCCGGTGGGGCGCTCCAGGAAGTTGTAGACGCGCGACTGGATGGAGTTCTTGGAATGGATCCTGGAGAAGGAGGACTGGTGGTTGGACATGCGGCTCTGCAGCATCTCGTTGTAGGTGCGGTCCGTCTGCGGGGACAGCATCCTGGAGTCGATGGAAGGGATGAAGGCGGTGGCAGCGGCGTCCAAAGCCTCTGGTACCATGCTAGGAAACCCGTTCCCCGACATGTACTGTTTGGACTTGTGCCGTCGGAGGAATCCGCGTTTGCTGGCTTTCTTGCCGGGGTTTTCACTGCCACCGATGTTACTGCTACTACCACTAACACCACCAACGCCACTACCACCACCACCGCCGCCGCCGCCGCCGCCGCCGTCGTTGTCGACGCCACTTTCTGAGGGTAGAGGTTGGTCCTGGTGTTGTTGGTGTTGGTGGTGGTGTTGTTGTTGTTCTCGATCGTCTGAGGTTGTTTGACCTTGACCTTCCATTTTTGTGGGTGGGTGGGTGTGTTTGGCAGAAATTAAGTTGACCTTTGTTGTTGTAGTTGTTGTTGTTGTTATCCTTCTTGGAGAGAGTGGGGGTTGTTGTTCATGTTGGTGAGGTTACTGTATAAAGTTGATGATGATGATTATTGTTGTTGTTGTTGTTGTTGCAGAAGCGCTAGTCAGGTTCAACCGTGTCGTATATTATTTTTATGATGATTTATTAAAGGATTCAGAGTTTTTAACGGGATCGATTTTGTGGAAGAAGATGCCATTGCTTTTGTAGTTGCTTTCAAGGTATTTATGAATATAGAATCATTAATGCTGCAGTATGTTTATTAGGATCACACATTCAGAAGTCGCTTTTGAGCGTTTTAGATTTGTTGCTCAAGCGTGTTTTATCTTTTAAGAACAGAAACTGAATAATCACGTATTAAATCAAGCCTTTCAGATTCTGACACTTTCTTTTCAAAGACGATCCTGGTCACAAATGTGCACCACGTTTACCTCCAACATCGCGCACAATCTTTGAAGATTCGCAGGCAGGAATTCATCTGTAATCACACACTGACAAGTTTAATTCTTGACCGAAGTTTGCACTGACGAGAAACTAAATAATAATAATAACACACAAGCACATCCTTTTGCCATTAAAACAACACAAACACACACACAGAATACTGCAAGATTACGATTTAAATACCAGCTGTAGCTTTTTTTTCTTCTCTGAATCAAAACTCTTCACACATCACAAATGCTACAACGATGATGATTTTTGCACTAAAAATGCAAATACCACCGCGCGTTTATTAATGACACCGCACCACTTTACCCCCACTCAGAAATTTTACCCCACCCCCCTTCCCTCCCTCCCTCCCTCCTTACCACTGGATATTATTTTATTGTTCTTGCATCGTAATCAAGGACTTCTCTTTTCAGATGGCGCACGTGATATTTCTGATGGCTGGTGCGCTCTCTTGATCTGGCTGTGTGCGTCTCTCTCTCTCTCTCCCTCTCTCTCTCTCTCTCTCTCCCCTCTCTCTCTCTCTCTCTTCTCTCTTCTCTCTCTCTCTCTCTCAGGATTGATGGGGGCCAAGGCCTATAATGAATAAACTTTCGCATTCGCATTCGCTCTCTCTCTCTCTCTCTCTCTCTCTTCTCTCTTCTTCTCTCCCTCCCCCCCCCCCCTCCCTCCTCTCCCCCCCTCCTCTCTCCTCTCTCCCCTCTCTCTCTCTCCTCTCTCTCTCTCTCTCTCTCTCTCTC
>CM054145.1:31766210-31771210 GCA_028751875.1 Rapana venosa | reverse complement strand
CACTGGATTTGTTTTTCATTGTATGGAGTATGAAGATTGCTATGCCATGCTCTTTTAATGATTAAGAGACAATCTTTAAATAACAACATTCTAATATAAGACTTGAAGCTTGCTTATATCAATAACTAACCGACAAAGCTTTTGGATTGGGCTGTTTTTCGATTGTCGATTCATCTTCTTTTGATTGATATCATTTGATAAAACACACTTTTATATGGTTTTCGTATAGTTATTGAAGAGGGAAGCTGGTTGCAAAATCTTCATTGGTGCCCCCATGGTCCAAGGGACTATGGGATAGGTGAATATATATATATATATATATATATATATATATATATATATATATATATATAATACACCAAACCCACACATATATATATATATATATATATATATATATATATATATATTATCACTTTTGTATAGTTCTAAATATCGTTTTTGTACACTTTGGCAGTATTCCTTAAACAGTTAATGCACAACAGCTTTACAGAAGCGCACATTTCTTTCTAGTTTTGAATACTGAGAACGTCCATTTCCCTTTTTCTCCTGTCTTGAGGGACCAAAACTATCGTCTGGAAGGAATGGGTACAAAAGATGGAAAATGCATACTCAAAGATTCCCAGCTTTATTCTGCTGCGCTGCTGAATCCATCGATTTCTTTCCTCATTATACTGGTTTACCCTGGATAGGGAGTCGGGACAGGATGGGAAAAGATTGAGTGCACTAAAGACTTTGTGAAGAAGCTGTAGGTGTGAAGAAACTTGGCATTCTTTGGCTAGAAAGGAGTATGATGAAGTTCTGTGTTCGATTTAAAAAAAAAATAGGTTTATGCATTTTTTTGTGTGTGATTGGTATCTTGCATCTAGGGGTTTATTTTATTGCGGGTTTTCGTGGGTTTGTTAATTTTTAAAAAAATTGTTGTTGTTGGGAGTTCCCCAGTTTAACATGCTGAAGTTCATCTCAACTATGCATTTTGTCTTATTCATCACATCTGAGATTTACTGTAAAAACCTTAAATACACACTGAATGCGAAGTTTGCGCGTATGGACTGTTTTCAAATACCATCTTGCCATGATAGGCAGCTACACTCCGCTTTAAGAGGAATGGAGAGTACTTGCTGCTGAACCTGCACTCTCCATTAAAAAGCAGAAAATAGAAGCTGGCTAAAAGAAAAGAAGCTTGTGATGAATAAATACAATCTCAAGGTAGCACTCTAAAGCAATAACAATATTTCATTATAATCTTGGAACTCTGCCAATAATGGACAAAACTTTTTAGGTTGGTCTACCACTGGATTGTTGGGTCATCTTTTTCTGATACGCTATTTGATGAATACCCACTTTTCTACACAAAGCTGTTAAAAAAACCAGCCCACCCTTTTCTTAGTTCTGCAACAATGTCTTCTTTAAACAGTCAATACACAATCAGCGAGATGAAAGCCATGCAGCACTCTTGGGGATCAGTGACTAGGTTGGCCCAGGATAAGCAGGAGTGGAAGCGCTTTGTTGCTGCCCTACACACCGCTGGGTGTAATGGCTATTGATGATGACGCAATCAGCTAGCTATTCAGAAATCAAAATGTCCCTCAATCTTTATTTAATGCTGAGGAATATTTCACGCCCCTCTGTCCTCCCTCATGGAGGGGGAAGCAACAATCGTCTGGGGAAAATGGCACACGAGAGAGAGAGGTGGAAACTGCATACTCAAAAGATAGCCCGTTCCTCTCTGCTGCTGACGCCATCGATGTGTCTGTCTCCTCGTTATACTGAAGGCCACACCCTGTGGGGATGGGGGGAACGGGACAGAACAGGGCAGATTGAATGCACTGAAGACTTTGTGAAGAAGCTGTGAGTGTATAGACACTTGGGCATTTTATTTTATTTTTTATTTGAAAGGAATGGGATGGAGTTTGTGTGTTCGATTTCTTTTTTTTTTGGTGGAGGGTGGGGGGTGGGGTGGGGGTAGGGGTTGGGGTGGGGGTATTTATTTTATACAGGTTTCGTTGAGTGGCTGGTTTTTTTTATTTTAGTGGTTTTCTTTTGTTGTATTTTTGTTGTTGTTGAGGTGTTGATCTATCATCGTAATCATCATCATTATCTTTATTATTATTGTTGTTGTTATTATTATTATTATTATTATTATTATTGTTGTTATCATCATCATCATCATCATCATCATCATCATCATCATCATCATCATCGTTATTAATAATATTATTATCATAATCATCATCATCATCGTCGTCATCATCGTCGTCGTCGTCATCGTCGTCATCATCATCATCATCATCATCATCATCATCATCATCATCATCATCATCATCATCGTCGTCACCGTTATCAATATCATCATCATCATCATCATCATCATCATCATCATCATCATCATCATCATCATCATCATCATCATCATCATCATCATCATCATCATCATCGTCGTCGTCGTCGTTGTTGTTGAATATTACCCACCCTGACGACCAACGGATTATGCATCCAGAATAATTATGCCACTCTATCTCACTCATCCCACCAGGGAATCATTGTGAGACCGTATATACACACTGAATAAAAAGTTTGCGTGTAAGGCTGTTCTCATATACACCACCATTTAGGCAGCTATACCCATATTTAAGACGATTTTTTATCCTTTCATAGAGAGTACATATTGTTGTTTTAAGAGCTTGTTATGAACAAAAAAAACGATCCCAAGAGAACATTCCAAAGCACACCATCTTAAAATAATTATGGATGGGCACTCTGCTGATCTCAATAACTGACAAAGCTTTTGGGAAGGACAACTACTCGATTATTGATTCATCCATTTTCGAAATGCCATTTGAGAGATACACACTTTTTATATAAACATTTTTAGAACGAAACAAACCCGTTGCATTAGCTTTAACAATGTCTTTCCACATACAATCAAAGCGCGAGTGGCTTTAACAGAAAAAAATTCCCCTATAGCTTATATTGCTGGGAATATTCATGCTCCTCTTGTTTTCTGTTTTTGGAGAACAACAAAAAAACTGTCAGAAAAATATGGCACAAAAGATGGAAAATATATACTTAAAGATTGCCAGCTTCATTCTGCTGCAGATTCCATCGATTTTGTTTCGTTTGTTTCGTTTCGCTTGTTTACTCGGCGAAGGGAGGGTGCGGGGGGTGGGTAGGGGAGATGGAATATCCCGAAGAAGAGTTTGTGAAGTAGCTCTAGGTGTAAAAGGAAATGGTATTCTCTGACTAGAGAAAGAAACGCGGTATTCTTTATCAAGAAAAGAATATCACGAAGTTGTGGTTCGTATTTTTTGTGATTTTTAGATGTTTCTTTGTGTAATTGTTTTTTTTTGTTGCTTTCTGGGGTTTTCTTTTGTTGCATTTTTTTTCTTGAGATATTGTTGTTGTTACATGTTCCCAAGCTTAATATCCTGAGGTTTATCAACATATACTCATAACACATGGGAATCACCGTAGAATCTTCATAAATACCCAGCAAAAATTCCAAAATGGATTTTTATGTAAAGACTTAAAGTAGCAGTATCATCTGACGGGAAGTACATGGTTTCTTTTGAGTGTATCTTAATTAAGTATGAAGATATCCACTTGATGTTTTTGGATGGAAGTATATACACACAATATGTTGCAAAAAAGGGGAAAAAGACACTCAAACAATGATGCAGAGCAATTGAAAGCTATTCTAGAAAAAAGGAATATGTACAATTGTGGATCATTTTTGACATTAAAGCTGGTGTATATCCGTGTCTGTGTGTGCGCGCGCACGCGTGTGTGTGCGTGCGCGTATGTGCGTGATAGCTATTAGCCTATTATTATTATTATTAATACTACTTTCTTCGTTTTCATCTTCATTTTTATACATAGGTGTTGTCAAACACACTCTGGATTGTTTTCAAGAGAAAGCAGAACGTTGAGGAAAAAAGAACAGCATATTATTTTATTTTATTCTATTTTATTTTACTTTATCTTCGTTCGTTTTATTTTGTTTTATTTTATTTTATTTTATTTTATTTTACTTTATTTTATTTTATTTCATTTCATTTTGTTCTATTTTATTATATCTTATTTTATTCTATTTCATTTTATATGTTGTTGCTATTTTAGGAGGTAGAGAGAATCTGGTGCTCAGTCCAAAATGTCGTTGCCTTTTTTTTCTGCCTGAGTCAATAAAACCATAATGTTGTCAGTTTGTGAGGAGTGTGCTACTGCTGTTCCAGAGTCCAATAAAACAGGAATAGCTAGCTAGCCAACTAGAGAGAGAGACAGAGAGACAGAGAGGGAGAGAGAGACAGAGACAGAGACATACAGACAGAGACAGAGAGACAGAAAGACAGAGACAGACACATAGAGAGAGGCAGAGACAGAGACAGAGAGACAGAGACAGAGAGACAGAAAGACAGACACAGAGAGAGACAGAGACAGAGAGACAGAAAGACAGACGGAGAGAGAGAGATATAAGAGACAGAAAGACAGAGACAGAGACAGAGAGAGACAGAGAGAGACAGAGATAGAGACAGAGAGACAGAGACAGATACAGAGAGACAGAATGACAGAGACGGAGCGAGGGAGGCAGAGACAGAGAGATAGAGACAGAGAGACAGAGAGACAGAAAGACAGAGACGGAGAGAGAGAGACAGAGACAGAGACAGAGACAGACTGACAGAGACAGAGAGACAGAAAGACAGAGACAGAGACAGAGACAGACAGAGAGGGGGAGGGAGAAAGAGAGATAGAGAGAGAGCAATCAAAGAGATATTCATCAATTTGCTATTAGAGAGAAAGTGTAATTATCGCAGAAGGCATTTAAACAAAATTACGTGTGTTGTCAGTGTGTGTGTGTGTGTGTGTGTGTGTGTGTGTGTGTGTGTGTGTGTGTGTGTGTGTGGTGGTGGTGGTGTGTGTGTGGTGTGTGTGTGTGTGTGGTATGTGTGTGTGTGTGTGTGTGCGCGCGCGCTCGCTCGCTCGCGCGCGTACGTGAGTTTCCG
>CM054145.1:31756210-31761210 GCA_028751875.1 Rapana venosa | reverse complement strand
AACGAGACCGAAACAATAATGGAAACAAAAATAATGGAATAATGGAATGAAGGAAGCGATATTTAACCTCACGTGTGAAAAGCCAGCAGATAGATAGAGCAGCTGACCCGAACGCAGTTAGCGAAAAGTAATGAGAGCCTGGAGAAATAGAGATATCCCTGGAGTATATTCTCTCTCTCTCTCCTCCCCACTATAGTAATGAACTCCGCCACTTCTCTAATTCCTCCTGATATTATTTCCCCCACCCGCCCCTCTGTTTGTTCATCAATTCCTCTGTTTTCCAGTGTGGAGAGATGGAAGAGAACGATTCGCAGGAGACAAAGCTTTTAAAGGAATTACTGCATCCCAGTTTTGAGTTCGGAACGCAAACAAGCAAACAAACAAGCAAGCAAGTATACAAAGAAAAACAACTGATAAAGTGCTGCTACGAGTGTGTGATGTTGGATAAAATATAAATAGAGATAGAGAGAAAAATAGAGAAACTAAGAAACGCAGAGAAGTAAAACAAAAACAGCAAGACGGACACACACACACACACGCACGCGCGCGCGCACACACACCACACACGCACGCACGCACGCACGCACGCACAGAGCTAAACATGACAGAAAAAAAAGAATCGGAGACAGAAAGTCGAAAATACAGAGAGAGGGGAGAGAGAGAGAGAGAGAGAGAGAGAGAAAAGAGAGAGAGAGAGAGAGAGAGAGGAAAGAAGAGAGAGAGCGAGAGAGAGGGAGGGAGATAGAGAGAGAAAGCGAGAGGGAGGGAGGGAGAAGAGAAACGAGAGAGAGGGAGAGAGAGAGAGAGAGAGAGAGAGAGAGAGAGAGAGAGAGAGAGAGAGCGAGAGAGAGAGAGAGCGAGAGAGAAGAGAGAGAGAGCAAGAGAGAGGGAGGGAGAGAGCGGAGCGAGAGGGAAAGGATACAGAGAGAGGGAGAAAAATGACCAGACATACGAAGAAAGACAGACTGACAAAAAAAAAAACAAAAAAGATAGACATGAAGATAAACACACAAACAAACAGGCAAACAGTAAGCAACAAAAAGAAAAGTGTTAGTCAAAGATTTCATTACTAAAATCGTCTAAGCGCATGCATGAAACAAACAAATAAAAGAAACAAAGAAAAACAAAAAACCCAACCCCCAAACCAAAAGCAAAAACGACCCCATAATACAACAAGCAGCAGCAACACGACCACCACCAAACCACCACCCACCACCACCACCAACCACCACAAACAACACCAACAACAGCAACCCCCAAATAACCTATTGAAAAAAAAAAAACCCAGCATTAACATGACAAAACAAACGTTCCATAACAAGACGAGCAATTTACAAAACAAAAATGATAGGGAAAGGAGAGAAAGTATCAGTATCAAAGACAAAAAAAACCGAGAAACAGACCTAACCAAAATACAGGAAAAAAAGACCGTACTAGTACTCCTTTTTTACAGAGCTTTCCACGAACCATTGTCCTTGAACTTTTCTGTCAAAGTTCGTAAGTTTGTATTCCAACTCGTACCAGTGACAGAAAATCGATATGTTCAACGAAATCGTTAGTGGTGGCTGTATTTTGAGTCTGAAATTTTTTTTTTATCGATTTCATCTCCTGAAACTATTTTTTCCCCTTGTAAAGGCGTGTTTTATTTTTTTCCTTTTGATCGTTCGTCCAGTGTTTGAGGGGAAAGTTTTCATCTTGTCGCCATCTCAACCGAAAATAGCTTACATGTTGTCGTGCGAGTTGTCATCTTTTTATTCTGTTTGTTTTTCTTTTCCTTTTTCTTTTTTTTCTTTACTAGTTTCGAGCAGCCTACGAGAGAGAGAGAGAGAGAGAGAGAGAGAGAGAGAGAGAGAGAGAGAGAGAGAGAGAGAGACGAGACAGAGACAGAGACAGAGAGACAGACAGACAGACGGACAGACAGAGACAGACTGACAGAAAGAAAGGCAGAGACACACATAGATAGATAGATAGATAGATAGATAGATAGATAGATAGATAGATAGATAGATAGATAGATGGATGGATGGATGGATGGATGGATGGATGGATACATAGATAGATGGTTAGATAGATATATAGATAGATAGATAGACAAATAGATAGATAGATAGATAGATAGATAGATAGATAGATAGATAGATAGATAGATAGATAGATAGATAGATAGATAGATAGATAGATAAATCGACAGACAGACAGATAGATACGAATGAATGAATGAATGAATGGATGGATGGATGGATACATAGATAGATGGTTAGATAGATATATAGATAGATATATAGACAAATAGATAGATAGATAGATAGATAGATAGATAGATAGATAGATAGATAGATAGATAGATAGATAGATAGATAGATAGATAGATAGATAGATAGATAGATAAATCGACAGACAGACAGACAGATAGATACGAATGAATGAATGAATGAATGAACGAATTTTATTTGACAAAAGCTACAAGCCCATCAGTCAAAGGGGGTAATTGTAAGTAACATATTAACATAGGAATGAATATGAAAAGGACATGAGTAATAATCCAAAGTCCAGATAAATGCCAACCAATATTTTCAGTTATTACGTATAGGATCCGTTTCATTCATAGTCTGCTTATGTTTATCTAAAGCCTGCCTTACATATATTGCTAAAGATTTAAGCTCGGACATATTATTTGAAGATAGCACCTTTTGTACAAGATTGGTGGACCTGTTGGTTGGGTTTGTCAGAAAAGTAATTTTTTGGCGAATTTCATGATAAGTTCTACAAGCAAAAAAAAATGAATTTCGTCTTCTTCTTCTTCTCCACATGCTGGACAAGAGTTATTGTCTGTCTTCGCTGTAATATACCATTGTTTGCAGTTCAAAAGACCACACAATCTTAGCCTAAATTTTAGTAAATGACTTCGAAGCCTTTTATTAGTATAGATAGGTAAATAGATAGGCAGACAGAAAGAGAGGAAGACAAATAGACAGACAGAAAGACAGACAGAGAGGCAGAAAAATAAATTTAATGAAAGACAGACAAAGACAGCGATACTGGCGACAGACAGGCAGACATACAGACAGACAGTTATACGGACAGAGGTGTTTGGACAAAACATCTTCCTAAAACTCAACCCATAACTCCACTGTTCATTCCAACTTCCTCCTACTTTTCCATATAACGTTAACAAAGGTAACCAAACAAAAAGAAAGAAAAATTTTCCAATGTGTTAAGAAAACCACCACCGAATAACAGAGTTGGTGATACAATACACACACACACACAAATCCTACATTGAAAAAGATCACTCTTTACAAATACTGGTGCCAGTCCTACTCACCTTCTCCACAGGATAAGTTTTCTACAAGCTTGTTTTTTTTTTTTTTACTCTTTTACACAAATCCCTATTCTACAGACAAACATTTTGTATGAAAAGTATGAACTTAAATGGATATAACTAAAAAATAACTCTCTGAGCAATATCTTTCCGGGATAGCAAGAATGAAAACAGTCTGCAAAGAACATCGTTCATCTCCTCTCTTTCTCTCTCTCTCTCTCTCTCTCAGTCATCTCTCCATCTCTCTCTCTTCTCTCTCTCTCTCGCTCTCTCTCTCTCTCTCTTCTTTCTTTCTTCTTTCTTTCTTCATCTCTCTCTCTCTCTCTCTCTCTCTCTCTCTCTTTTCTCTCTCTCTCTCTCTCTCTCTCTCTCTCTTCTCTCTCTCCTCTCTCTCTCTCTCTCCCCTTCTCTCTTTTCTCTCTCTCTCTCTCTCTCTCTCTCTCTCTCTCTCTCTTCTCTCTCTCTCTCTCTCTCTCTCTCTCTATCCCTCTCATCTCTCTCTCTCATCTCTCTCCTCCCTCTCTCTCTCCCTCTCTCCCCCTATCCCCCTCTCTCTCTCCCTCTCTCTCTCTCTCTCTCTCTCTCTCTCCCTCTCCCTCTCTCTCTCTCTCTCTCTCCCTCTCCCTCTCTCTCTCTCTCTCTCTCCCTCTCTCTCTCTCTCTCGCTCTCTCTCTCTCTCTCTTCTCTGCATTCTTGCGTTCCTTTACTGACTGGGGTGCCTAGTGCCTGGTGTTCTCCTGTGTTTATAACTTTTGCAGGAGAGGAGAGAGGAGGCCTTGCAGGAGAGAGGAGAGGAGGCCTTGCAGGAGAGAGGAGAGGAGGCCTTGCAGGAGAGAGGAGAGGAGGCCTTGCAGGAGAGAGGAGAGGAGGCCTTGCAGGAGAGGAGAGAGGAGGCCCTGCAGGAGAAAGGAGAGGAGGCCTTGCAGGAGAAAGGAGAGGAGGCCTTGCAGGAGAGAGGAGAGGAGGCCTGCAGGAGAAAGAAGAGGAGGCCTTGCAGGAGAAAGGAGAGGAGGCCTTGCAGGAGAAAGGAGAGGAGGCCTTGCAGGAGAAAGGAGAGGAGGCCTGCAGGAGAAAGGAGAGGAGGCCTTGCAGGAGAAAGGAGAGGAGGCCTTGCAGGAGAGAGGAGAGGAGGCCTGCAGGAGAAAGGAGAGGAGGCCTTGCAGGAGAGAGGAGAGGAGGCCTTGCAGGAGAGAGAAGAGGAGGCCTTGCAGGAGAGAGGAGAGGAGGCCTTGCAGGAGAGAGGAGAGGAGGCCTTGCAGGAGAAAGGAGAGGAGGCCTTGCAGGAGAAAGGAGAGGAGGCCTTGCAGGAGAGAGGAGAGGAGGCCTTGCAGGAGAGGAGGCCTTGCAGGAGAGGAGGCCTTACAGGAGAGGAGGCCTTACAGGAGAGGAGGCCTTACAGGAGAGGAGGCCCGCTGGCCTCAGCCCACACATTCCGACTTCAGAAGAGCTTACTTTTTTCATTTTTAAAAACCCGGGATTCTTGTTGGGTACATTCGTGTTTCTGAAACCCACTGAACGCTGAGATGATGATAATGATCTTTATTACATGATCTTTGATATGCATAATTGATTTTCAGCATGTGAATATATATGAAGGGGATTAAGGCACTGGCAGGTCGGCACTTGACATTGAGATGAGGAGATTGTAAAATAATCTCTATCTTTAATTTATCAAGCG
>CM054145.1:31711210-31748710 GCA_028751875.1 Rapana venosa | reverse complement strand
AAAACAAAAAGAAAAACATTCAGAAACCACACACACACACTCTGCACACCAAACAGGACTCCCATCAGAGAAGCTATAACATCGCTGTATGTGAGAGTTCTACTTGAGCCTACCGCTTCTAAAGGAAGGAAGACGACACACACACAAAGTTTCCCTCAAAAACATGAACAAAGATTTACGAGTAGGATTCAAGCATCAAAGTTTATGCATTTATCGAAGCTTCTGGGTAGTGTTGAGATGGAGAGGGAGAGGGGGGGAGGGGGTAGTGGTAGTGGAACTTTCTCAATTTTCTGGGAGGAAAAAAATTGAACGTGGCACTTATGCGCCCAAAGTGAAATGTTGAACGGCGATGTGGTTTACTGTAAAGGAATTTTTTGCGCGATGTTCCCCCGAACATTGAGATGTTATAGGAGTTGAAATAGAGTCCTGTGTGTTGTCAGGGTGAAAAAGTTGCTTGGATATGTGTGTGTGTGTGTGTGTGTGTGTCTTTGAATGTGTGTACACGTACGCACCAGTACTGCAATGTATGAAAGCACGTGCCTGAAAAGCTCTAGTTGATGGACAGACACCACTTGTCACATATCAATCATTTGAAGAAAAAAATCCAAACGTAATACCTTTCCCACAGAAAAACCGTATCTTCTCACCCAACTCAGTTTCAACACTATCGCTTTCACGTCACTAGTTATGAAAACGTTATAAAAAAAAAAAGTTAATAGAATCTGTCATTTTCAGTGGTTTTAGGGAAAATTTTGAGATCCAGATCACTTGATGTACAGAACTGGAAAGGGTATCGAAAATGCCAAAAAGTCATAATCCAAACAAATCGAACAGCTGTACAGAAACGCTTGAACTCTAATGCCAGATTTGTGTTTGTTGATTCTAGTTCAGGTTTGTATATCATGCATCCTCATGTTTTTGTACATAGATTCACTATAAAACAACAACAACAACAAAAATCGATTCAACGTCAATAATCATCTAGTAGTTCAGTAGACTGATTTGTTAACAAACGCACCCACAACATGCTTTGCTAAAAAAAACATGCTATCATCTCTCTTATTCAGGTTCTTGATCAGGTTGTGTTCTGTTGCTACTTAGCAACACCAAAACCAAATGTTAAAAAAATAACTATTGATATTTTTGTTTACAAATAACTAGATTATTGAATAAAATATACTTAAAACAATTTAAAAAAATCAATCAATTTTTCCCGTGGGGATGTCGAGGGCTTGTCAGTGTAAATAGCATTCCCACTTTCTTATAATTCTGCGCTAGGAATTTCTTCTTCTTCTTCTTTCTTCTTCTTCTCTCTCTCTCTCCTCTCTCTATCTCTCTCTCTCTCTCTCTCTCTCTCTCTCTCTTTCTCTCTCTCTCTCCTCTCTCTCTCTTTCTCTCTCTCTTTCTCTCTCTCTCTCTCTCTCCTCTTTCCTCTCTCTCTCTCTCTCTCTCTTTCTCTCTCTCTTTCTCTCTCTCTCTCTCATCTTTCTCTCTCTCTCTCTCTCTCTCTCTCTCTCTCTCTTTTCTCTCTCTCTCTCTCTCTCTCTCTCTCTCTCTCTTTCTCTCTCTCTCTCTCTTTCTCTCTCTCTCTCTCTCTCTCTCTCTCTACTCTCTCTCTCTCTCTCTCTCTCTCTCTCTCTCTCTCTGTGTCTCTGTCTCTGTTTCTGATATGCCTTCTTTCTGTTCTTCTTTTCACCTCCTTCTTGTTTATTTTCTGCCTTATTGGTCTATTCTCCTGCCTTTTTTTCCAGAAAGACTTGAAATAATTATAACAGTGCTCTCCCACGCCAAAGTCGGATACGCTGGGCCTGACTTGTCAGGCGCTTAACGGCAGCGCAACGTGTTTCCGCTCAGATGACAGACAAAATGGTTGTTGTCTGAGCGTATAACAAGGAAGAAGTTTACATATATGCAGGTTATTAAATGAACTAAACTTAAAACCAGCAAAATCAAATCAATTAATTAATCAACACCCACCCATCCAACCAGCCAACCATCCGACCTACCATCTAACCAACCAACCAACCACTCACCCAACCAACCAACCTACCATCCAATAAAAAAAAATCCACCAACCGACAAACCGACCGACCAACCAACCAACCACCAACCAACCAACCAACCATCCAATCACCCACCACCCAAAAAACCCACCAACCAACAAACCGACCGACCGACCGACCAACCAACCAACCAGCCAACCAGCCAGCAACCAGACAATCAACCAACATACCAGCCACAAAAGCCAACCAACAGCCAAAGAAACCTATACGCAAACAAGCAAAAGGGCTCACCCCGATTGACCAGCAGCAAGAATCTAGTATAGGCCACACGGTCTATTACTATTCTGGTGACAAAATACATATGACAACACGACCTTAGCTCATCAACCACACACACACGGCTCTTTTTTTTCTTTAAAAAAGAAATAGAGAAAAGGAAGCTTTAGGAGACAGGATCGATAGACTACTTCAGACTGATGATATGAATGGCGCGACCGCTGTGGAATTTGGTGAGGTCTTTGGTTTCCTTTTCATCCTGAAGTCTGAAAGGCACGTGCATTCATCAGTGTCTTTATCGACTACGGCACGTTAAGAGTGAAGTATTGTATTGTATTGTATTGCACTGTGTTGTATTGTAATGCATTGCGTTGCATGGTATTGTTTTAGATAGTATAGTATAGTACTGTATTGTATTGTATTGCATTGCATTGCATTGTGTTGTATTATATTGCATTGCATTGTATTGCATTGCATTGTATTGTATTGCATTGCATTGTATTTTAATGCATTGCGTTGCATTGTATTGTTTTGTACAATATAGTATAGTGCTGTATTGTATTGTATTGCATTGAATTGTATTGCATTGTACTGTATTGTATTGCAGTGTATTGTATTGAACACCACTTTATATCACAGCAGATTTCTCTGCGTGAAATTTGGGCTGGTCTTCCCCAGGGACAGCCACAAGAGCAGCGCCACCCATTAGTTCATTTTGTTTTCCTGTCTGCACGTGTATTTGTTTCCTTATCAAAAGTGACTTTTTTCCTACAGAATTTTGCCAGGGACAACTCTCGCATTGTTGTCGGGTCTTTAACGTGTGCTAGATACGAACGCGTGTTGCACATGGAACCTCGATTTATCGTCTCGTCCAAAAGACTGGCACCCAGACCACCACTTCTGGTCTAGTGGGTGGGGAAACAGTTTCGGGCACAAACAGGAATTGAACCACCACACAGTTCAAACCCGGACTTTACGCTTTACCTCTAGACCACTGATCTATTTGTTAAAAAAAAATCAAATCAACCAACCAACCAACCAACCGACCAACCAAACAGCCAACTAACCAACCAACCATTTAACCAACCAACCAACCACGCTAACCAACCAGCCAACCATTTGACCAACCAGCCAACCAACCATTCAACTAGCAACCAAATAAGCAAATAAAAGGAATATATCAAATAAAACTAACCAAAAAAGTCAAACCAATAAATCAACAACAGTGCTGATACATATTCCCCTCAGGGTAAAGGCATACTGGTGACCAACACGATGATAACATGACCACAGGTCATCACAGACAGACGACACTTTTCGACCCCCGCACCCCAATCCTCCCCCCCCCCCCCCCCCTCAAAAAAGAGGAAAAAAAAAGAGAGAAGCAGACGTCTCAGGAGACAAAAGTCCATAAACCACTTCAGACTGATGACATGAGGAATGATGCTGTGGAGTTTGTTCAGGTCTTTGATTTCCTTTTCACTCTGAAGTCTGGTACGCACACCGATCTAATATCACCATCAGTCTCTTTTGTCACTTTGGTTTTTTTTCTACGACGTACGGAGTATAATAAAGCATAGCGGCTGTTTTTTGTCAGTATTGCTGTTGTCTCTTTTGTCATAGTGATTCTCAAGTGTGACGAAGAAATACCCAGTGCAGAATATTCTAGGCGATTTCCAGGTTGTTAAAGGTGGAGAACGCCCAACGGTTGTAATTTCTGCTTTGTTTTCGGCGTGTTTTTTTGTCGCAGTTGATGTTTATGTCTTTGTGTCTGACAGTCTCTATCTCTGTCCCTGTCTGTCTCTCTTTCTCTGTCTCTCTCTCTGATACACACACACACACACACACGCGCGCGCATACACACACAAACACACACACACACACACACACACTACTCGTCGATGGGCATAGACGATGATTAAAGACATCATAAAAAGAAAATCCCCACAGCACATCCATCAGAGGCTCAGAGGTCAAAACCTACAACCTGGGCCATAAATCAAAGTCTTTCACCACCACCACCACCACTACCATCACCACCACCACCAATATAATTATCATCATCATCTTGGTCGTCGACGTCGTCGTCGTCATCATCATCATCATCATCATCATCATCATCATCATCATCAGCTGCATCACCATCAGCTTGCATCATAATCATCATCATCATCATTAGCAGCAGCAGCAGCATGATTATATCATATCTAAAACTATCTTCATCATACTCATCCTCTTCATCAATTATGATTCATAACCCCCCAAAAAAGAGAAAATGTTTCGGGGTTCGTTGGTTTTTTTTCAATCCTTAAAATGATGGGAATGTTCTCCACATGGCTACCACGTCACCATCGAGCTGCGGTTAACGTATTGACAACCTCCGTTTTAAAAAAAACCCACCAAACAAACCACGAACCAATTCTGGCTGCTTCAGAAGACAAGCTCTTTCATCTTCATGTGCCATTTCTGGTCTCTGCAGACACAGGGTGAAATCGAAGATCTCCCAAAGCGTTTAAGAAATGAATAGAGATAATAAATAAAAAAAGAAAAAGATTGGCAATATTTCCCAAGGGTTGTTACTTCACGCTGCTATGAGCGGAAACACTCGTTCTATCAAATCATGTTCCTCTGTTTTTTTGTCAGTCTGTTGTTTTCGCTTTGGGTATCTGGCTGAAATGTAGATGACATTCATGACTTTGGGGATATTGTATTTAGGTCTCTTGCTGTGCTATGTTCTGATCTGTTTTTTGGTTTAAATGTGGAAAAAGATTTTTCAGATTTCACTACCGTAATAATTATATTCATTTAATGTTCTTGCTCTCAGATAGGCGGTGGCTCCAGGAGTCATCGGTGAGCCTAGAAAAGAATTAATTTTTTTTTATTATCGTTCCTTGGCTACGGGATAGCTCAGTGGTCGGAGCACTCGCTTTCCCCCAGCCAAGTTAAGCAGCGTCGAGCGTGGTTACCAGTTGGATGGGTGACCGTTTGCGCGCCTTGGCTTCAGTACAGTTCCCCCAGTTCCCCAGCTGTAAATGGGTACCTGCCCTCTTTAGGGTCAGGGAAGGTAAAGCAGCGAGGGAGAGGAGATGGGCACCGCCCTCAATATGCTGGCCCTAGAGAAGTGAGGTCTCTGACGCCTCGCTCCCCTACGACCTTATAGGTTATGGGACTCCTTTACCTTACCTTACCTCCTTGGCTAGAGCTCCGAGGTTTACCAATAGTGGGATTAATATGTGTGCGACTGCCACTTCCCCCCCCCCCCCCCGTAACCCCTCCCCCTCCATTTAGGTAGCTGCATTTTGACTTCGGGGATGGTGTCTAAACGCGACACCTGTGTGCAAAGCTGGGTTTATTTTTTTCCTGTCATCCTTTCCTACAGTCACACGCAAAAGCGAATAAACAAGCATCAAGTCATAAAAAACAAACAAACGAACTATATGACAAGTAAACAGAAACCAGCCCACCAACTTACCAACCATTCAACGAGCTGAAAGAAAACAACAACAACAAAACAGGAAAAAAAACCCAACTACCTAAAATAACACCACCACTCCTTCAAAATACACCACACACACTATAAATATTTGACAGGACAAAAAGACTTATGTCAAAAGTATCACCATTTACCAAACATAGACGACTGTCTTCCGAAAATAAGGAGCTTCAGGGGAGACAGAAATCGATGACATACTTCAGATTTATGACATGAACGATGCTACGGAGTTGGTTGAGACTTTTGATTTTCTTTCACCCTCAGTTTTAATAAGCCCACTGACCTATGCGTGTCTTTGTCGAAAATAGTACTTCAGGAATAAAAATCATAGTAGTAGTTTTGGCAGCATTGCTTTCTTTTGTGTCTGTCTGTCTGTCTGTGTCTCTCTGTCTGTGTTTGTTTGCTGTCTGTCCCCGTCTGTGTGCATCGCTCTTTGTGTCTGTATAACATAGAAATGAAGGGACATGAAACAAAACAAAAAGTGAAAAATAGTCTGTTACACTCTCCTTGCCCATGTTTCTCTATTTCTCTCTGACTCTGTCTGCCTTTCTGTCTGTCTGCCTTTCTGTCTGTCTGTCCATCTGTCTGTCTGTCCTTGTCCATGTTTCTCTGTCTCTCTGACACTGTCTGTCTGCCTTTCTGTCTGTCTGTCCATCTGTCTGTCTGTCCTTGTCCATGTTTCTTGTCTCTCTGACACTGTCTGTCTGCTTCGTCTGTCTTTTCTCTGTCTGTCTGTCCTTGTCCATGTTTCTGTCTGTCTCTGTCTGCTCTCTTTCTGTCTTCTCCATTTCTGTCGTCTTTCCATCTTCTGTCTGTCTGTCTTCTTCTCTCTGTCTCTGCTCTCTCTAGTACTCTCTGCTATCTTATCCTCACCCAACCTCACGTATCATCCCATACTTGTATAGTAGCCGTCTCTGCACATTTTTCCTCCCCAGAAACCTCACTATATCCATCCCATACTTTATTTTCGTGCTCTCTCCTCTTCTCTCCTCTGCCCCCCCCCAAAACTCCTTGCAAAGTCATAAAGGCACTACACGAACTTCTTCAACCTGTGACTCCTGGACAAGTCCAGCCTGGCACAGTCCGTCCATCCATCCCTGTCGAGATGCAGGGAACATGCTGGCTATGACGACTATCGTTCTGCAGTCCACCCACCGTTGGTATGAAAATGAACGTGGTGATTTTTTTTTTCGTTCCTAGGGCTAGACTCGACTCCGAGGCTCACCAATCAATGGTGAAGTTTTGGGCGTTTGCTACCGTTTGGTTGTAGTTGTTTGGTTTTTTACCCTTACTGACTCATATGCCTACATGTTGTATTTTTTATTATTATATTATTATTATTATCATTATTTTTTATCGAGGATAATGGAATAAGCACTTATGATGTGCTTTTTTACATCCAGTCCCCGTGTGTATGCGGTTTTGTAAATTCTGTCATCTGTTCCCACCGGCACACAATGGCCTACTCTTCCGAAAAGCGGAACAGGATTTAACGTGTGCGCAAGATGTTCTGCGTGCGTTCGCACACGGGGCCTCGGTTTATAGTCTCATCTGAAGGACTAGACGTAGCCACATTAACTACATTAAGGTAGCTACATTCCGACTTCGGGGATGATGTTTAAAGACGATTTTAATGTGCTTGTGTTTGATTTTTCTTATCTCTGTAAAAAGAAAATAATTATGTTGCCATATATTCTTACAGGCACGAATGGTCTACTTTTTGTAAAGGGAAAAAAAAAACGGGGAGTTTTTACATGTGTGCAAGATGTTCTTTGAAGTCAGAATACTGCTGCCTAAATGGTGGGCACAAAAAAAGCGGTAGCATTCTTTAAAAATCTCGCTATTTTGGTGAACCTCGGAGCTCTAGCTGAGAAAGGAGAGAAAAGATATGAAATCACACACAAAACAGATTTTTATACTATAAATGTTTTGTCATAGTTTTTCCTCCCTTATAGGTTTAATTACATGTAATTTACAATACGCTATACTGCACCTGGTTCAAATTTACTCATGAGTTATCTGACCAATTCGACAGGGGTTGGGGCGTTAGGTGCATGCCAGCTGAGTCTTCTTTATTTTTAATGCTTTCACCCTTCACCAATAATGTAATTTCCCTTCATGGGATGATTACGGTGTTTTTGACTTGACTTGACATTGAAATGAAACACAAGATACTGAACATGCTTGCTTGATTTTTTTCTCTATGTTTTTTTTTTTAAAAACGAGCGCAAAACTAGGTAGGTGTACTTGTAAGCTGAGCCAGATGATTGTACAAAGATCCTATCTTTAGTGTACTAGGTGCTGAGATTATTATTACAATATGCAACATGTGGCGTTATCTTTTTTTTATATCATAATCAACAGAAACAATCTTTGTTGTATATCATGCAACGTTATCGTTATCACCTCCCCTCCTAGCCGCCGCCACCACCATTATCACCATCACCATCGCCATCAGCAGCAGCACCACAACCACAATCACCATCATCATCATCATCATCATCATCATCATCATCATCATCATCATCATCATCATCATCATTATTATAATCATCATCATCATCATTGTTATCGTTATCGTCATCATCATTATCGTCATCGTCACCATCGTCATTGTCGTCATCATCATCATCACTATCAACGCCATCATCATCATCGTCATCATTATCATGACGGAACTGAGATTTTTGTTTTAATTCCCTAGGTAGGCTGTTTGAATTTTTTAACCTCCCCCCATCCTCCCCCCACCCCCTCCGAAAAAAATGCTAACGTGATTTGGACGGATCCAGAAGAACTCTTTCATCTCAACACGCCATTCTTTGGTCCCTGTGGACACACAGAGCGAAAGCGAAGATTTCTCAAAGGTGCCATAAAAATCAGAAGCAAGCATGGGTAAAAAAAAAAAAAAAAAAAGGTTGGAATGCTTCCTGAAGGCTGTTTCTTCACGCTACGGGCAGAACCATTCATTCTATGAAATCAGATCAGTCTGTTGTGCTGCTCTGGGTTTTTTGTCCGCGTGGTGATCTTGGCGCGTGAGTTTAGAAGGTTTTCGTGACTTTCAAAAGTTAAGCCTCAGACGTTTTGATGATCGTTTTCCCTTCTTTTTTTTTTTTTTAATGATCTGCAGTCCAAATCTAATTTAGATGAGAGCGTGGTGCATATTTTTGTAACAATGTAGTGTGGTCAGATTTACACCAGCAGCTACTCTGAAGGATATCAGTATTTTATTATTTTTTAAATTTATTTATTGTTTTATATCGAGGATAATGGAATAAGCATGCACTCATGGGTTTTTTTACATCCAGTTCCCGTGTACATGCGGTTTTGTAAATTTTGTCAGTACATTACTGGTACCACTTTTATCATCATTGCACTGGGCGAGGCCAAAAGCTTTTTGTTAGCTGTTGTAGAATAAAATATTATTATGCTTTAAAAATGTTCTGATAAGATTGTCCTCAAACATGACAAGATCTGAATACAACAACCTGCCGTCTCCTTAAAAATAAACGAGAATAAATCTTCTCAAGTCGGAATATAATATGGCTGCTTACATGGCTAGAGTTCTGAGATTCACCAATGGTGAGATTATTGCTGCGACCTTTTTTTTATATATAAAAAACCCACCATGAAGGTAGCCGCATTTTGACTTCAGGGATGCATGCTGGGTATTTCGTGTTTCCGTAACCCACCGAACGCTGATATGAATGACAGGATTTTTAACATGAATATTTGATCTTCTGCGTATGTATTTAACACGAAAGGTATGAAGGCACCCCACCTTCTGAAAACTCTATTTTGGGAATTCCCTCTTTTCTATCCCTTTCTTTTTTCTGCCGTATTCCTTTTATTCCTGCCACCTCCTTTTTTGTCTATGTTCTGGCTTCTTGGTCTATTCTCCTGGCTTTTTTTTTTGTTCTAGAAAGACTGACAAGATAACAGTTCTCTCCCACGTCCAAGTCGGACGCGCTGGGCCTCACTTGTCAGGCGCTTAACGGCAGCACAACGCATTTTCGCTCATATGACATGCAACAGTAGATGCTGTCTGAGCGTTCGACGACGAGGAAGTAGAATCCTCAAGTACAGAGAAATGTGCTGTAGTGTGGACAGTGGGTCAAGCAGTTTGGCAGTTCCAAAGGTTTATACTTGTCTGAAGGTTTTCACTGTTATAATTTTTTTTAAGTGTCATGTCTGTTTGTCTGAAAATCTGTTTTTCTTTTCCTTTTCTTTCCTTTCCTACCCCCCCTCCCCCCACCCTCTCCCCCTGTCTGTGTCTCTCTCGCTTTCTCTCTCTCCTCTCTCTGTTAAAACCCTCTACATCCACGCTCTCCCTTTCGCCCTCTCTTTCCTTCCTTTCTGTGTCTCTGACTGTCTGTCTGTCTGTCTGTCTCCCCCTCTCTCTCTGTCTCTCTCTTCCTCCCTCTGTGACTTCCCTCTATCACCCCCCCCCCCCCCCACCACCACCACCACCCCCTGTCCCCTACCTTTCATTCCTTCCAGCTTTCAAACAAACAAAAAACATCCACAGTCTAATCTCTTACTTGAAAGCCTCGCGTCGATTTTCTAATGAAGGCTGGTGGTCGTGAAACGTCATGCATGGCAGTGGCCAGCAAAACGATTTATTCACGTGAGGCAGACACGGCCAGGTTTTACCCTGGGAGGAAAAAACAACAACAACAACCACAACAACAACAAAACCTTGCTGGCCTGACCTCCTTGCAGCTGTGAGGAAGGCCCTGTCTGGCAGGCATTTTGTGCTGACCAATGTGGGGGTAAATTCTCTCCAGGCTATTCCAGACCACAGATTGATGACCAAACTGCAAGTCCTCTCTCTAAGGACAAGAACATCGTCCTCAGGTTCAGTATCAGACTGATGCTTTCACTGATCATGTCCATATTTTTTGTATACGCATGTGAAAAATTTTCACATATTTAATATGTGGACGATGATAACAGACATTGGAAGAAGGATACAGGCAATGGAAGATGAGGTGCTTTCGCAAAACTCCTTGGTATCTCATACAGAGATCGCATCACTAATGAAGAAGTGAAAACCAGTATTGAAAACAGCCATTGAACCAAATGGAGAGCTCCTAACTTTAATGTAGAAACGCAAAATAAAATAGATCGGGCACGTCACACGAACATCAAGACTGCCCTACAGGGAACAGTACGAGGAGGGAGACGAAGAAGAGGCAGACAGAGAAATCGATGGGAAGACAACATAAGAGAGTAGACTGGCCTTGAGTGGAACGATTTGCTACGGAAAGCAGATGACCGCAGGGAGTGGAGGAAGCTGGTTGCAAAAAATCTTTAGAGGTGCCCCCCACTGTCTACGGGACTACGGTAAAGGTTAAGGAAGGAAGTGTTGTTGGGTAAAAATGGACGGGATAGCTCAGTGTATAGCTCAGTGGTCAGAGCACTCACTTTCCCCAAGCTAAGTTAATTAAGCAGCATTGAGCGTGGTTACCACTTGGATGGGTGACTGTTTGCGCGCCTTGGCTTCAGTATAGTCTCCTAGTTCACCCAGCTGTAAATGGGTAACTGCCCTCTTTAGGGCCAGGGAAGGTAAAATAGCCAGAGACAGGAGATGAGGCGCCGCCCTCAATATGCTTTCTCTCTATCTCTGTCTCTGTGTGTCTCTGTCTGTCTTCTGCCTGTCTGTCGGTCGGTCCGTTTGTCCGTCCGTCTGTCTGTCTGTCTGTTTGTCTGTCTCTCTGTGCAGATTATTACTAGAGAAAAATAACTTGTTTATAGCAGCATACAAACTATTTCTCAGAGAGAGAGAGAGAGACAGAGACAGAGACAGAGAGAGACAAACACATAAAGATAGACAGAGAGACAGACAGACAGACAGAGACAGAGAGTGAGACAGAATTACAGAGAGAGAGAGACATACATACAGACAGAGACATACAGAGAGAGAGGGAGACAGAATAGACAGACAGAGAGACAGACAGACAGGCAGAGACATACACAGAGAGAGGGAGACAGAACAGACAGAACAGACAGACACAGAGAGAGAGAGAGACAGACAGAGACACAAAGACAGAGAGAGACAGACAGGTAGATAGACACAGAGAGAAATACAGAAAACAGAGAGAGAGAGACAGACAGGCAGAGACACACAGAAAGACAGAAAGACAGACAGACAGACACACAGAGACAGACACACAGAGAGAAAAAGAGGTTTTCCAGAAAACATCGGAAGCGCGACCGAAAGGAAGACGCCCTAAAAAAGTTTCAGGAGATGAAATCAGTGAAAAAACTTTTCAGACAGGAGAGGACGACACAGCCAACACTAACGATTTTGTTCGACATATCGATTTTCTGTCACACGTAAAGAGTTGTAATAATAATAAAAACTTAGGTACTTTAAAAGAAAAGTTCCAGGACAAAACGATATAATAGCAGATCTACTAGGAGGGTATGTGTGTGTATTGGTGCTGTCTTTTGGGGTTTTTTTGCTCATGGTGCTTGTGTGATGTGTGTGATTTAGTGGTCTGTTTGTTTTGTTTTTTGTTTTTGTTAGGGGTGGATTTTTTGGTGTGGTTATAATTTACTGCCTTTAAATAATTATCTAAGTAATCGTTGTAGGAGAAGGCGATATGGCTTGATGTGTTAATTCGTAGTTGATAAAAATGTTGTTTTTGTTAGTTGTTGTTGTTGTTGGCTTTGCTGTTGAAGCTGTTGTTGTTGCTGCTGTTGTTGTTGCTGCTGTTTTTGTTGTTGTTGTTGTTGTTGTTGTTGTGTGGTGGTGGTGGTGGTGGTGTGTGTGTGTGGTGGTGGTGGTGTGTGAGGTGTGGTGAGGTGTGTGGGTGGAGGTGGTGGTGGTTGTAGTTGTTTTCGATCGTGGTCTAAAATGATTTTGTTTAAGTTTTAGCTACTCTCTCTTTGTCTGTCTGCCTGCTTTCCTGTCTATCTGTCTGCATGACTACCTATCGATCTCTTTGTCTTATTGTTGTGTCTGTTTATCTGTCTCTGTCTGTTCCGCCTTCGCTTCACCCCCCTCCTCCTCCTCCTCCTCCTCTCTGTCTGTACGTTTCTGTCTGTCTGTCTGTTTGTCGATATTTTTTTCTCTTTTGTTTTCTAGCCTCATTTCATTTTGATGTCACCAACACACGCAAACATAATAATTATCAACTATGGGCGAATTGTAAACGATATTGGCATTTCTTGCATGTCTACCTCAGTTTAAGATTGTAAGCTGTATTCGTAAGTGGTGGGTTTTTTTAAAGCAGAACAAAGCAATCCAAGAAAGAAAGAAGAAAGAACGAAACGAACGAACGAAAAAACGAAAGAAAAAAGACAGAAAGAAATAAAGAAAGAGAGAAAGATAGAAAGAAAGAAAGAAAGAAGGAAAGGAAGGAAGGGAGGGAGGGAGGGAGAGAGAAAGAAAAAAAGGAAGGAAGGAAGGAAAGAAGGAAGGAAGGAAGGAAAGAAGGAAGGAAGGAAGGAAAGAAGGAAGGAAGGAAGGAAAGAAGGAAAGAAGGAAGGAAGGAAGGAAGGAAGGAAGGAAGGAAGGAAGGAAGGAAGGAAGGAAAGAAGGAAGGAAGGAAAGAAGGAAGGAAGCAAGCAAGCAAGCAAGCAAGCAGGACAGAAAGACAGAAACACACTCGAGATAAGATCTTCGTTCTCTCAAGCAAATACACTTATCCGTTAATGGACCGGCCAGGGAAAATCAAAGCCATCTTCTTCAATTTTTGTTTTAGCCAACAAAACAACATTGATCGTTTGCATAATTAGTGGTCTTGTTTGGGACACAAACAGACACTGCACACCAAGGAAAGCACACGATTTGTGTTTGTTGTGTGTGTGTGTGTGTGTGTGTGTGTGTGTGTGTGTGTGTGTGTGTGTGTGTGTGTGTGTGTGTGGTTGTGTATGTGGTGTGTGTATGTGTAATGTGATGTGTGGTGTGTATGTGTGTGTGTGTTTGTGTGTGTGTTGTGTGTGTGTATGTGTTGTGTGTGTGTGGTGGGTGTGTGTATGTGTTGTGTATGTGTGTGTATGTGTGTGTTGTGTGTGGTGTGTGTGTGTGTGTGTGTTGTGTGGTGTGTGTATGTGTGTGTATGTGTGTGTGTATGTGTGTGTGTATGTGTGTGTTGTGTGTGTGTATGTGTGGTGTGTGGTATGTGTGTGTATGTGTTGGTGTGTGTGTGTGTGGTGTGTGTGTGTGTGTGTATGTGGTGTGTTGTGTGTATGTGTTGTGTGTGTATGTGGTGTGTGTTTGTGTGTAGTGTGTGTGTGTGTATGTGTGTGTATGTGTGTGTATGTGTTGTGTGTGGGTGTGTGTAGTGTGTGTGTTGTGTGTGTATGTGTGTGTTGTGTGTGTATGTGTGTGTATGTTGTTTGTGTGTGTGTGGGTGTGTATGTTGTGTGGTGTTGTGTATGTGTGTGTGGTGTGTGTTGGGTGTGGTGTGGGGTGTGTAGTGTGTGTAGTGTGTGTGTTGTTGTGTGTGTATGTGTGGTGTGTTGTGTGTGTGTGTGTATGTTGTGTGTATGTGTGTGTTTGTGTGGTGGGTGTTTTGTGTGTTGTGTGTGTGTGATGTGTGTGTATGTGTGTTGGTTGTGTGTGTATGTGTGTGTATGTGTGTATGTGTGTGTGGGTGTGGGTGGGTGGTGGGTGTATGTGTGTGGGTGTGTGTATGTGTGTGTATGTGTGGGGTGTGTGTGGGTGTGTGTGTGTGTGTGTGGGTGTGTGTTGTTGTGTGTGTGTGTGTGTGTGTTGTGTGTGTGTATGTGTGTGTGTGTTGTGTGTGTATGTGTGTGTGTGTGTTGTGGTGTGTATATGTGTGTATGTGTGTGTGTGTAAGCTTTTCCCTTTACCCCTGTAGGGAACAAGCTTTATTTTTGTTTCTCTGAAATGTTAATGAGTGAAAATAACCATCACAATGTAACAAGTAATGAATACTTGTAAACGGATACAGAAAAAAAGCATGGAGACACAAAAACGTAAGCACTTACACACACAAGCAAACATGTGAGTCAGCATGTTACATAAACAAGCAGCAAGTATAAAAACTAACAAACAATTGCAAAGAAAATGGTGTGTGTGTGTGTGTGTGTGTGTGTCAATACCAGTGTGTGTGTGTGTGTGTGTGTGTGTGTGTGTGTGTGTGTGTCTCAATACCAATGGGGTGTGTGGGTGTCTCAATACCAAAGTGTGTGTGTGTGAGTGTGTTGTGTGTTTCTTTACATATACACGTGTGTGTGAATAATGTGTGTGTGTCTGAATACCAGTGTGTGTGCATGTGTTTGAGTGTCTGTGCGATCGTGCACGTGTGTGTGTGTGTGTGTGTGTGTGTGTGTGTGTGTGTGTGTGTGTGTGTGTGTGTGTGTGTGTGTGTGTGTGTGTGTGTGTGTATGTGTGTGCGCGAACGCGTGTGTGCGCGCGCGCACTCGCGATTTTGCATACGCGTGCACGTGCGCGTGAAGGGGACTGGTAGCATCTCAGTAGATAGAAGAAAACCCGACTGTCGAAAACAAGCATGTGCTGTGCCTAATTCCACAATTATTTCTTTTCACCTGACGCTAACTAACTCTATGGATTTTTTGGGGCCCAGTTTTGTCGTAATGAATTTTCGATTTCCATGACCTTAGCTTTGTTCATGTTTTATTTGGAGTATCTTTTACTTTTTTGTCGTTTTGGTTTTGGCTGTACATGCCTTAATGTTGTGCTTTGATTATTTATCTTATAAAATTCATTTTCTTCATGGCATCAGCTAGTTTTCTCTCTCTCTCTCTCTCTCTCTCTCTCTCTCTCTCTCACTCCCATGCATGCATGTGCATGCACGCGCATGCATGCAAACACATGTATACACACACGCGCGCATACACTACTTACGCTGAGTTTCGATTTAAAAAAAACGAGAAAGAAAGAATGGTGGGAGCAAGTAAGTGAGAGACAGACAGACAGACAGACAGATAGACAGACCGGCAGACACACACACGCACACACACATACACACAAACACAACACACACACACACACACACACACACACACACACACACACACACACACACACACACACACACACACACAGGCAGATAGATTGACAGAGAGAAATCGGACCAGCAAAAGCGGTGTAGAAACGCAAAGAGAGACAGACTGACAGACAGACAGACTGACAGACAGACAGACTGATAGACAGACAGAGAGACAGACAGACTGATAGACAGACAGACAGACAGACAGACTAATAGACAGACAGACAGACTGATAGACAGAGAAACGGACCAGCAAGAGCAGATAGAGACACAGAGAGAGACAGACAGACAGACAGACACACAGACAGACAGAGAGACAGACAAACAGACAGACACAGACACAAAGATACAGAGACAGAGACAGACAGAGACAGACTGAGACAGACAGAGAAAGAGAACAACGGAGTGACAGACAGACAGACAGATCGATGGACACGCAAACAGCGGAAACAAGGTGAACAAATACATAAAACACACTCCCTGCAGCAAGTACACAGCCCATGAACCCGACAGAAACAAACGTCCTTTTATATACATACACACCAGCAGCATCCATTCACAAAACACTACACCACCGGCCATAAACCCTCTTGTCGACACGGCCACGGCCACGGCCACACGCACGCACACACACACGCGCGCACACACACACACACACACACACACACACACACACACACAACACATACACACACACACACACACACACACACACACACACACACACACACACACAGCAAGCACATTATTTTTACGCTATATTATTATTATTGCCCAATTCGGTTTTGTTGCCCCTTTCTATACATGGCACTTTCTGCCCCTTGAATGTTAACATTGGTTTAGCTAGTTGACAAAGTCTGCACGCATGGTATACACGGTTGCAATCAGGCCTGCTTGTAAGTGCAATGTTTCGGAATAATAATAAATAATAATAATAATAAATGGAATTTTTGTAGCGTTATATCTTGCAAAAACAAATTAAAGCGCTTGCATTCATCCTACTCTAACACATGCAACAAGTTACAATTAATAGGTTTTACAAATTCAAATGTATACACACACACACCACACACATACACGCACACGTACACACACACACACACACATACACACACACACGTACACACGCACACACACATACACACACACACACTTGTCTAATATCACTTTAAGTGAACAGACGTAAAATTGAAGACACACACACACACACACACACACACACACACACACACACACACACACACACACACACACACACACACACACACACACACACACACACAGTGGTTGTGTACTTTGGCAGGGTGGTGGGGGTTTCGGCTGTTGAGGGTAAGGACAGAAATGAGATGAAACAAGAGGGGAAAGAAAGTCATAGATTTGAAATAAATGTGTTTTGAGGCTGGATTTAAAAGTGTCAAAAGTAGGCTTTTGGTGAAGGGAGAGAGGGAGGTCATTCCAGATCACTGGACCAGAAATAGAGAAGTGGGGGGGGGGGGGGAGAGATAGCTGTAGTGGATTGGTGGTCCAGAGGTAAGCATTTGCCTAAAAAACAAACAGTCCGGATTTGAACTGAACGATGATTCGATCCCCATTTGGGCCCGAAACTTTCCCCTCATCCATTAGACCATGAGTGATGGTCTGGGTACCTACGTTTCAAATGAGAAGATAAATCAAGGTCCTGTGTGTTGCATACAATTACTAAGTGCATGTAAAAAAAAAAAAAAAACCACGGCAAGAGAGTTGTCCCTGGCAAAATTATGTAACAAAACACCCACTCTGATGGGGAAACAAAGTTGGAAAGCAGCTACCTTAAAGGTGCGACTAATGCAAAGTGTCATCATTTGTGGGTCGCAAAAGCTCTAGCCCAGGAGCTAAAAATGATTTTAATGCACATATACATGCCATTGTTGGGAGTGCAAAACTGACAGAAGTATATCATCGTTGAACAGTCAGAAAATGCTTAAAAAGCACTTAAACTGGCATTTCAAAAATGAAAAAAAACATATGCTCCAATAGTGTATTCGTAGATTCTTTCAAACGTTGTTTAAAATTTATTGTAAAATAAGTGTACTTGTGTAAAGAAACACTTACGCGCGCATACCCACGCATGCACGCACGCATGCACGCACGCACGCACGCACACACACACACACACACACACACACACGTATGTGCATGTATGCAACATACTCTTAGACATAGAAAAAAAGACAAAAGGAGATAGAGATACAGACAGAGAGACAGAGACAGAGAGACAGACAGATATGCAGACAGAGAGACACAGACAGAGACAGACAGACAGACAGAAAGACATGGAGACAAACAGACAGACAGGCAAACAGACAGACATAAAAACTAGTCACACAGATCACAGATGTACACAAAACACATCCTGCATCATGGACAAACATGAACTGACAGTAACAACCCTCTTTATACACACCAGCATCCACTCACCAGACACTGCCACCGCCCATAAAACCTCGTGGATACAGCCACACACACAGCAAGTACATTGACGCTGCTGTATTGCCCAATTCTGTTGCCCCTGAGAAGAAGCAGTCTGTTTTGCTTCTAGATGCCGCGCTGGTTTTATTTACAAGTCTGGATGCATTGTTTACAGTGTTGCCATCAGTGCCGCTTATAACTGCAGGGTTTTAGAACGATGCTTTGTTTATTTGTGTACTATAAATATGTCCATATTATATGATGAAGAGCAGAGGGGAAAGGATGCAGCCCGTCTGGGGTGAGACAGGGCTGCTTCCTTTCCCCTCTGCTCTTCATCATATATATGGACCAGTTCACAAAGGAAGCCAACTCAGACCTGGAGGCACTCAACGAACTTATGTTTGCTGACGATCAAGTCATGATCAATGACAACAAAGACAAGCTGCAAGAGCACACAGACCAGCTCAATACACGCTGTGAAACCTATGGCATGAAAATCAGCGTAAGCAAGACCGAAGCCATGACTGTCAGTAGAACTCCAGAAAAGCTCAAAATCAACATCAACGGAGCCCAACTAAAGCGGACGACTGAATTCAAGTACTTAGGCAGTATATTCACAGATGATGGAAAACTGGACAGAGAAATAGAAACACGCTGTCAAAAAGCAAAAACAGTCAGCTATCAACTTGCCCCACTTCTGCGACATCTTAACATCCCTATGAGCACCAAAGCATAGCTGATCAACGCCATCTTCCTGCCAACTCTCACTTACCAGTGCCAGACATGGCCCTTGACAAAAGCCCTGGAGCAGAAACTGGTAACGTGCGAGATGAAGTGCTTGAGGAAAACCGTCAACAAGACCTGGAGAGACAAGATAAAAAAGACGAGGTGATCAGAGGCATAGTAGGAGCCACACCCGTCCTACACCATATTAAACAACAACGAACCAAGTGGTTCGGGCACCTCACACGGATGCCGCCAAATCAGCCAGCCTTGCCTGCTTACAACTTGAGGTACTCTGGCTCGAGGGCCAGAGGTAGACCCAGGCGACGCTGGAGTGATTCCGTGGCAGAAACACTGAAAGTCCATGGATTGTCCCTCCTCCAAGCTACCCGCCTTGCTGCAGACAGACAGTTATAACTCCCCGCGACGCCACAGAGTACAAGCGGAAGGAAAAGGTAAAGTGAGTATAAGTATGTGCCCTTTTATTGCGACTGTGAAACTAGCATAAAAGCTGTCCTGGAAGGCATTCACTGTGTTCTTTACTCTGAAGGCTTTTTTGTCTTACTAGTTTCGTTGTTAAGTCCTTGTCTTGATTTTTGTGGTCATAGACTCGTGTATTGGGGTCTAGCAGCCAACTAGCCATTACGAAAGCAAAAGACTCTAAGGTTCATTTCCACATAAATCTGGAAATGTTCCTCCACCTATAAGGTCATGGATGATGTTCTAGATTCGAGTCTTTTGGATCAGATGATGAAGTTCTGTGTGCAGCACAAGATATAGCACATGTAACAGAACCCCTGGCAACAGGAGGAGCGGTAACAGTATAGAAAAACAGTGCAGAACCAGCGGCGATATGATCTGGACGTGAAGTGCAGCCAACATTTCGTGCAAAGACATTTGCCTTCACGGGAAGTTATTACAATGCAGCGCAATGCAAAGCAACCCAATACATCACAATGCAATGCAATGCATTGCAATAAATAATTTCAATACCTTACAATGTAATACAGTACTTTACAATCCAATACATTACAATGCAATCCAATACATTATAGCGCAATGCAATACATTGCTACGTAATACAATACTGTGCGTTTCATTACATGACAATGCAATACAACGCAATGCAATACAGTGCAATCTTGTCATTTTTGGTTTGTTAATGTGTGTGTGTTTATTCACAGTTTCAATTACTGATAATTATTTCAACATAGGGCCTGGTTTCATCATTCAACGCTAAAGACAACACTATATAAAAGATCTAACGGAATGGACACAATATGTCCATATTTGGACTGAATTTGAACCCATAACCTTTCTTCCACCCCACCCCCCACCTCTCTCTCTCTCTCTAAAAAAAAAGCACGCTGACCACATGGCCACCGTTCTCTAACAGATCTAGCCAGCCTGGTGTAGATCAGGACTTCCGTTTGATGGATTGCTAAACCAGGTCGGAAACAAAATCAATCCTGCTTGCACAGAGGACTTTGATTTGTGTCCACCCTCATTTTTTGTCGTATTGGGGGAAAAAGGGAGGAAACTGCTGAGCTTGTCATTAACCAAGGAATCCGAATCAATGCAGACACACGCACATGCGCGCGAGAGGGACTGGCATATGTGTAAGCATACGCGCATGCAGGCGCATTTGTGTATACGGGATCCACACATTGCTCATACATACATGCATATATATGCACAAGGGGAATTTTGGACGCACATACGTCGTGTGCAAACTGATTCGCATGAATACGCATAAACAAACAGCTAGAGGAAATGATAGAAAGGTTGCATGTAAGAAGTTGAGGCTTTGAATCTCCAAAAAGCTTAAAGTATGTATGAAATAGTTTTTGTCAGGACATTCTGTCTGTCTGTCTGTCTGTCTGTCTGTCTGTCTGTCTGTCTGTCTGTCTGTCTGTCTCTCTCTCTCTCTCTCTCTCTCTCTCTCTCTCTCTCTCTCTCTCTCTCTCTCTCTCTCTATCTTCTCTTAAAACGAAATAAAAGGAGCAGATTGTAAAGATGAAGAGATGACGATATTGATTGTTATAAAGATGGTGATGATGATGACTACAACGACAACAATGAAGACGATGATTTACTCCTCCTCCTCCTCCGCTGCTGCTGCTGCTGCTGATGCTACTACTACTTCCACTTCTGCTACTGCTGCTGCTGCTGCTGCTGCTGATGATGATGATGATGATGATAATGATGCTACTACTACTACTTCCACTTCTGCTACTGCTGCTGCTGCTGTTGATGGTGCTGCTGATGCTTCTGCTACTACTACTACTGCTGCTGCTGCTGCTACTACTACTACTTCCACTTCTGCTACTGCTGCTGCTGCTGTTGATGGTGCTGCTGATGCTTCTGCTACTACTACTACTGCTGCTGCTGCTGCTGCTGCTGCTGCTGCTGCTGCTGCTGCTGCTGCTGCTGCTGCTGATGCTACTACTACTACTTCCACTTCTGCTACTGCTGCTGCTGCTGTTGATGGTGCTGCTGATGCTTCTGCTACTACTACTACTGCTGCTGCTGCTGCTGCTACTACTACTACTACTACTACTACTACTACTACTACTACTACTACTACTACTACTACTACTACTACTACTACTACTCTTCTGCTGCTGCTGCTGCTGCTGCTGCTGCTGCTGATGATGATGATGATAATGATGCTACTACTACTACTTCCACTTCTGCTACTGCTGCTGCTGCTGTTGATGGTGCTGCTGATGCTTCTGCTACTACTACTACTGCTGCTGCTGCTGCTACTACTACTACTACTACTACTACTACTACTACTACTACTACTACTACTACTACTACTACTGCTGCTGCTGCTGCTGTGCTGCTGCTGCTGCTGCTGCTGCTGCTGCTAGTACTTCTGCTAAAACTGAAGATGCAAAAAACAAAACAAAGACCTCCTAGTGACATATAATTTTTCACATCACCTCATGCCTATAACACTTTTACTTCAATCAAACGCTTCTTTCATATTTTTTTTCCTTTCAATGCCAGCGGTTTTTTCCTTGACATACATTACTACGTCCAGGAAAAGTTTTGCTGAACAAAAGAAACAAAAAATCTCGTCTGAATAAAATACGTTGCTATCGGTTCCTTTACACAGTCTGTTGAGCTCACAGCAGACAGGTTGTGTGATGTATTGCCAGTAGTGTTGTAAGGGTGACATCAGTGGTGACTGGACTGGAACCGTAACTATTCGATTTGTACGTGCTAACCTCGCTTTTTCTTTTTTTTTCTGTTTTTTCTCTACTTAATAGGCTTTTTAGTCTCGCTGTCTGCGGTACCACCATCCCTGTTTTATGTTGTCCTTTTATATACACACACTCTCTCTCTGTCGCTCTCTGTCTCTCTCTGTCTCTGTCTGTCTGTCTCTTTCTCTCTCACTCTCTGTCTCTGTCTGACTCTGTCTGTCTCTCTGTCTGTCTGTCTATCCGTCTGTATGTTATTATATATCTCTCTCTGTTTGTCTGTCTGTCTGTTGACTCTGTCTTCTCTGTCTGTCTGTCTGTCTGTCTCATTCTCTCTCTCTCTCTCTTCTCTCTCTCCTCTCTTCTCTCTTCTCTCTCTCTCTTCTCTCTCTCTCTCTCTCTCTTCTCTCTGGCGGGATGTAAAAAAAAGTTTTGTGTTTATTCTATTACCTCAGAAAATAAAATACTCTTTTCTTTCTCTTCTTTCTTTTTTCTTCTTCTTTCTTTGTTCTTCTCTCTCTCTCTCTCTCCTCTCTCTCTCTTCTCTCTCTCTCTCTTCTCTCTCTCTTCTATCTCTCTTCTCTTCTCTCTCTTCTCTCTCTCTCTTCTCGCTCTCTTCATCCAGTATTCCTGTTGGTGTTTTTTCTCTCCTTTATTCTTGTTCCATACTTCCTGTTGTTACTGTTACTTTGCACGTCTTAGTTCTTGCCTGTATTCAATGGGCTTTTTCGGTGCTTCGTTTATTGTCACTTGTATCTGTTTTGTACTCCGTGCTTCATGTTGTTCATTTACACTCCATTCTTCCCACGGAATGCGGCTAGCTTAATGGTGGGCAAAAAACCCCCAAACAAACGGTTGCGTATTCTTCTTCTTCTTCTTCTTCATCTTCTACTTCTTCTTCTTCTTCTTCTTCTTCTTCTTCTTCTTCTTCTTCGCATTCTTCTTCTTCTTCTTCTTCTCCTTCTTCCTCTCTTCTTCTTCTTCGCATTCTTCTTTCTTCTTCTTCTTCTTCTTCTTCTTCTTCTTCTTCTTCTTCTTCTTCTTCTTCGCATTCTTCTTCTTCTTCGCATTCTTCTTCTTCGCATTCTTCTTCTTCTTCGCATACTTCTTCTTCTTCTTCGCATTCTTCTTCTTATTATTCCTCAAACACTCAGACAGCAACTCGCGTTGTCTGTTATACGAGCGAAAATGCGTCACGTTGCCGTTAAGCGCCTGACAAGTCAGGCCCAGCGCAACCGACTTCAGGCGTAAGTAAGAAGCGTTACCTTTTAAATCTTTCTGGAAAATAAGGGCATGAGTATGGACCGAGGAGGCAGAAAATAGACAAGAAAGAGGGAGGTGACAGGAAGAAAACAAAAAAGAACAAGGCAGAAACAAAGAGAGAGAAAGAAAAATAGGAAAGTTCTAGCATAGAATTTGCAGAAATGTGCGGATGCTATTTATACTGATAGCCCCCCCCCCCCTACCCTGCTCCCCCCTCCCTCCCTGGCATCCCCAGGTGGTGGTGAGGGGGGGGGGGGGCGGAAGGTTTCTTATTACAAAAACCATACTACTGAGTGAACCTCAGGAGTCTCGCCAAGGAACTAAAAAAAAGAAAATAATGTATCTCCTACTGTCTGATTAGCCATATTGCCCAACACGCTTTCATTACGTAACAGATTTTCTCTTTTTTAGTGCAGGAAGGGAAAAAAAAACAACCTCACATCTGTTTGATGTACGGGCTAATTTCGTTTGGAAATAAAAATCAACTCTTCTGACTGCTCCAGAGACTTCAATTTGCGCAAAACATGTTTGTCTTCCCAGAGTCGAGGGATAGCAGCTGGGTTTCGGTAATGAAGGAATCCAGATCAATGCAGGCACATACACGCACACACGCACGCACGCACGTACACACACATGCACGCGCGCGCGCACATGCACACGCACGCACACACACACACAGTGCGCGCATACACACAAACACACACACTCAAACACACATGCTCCACACACACACACACACACACACACACACACACACACCACACACACACACACACACCAAAACACAGCGCGCGCGCACACACACACACACACGCACTCTCTCTCTCTCTCTCTCTCTCTCTCTCTCTCTCTCTCTCTCTCTCTCTCTCTCTCTCTCTCCTCTCTCTCTCTCTCTCTCTCTCACTCTCTCTCTCTCTGACTTAGCCCGTAATTGTAGAATATAGACAGCTGCTGTTAAATAGATATTTTCCTTTTTATATTGTATTGTAGCCCAAGGCCGATGTGCAATGAAACCATTTCAGAGTTAAGAGTCCTCTCTCTCTCTCTGTCAAACACACGCACGTACGTACACACACATGTGAGCATCAACGTACACATTGCACACTGGCACATGCGTGGATTTTCATCTTCTTTCCACACGCACACAATTATATTATCCATACACAAACATATTTTACACGCAAGCTCACAACTTAACTACAAATGAAAAGAAAGCGAAAAAGATATTTTTTCTTTTAAAGAACTGGAGGCTCTGAATCTTTTACACTTTCACCTTTTTTTCATTTGTAGGCTAGTGCTATGAGGTTCTGAGGTGTGACCGTTTTTACTGATCAATCAATTAACATTGCTCCATGCAGACTTTGGGTACGGGATAGCTCAGTGGTCAGAGCACTCGCTTTCCCCCAGCTAAGATTAAGCAGCATCGAGCGTGGTTACCACTTGGATGGGTGACCCTTTGCGCGCCATGGCTTCAGTACAGTCCCCCAGTTCACCGCGTTGTAAACGGGTACCTGCCCTCTTTAGGGTCAAGGAAGGTAAAGCAGCGAAAGAGAGGATATGGGCGCCGCCCTCAATATGCTGGCCCCTAGAGAAGTTGAGGTCTCTGATGCCTCAATCTCCTACGATCACATAGGTTATGGGACACCTTTACCTTTTTTACCATTCACACTTCAAGGATAATGTCACAACATGACACCAGTGTGCATGCGTTGTTTTTTTTAAATTTTAAATGTTGTCATTTATTCCTACCAGCACGCAATGGCTTACTCTTGGGAAAGGCAGAACGGGTTTTTACGTGTACAAGATGTTCTCTCTAAAACAGCCTTTTTTTTTCTCGCTGTCTGCGTCCCACCATCGTCCTCTTTCTTTTGTTGGTTATTTCTGTTTCTTCTTCGTCAGTCTTCTCTCTTTGATCTTCTCTTTCTCTATTCTTCCTGCATGTGTATGATGTCTCCCACACGTGTGGCTCCATTACTTTTGTACCATATTGTTTCTTTACATATGATTTATAACCCTGATGGGTTTGGGGGGACGGGATAGCCTAGTGGTTAGAACATTGCGCTCGCAATCTGACGACCCGGGTTCGATTCCCGTTCAAGGGGATATTTTCCCCTGGAGCTAACATCAGTGCAGACTCCACTCTCTCCAAAAGTCCTTCGGATGAGACTATAAACCGAGGCCCCGTGTGCGAACGCACGCAGAACATCTTGCGCACACGTTAACTCCTGTTCCGCTTTTCGGAAGAGTAGGCCATTGTGTGTCGGTGGGAACAGATGACAGAATTTACAAAACCGCGTACACACGAGGACTGGATGTAAAAAAGTACATGAGTGCTTATTCCATTATCCTCGATATAAAAGATTTTTTTTTTTCAAGTGTATCTATTTCACGTTACGCTGATATTATCCCTTGATTTATGACGAAAGTGAGTTATTTTACGTCATGGTGACGTGATTTCTTTGTGGTTTGTTTTTCAGTCTTGTTCTGTCTTAGATTTGTGTGAGAGGATTTCCTGTGTCACATTGAAGTGGCTCTATTATGTTCATGCCTAGAGGGGGGGATTTCCTGCTTGCTTGTGCAATTGCTCTATTACATATTCTATTGGTTTATAAGCTGCAATGAAGCGTACACCATGACTTTCATTTCATCTCCAACGTAAAGGGATAGAGAGATATAGATAGATAGATAGATAGATAGATAGATAGATAGATAGATAGATAGGTAGGTAGGTAGGTAGGTAGATAGATAGATAGATAGATAGATCGATCGATAGATAGAGTGACAAACATAGGAACCAGTCTTCGCATCGATGCTTAATCCTCTAAAACAATACAAGTAATTTCCATTGTTCTCCTGCCATCAGAACTGGACATAACCTCAAAACACACACACACACACACACACACACACAACACATACACACACATACACACCACACACACACACAACACACACACACACACATACACACACACACACACACAGACACACACACTCCTCAATACATTTCCACCCAGATGACATTTCCGTTGCTATAAAACCTCACGCCCAAAAGAAGAGTCCGTGACTCGTAAAGCTGTATCCTCCTCAGCTTCCGCCGCTACAGCGCGTATTGATCTACAGTGACCTGCCCGCGTCCGCAAGTTAAAAACAAAAAAACAAAAATAAAGGTCACAGGGCCAGATCGGAAGGAAGAAGGAATATGATTTAATGGTATTGCACGCCTTCTTTACTGTCCACAACAGAGACACGCAGGTCTGTCTGATGTATCACTACCGACTGGTCCGAAAGGAAATCGATGTCCACTGCTCGAGATACTTTCGATCCGCACTAGCCCCCCTTTTTTTTTGAATGTGGTTCCTGTAGGGAAAAAGTGTGGAGACTGGAGTTAGTGGGTTAGAATAATTAAGTGGGAATTTTATGAAGCTTTATGAAGGAAATGACATACAGTAGGTTTTTGCATGCTGGTCTTTGTTTAGAGGGATGGTATTTCTGTGTTGTTACACTGAGAGAGAGAGAGAGAGAGAGAGAGAGAGAGAGAGAGAGAGAGAGAGAGAGAGAGAGAGAGAGAGAGAGAGAGATGAATTAATGAAAATCAGAATCGAACAAATAAGGGTAACAATTAACAAATCAGCTAGCAAAAAGCAAAACAAAACAAAAACTAAAAAAGCAAAACAAAGCAAACAACAACACAAAACAAGCAAATAAAAATTTAAGATAAAAACAAACAACCTACCTACCTATTATTAAAGGAATATTTACCTAACTTTAAAAAAAAAAGAAATACCAATGTAAATACAAACGTGAATTAATACGAAGAGGAAATAGTAGATAAAATACACTATCTTCCACAACATTTCTGGTTTGTTAGGTGTAAATAAAAATCCAATCACACAATATACCTAAAATGTAAACTTTAACCAAACAAATAGGATAGCAGTTTAGGTGACGAATATTTATAATAATAATAATAATAAAATGGAACTTATATAATAATAAATGGAACTTCTATAGCGCTATTTCTTGCAAAGACAAATCAAAGCGCACTTATATAGCGTTATATCTTGCAAAGACAAATCAAAGCGCATGCATTCAACCTAATCTGACACAGTCATGCAATCAATGATAAATAATCAATATTTGCGTTGCCACGTTTTAGAAAACAGGACATGGTATTGTCCCAAACTTGTACAAACATTACAATCAACGCTCAATATATTATATGTTCATATTCCCCACTCCTAGAAACTCCATGTCAGTAAACACGTAGGTATAGGTCATCAACCTGTCGACGACCCCTTTCCATAGCTATCTCTTGCTGTAACCTATCTTGGACAGACAGACAGATGATCAAGCCTGCGGAAACTAAACACACAGCACGTGTTAGTATAATTCTGTAGAGGAAACTGGTTGTTTGGATGTCAACTGAGGCAGTTCCCCAACTTCCCCATTTGGACGTTCTCTACCCTAGAACATAAAACTTCTACCCCAGAGATTTCATAACAGTGTTTGCGTGTTTTCATGAGTTTCCTCCCTTTTCTGTAGCAGATCACAAAAGAAGAAGAAGAAGAAGAAGAAGAAGAAGAAGAAGAAGAAGAAGAAGAAGAAGAAGAAGAAGATGATGATGATGATGATGATGATGATGATGATGAAGATGATGATGAAGAGGAAGAAGACAAAGAAGAAAGAAGAAGAAGATGATGGTGATGATGATGATGATGATGAAGAAGAAGAAGAAGAAGAAGAAGAAGAAGAAGAAGAAGAAGAAGAAGAGATGATGATGATGATGATGATGATGATGATGATGATGATGATGATGATGATGATGAAGAAGAAGAAGAAGAAGAAGAAGAAGAAGATGATGATGATGATGATGATGATTACGACGATGATGACGACGACGACGACGAAGAAGAAGATGATGAAGGTGATGATGATGATGATGATGATGATGATGATGATGATGATGATGATGATGATGATGAAGAAGAAGAAGAAGAAGAAGAAGAAGAAGAACAACAACAACAACAACAAGAACAAGAACAAGAACAAGAACAAGAACAACAAGAAGAAAAACAAGAAGAACAAGAAGAACAAGAAGAAGGAGGATGTTTAAGAAATAGCTGGAATTCAGTTACCCCGCTAGAGGAATGGAGAAGGGTGAACTGTCAGTCCCATTTAGAGGCTAGTATGCTGGCAATATTTTAATATTTGCTTGTTATTCCTTTGTCACTCCGGTGAAGAAGCACATGGAAAGCACCAGGGAATGAAGAAAACTAGCACAACTATGTACATTTATTCCGCTTCCAGAAGTTTGAGAGGGGTTTGTTTTCCGTAATTATTGTGGACAAAATACTAGACACCAAAACCAAACTACTAGATAGGTTTTAATTTCATAGTAACATATTTTAAAGCTAAAAATTCATAAGTATATGATTCCTATGTGTGCCATTGTCAAAGACTAGCTATACATAATATTTCTTTTGCATATCAACATCGCCGCTTTTCTCCAAACATACACACAAGGATCATAAGCCATTCTAGCATAATGGTACTGCAATGAGCGTTATCTTTTAAAGTAAATGTTAGTTTTTGAATAAACATGTTTAAAAAAATTCCTATACAAATGCAGTTCCAAAACCAAATGAAAAACTAACGCAACCCTGAAAATACGCCATAAAAGAATGAAAGACAATCAGAAACGATAAATACCCGATTCCTATATTCAAGAGAACGAAAGGAAACCCTAATATCTTGTAAACTCTGACACACATTCCTCTTTACTTCATCCAATGACATCTTCACCCCCCCCCCCCCCTCCCCACCACTCCCCGAAATAATGACATTGCAGACAACCTGATTTTATATCGGTCTTTGTCGTTACTCATTCCTAGCCACTCCAAAGGCTACATCACAAAATGTACACTTAACACCGTTCCCTACATTTCCATACTCTTAAGCATGTCCTTTATGGTGACATTCATCACACTCCAGAAGATTCCTGCTGCCCTGGCCATTAACCTACAATAATTATATCCTACAGCTTTTACTCAAAGGTGTTCAACCCTAGACCTTAACGCTTACGTCAAGGAAAGGTCTTCGGGTGAACGAGAGGGAATAACTATCATTTTTACCGCTTTGCTTTGCTTTGCTTTGCTTTACGTTACGGTGTAGAGGGAAAATGCCAGTGGATACCCCACCCCCCATTACTGTCAAGAATTGTGAATGGTTGCTGGTTATGCCGGGAATATGTGTGATTGCTCTCTGTTCTTCTTCATGCTCACTTACACTGTGGGAGAATGAGCGACGAAAGACGAAGAGGACAACATGTTAGCTTCCACAGATGCATGTCAACAGAATGTATGCAAGTACGTACGAACGCAAGCACACATGCACGAATACACTAACTTGACTTGACTTGATTTGACTCTCTCTCTCACGCACGCACGCACGCACGCACACAAACAATCACACACACACACGCGCACGCGCGCGCGCGCGCACCTACACACAGAAGAGAGAGAGAGAGAGAGAGAGAGGAGAGAGAGAGAGAGAGAGAGAGAGAGAGAGAGAGAGAGAGAGAGAGAGAATAAAACATAGAGAAGAAAACTAACATTTGTCAAAAACAAAGCTTATCTAACTTTTCATAACTATTCTAGAACCAAAAAGAGTAGTATTAAGATATAGCTGAATGTCAGAATATACACACACACACACGCACGCACGCACACACGCATACGCACGCACGCACACACACACACACGCATAGACACACACACACATAGACACACACACACACACACACACACACACACACACACACACATAGACACACATAGACACACACACCCCCCAGCGACAAACTATAACTTCAGAGAAAAAATTCTAGAAATGTACAAGAAAAAAGCCGCATAAAATACAATACTGGATCAGAATATAAACGATTGAATGTTTCAGATATAGAGAAATAAAGATAAACTAAATCGGCTTTCTGCATGGAAACAATCACAACGTAAAAAATATGATATGGAGGGGGGAGAGAGAGAGAGAGAGAGAGAGAGAGAGAGAGAGAGAGAGAGAGAGAGAGAGAGAGAGAGAGAGAGAGAGAGAGAGACAGACAGACAGACAGACAGACAGACAGACAGACAGACAGACAGACAGACACATAAAGACAGATACACAGAAACAGGCATTGACAGAGAGACCGAGACAGACACATATAAAAGCAGATACACACAGACACCCAAAGACAGACACGCAATCACAGAAAGAAAGAAAAAAAGACAATCAAACAAACAAACATACACACATACACACACACACTCTCTCTCTCTCTCTCTCTCTCTCTCTCTCTCTCTCTCTCTCTCTCTCTCTCTCTCTCTCTCTTTCTCACACACACACACACACACACACACACCACACACACACACACACACAACACACACACACAAACAGACCGACCGACAGACAGACAGACAGAGACAGAGATAGAGAGATCACACACAGTATAATACCATCTCAGAGGGAAAGTAGTCCGGGGTTTGTCAGGCAGTGGCTGACGCTTTCAGTTGTTTATCATAATTATCAGCCAGATGTACGATAACTTCTGCCAAAAGGACAGGAAATGCTGCAGACAGCTGTCTGATCAGCAGCGCAGACAGACACCAGGCATGCTGACTGAGAGGATAATTATTCTTGCTTCTCCTGATCGTTAGGAAACAGACTATACCGGTATGCACGCGTGCTATTTTTTTGGGGGGATGAGCCACCTACATTGGCTTGAGCTTGTCGACTGGCCTTGGTTGTTGTTGCTCTTGTTGTTGTTGTTGCTGTTGGTGTTGTCATTATTGTTGTTGTTGTTGTTGCTGCTGCTGTTAGTGCTTGTGGTGGTAGTGGTAGTGCTACTGTTGATGTCGGTGGTGGTGGTGGTGGTGGGGGTGGTGGTGCAATTGCTGTTATTGTTGTTAGTGGTGGATTTGTTTGTGGCAAAGGTGATGGTTGGCTGGTTGTTGTTGTGGCGATTATGATGGTGGTGGTGGTGGTCATGTGGTGGTGGTGATGGTGGTGGTGGTAGCGGCAGGCATTTTTGTTGTTGTTGTCCTGGCCCTTGTTCATGTTGTTGTTGTTGTTAATGCTGCTGCTGCTGCTGTTATTGTTGCTGTTGTTGTTCTTCTTCTTTTTCTTATTGTGTTCTCTTTTTCATTTCAGTCATCTGAGCGCTTTGATTTGTTGCTTTACAAGATTCAGCGCTATATAAATTCTATACATTATTATTATTATTATTTCTATTCTAATTCTTTTACCTGGCATGTTATTTTTGGTTGGTTGGATGCTTGCTTGTTTCCTTTGTTGGCTGGTACATGGCTGGTTGGCTGGCTGACTGCATGGATGAGTGTGCAGGGGAGTGAGTGGCTGTTATTTATTATTTTTTTTATTATTATTATTTTTTTTTTTAACTTGTGTGGCTCTGCGCTTGATACAACGATGGCTGTGTTGCTTGCCTCACAACCTGGTACCTTCATGAAACGATGAGATCTTTACAATAAAATCAGGAGTTTGCTTCCACGGACAGATTCAGTTTTACATCGGAAATCCCTGTTGTCCTTTCAGCCAAGAAAGAGTAAGGCACACAAGTATCACAAGAAGCGATACAGTATTCAGACAGATAAGGTATAATAATAATAATTCTACTACACTCTTTACCTCAGAATTCCTCAAGCGTGGGACGAGAGCTAGAGACGTCTGGCTATATCTCCCGCTAGGTGGTTCTGTGTAGTACAGCCATTTAGTACGTCATCTGTAACAGACACAAATAATTATGCATGTGCTGACTACAACACTTCGTCAGGTTCGTGCATAAATTTGAAATATGTTCTTTATTATATTTGAGGAAAGTTGCATGCGCGTAAATGATATGAGTGCAAGCGCTTCGATTTATTTGTTTTACAAGATTCGGCGCTATATAAATTCCATATATTATTATTATTATTATTATTATTATCTGTAACAGACACAAATAATTATGCATGTGCTGACTACAACACTTCGTCAGTTGTTGTTTTTTTTAAACTTTAAATCTTTTATATCGAGGATAATGGAATAAGCACGTATGTGGGTTGTTGTTTTTTAAAAAAACAGGTCACGGGGGTGTGTATGCAGCTTTGTAAAGTTTGTCATCGGTTCCCACCGGCACAAAATGGCCTCCTCTTTCAGTTTCAGATAGGGAGCGGATGCAGAGCGAGAGAGGGAGAGAGAGAGGAGAGGAGAGAGAGAGAGAGAGAGAGAGAGAGAGAGAGAGAGAGAGAGAGAGAGAGAGAGAGACACAGACAGACAGACACACAGATAGAAAGAGAGAGAGCGAGAGAGAGACAGATAGAGCGAGAGAGACAGATAGACAGAGAGAGAGAGACGAGACAGATAGACAGAGAGAGACAGAGACAGACAGAGACAGAGACAGAGACAGACACAAATAGACAAACAGACCGAGATTCGCTGACTGACAACAGGAAAACAGCGAAACAAAAAAATGACAAGTCACCTGACAGATTGACATTGACTAACATCATCTTTTTTTTTTTTGCTGTCCTCAGCAGTATAAACTTGAGAAAATAAAAATTCACATCACGTAGTAATTAAAACTTTAGATAGATAGATACATAGATAGATAAATAAAAAATAAACACACTAACAAGAAAATGGAGAGAAAAAATCATCAGGCACTGTTAACTTGTGCTGACGTCTGCTGTCAAATGACGCTAAAAGACATGTTTTCCAATGGGTATCATTTGATGACAAGTCGCTGAAGAAGTGTTTCGATGTTGTCGCTAGCATTTTTTTTTCTGTATTTAGATGTGTGTGTGTGTGGTGGGGTGAGGTGTGGGGTGGGGGTGGGGTGGGGTGGGGTGGGGTCGGGTGTGGGGTGGGGATGGGGGGTTGTGCGTGTGTGTGTGTGCATGTGTGTTGTGTGTGTTTATGTGTATGTGTGTGTGTGTTGTGTGTGTAGCGGGGTGGGAGGGGGTGGGGTGGGGGTGGGGGGGGTGGATGGGTGTGTGTGTGTGTAGGGAGGGGGATGAAGTCAAGTCAAAACACTTTAAAATTAATGTGTATGTGTGTTTTTGTGTGTATATGTGTGTGTGTGTGTGTGTGTGTGTGTGTGTGTGTGCGCGCGCACGCGCGTGAGCAGGGAAGGTTGTTTTTCATAGTTGTATTAGGTTGGTTGGTTGATTTTACTTTGTTTTATTTAAATTTTGCTCTGTCTGATTCTTTTAAAAAAAAGAAAAAAAAGTGTCAGCTCGTGTTCAATGATGTCTTCTGTTGTGGATGTATTGACTTTAAATTTCTGTTATTTCTTTGTCATTTTCTTGTTTTGTTTTGTATTTTCATCTTTGCTGACGTGTTTGCTTTCTTACTCGCTTATGGAAAAAAAATATTGGTACGTGGGTTTGTCAGTTAAGTTGGTTGGTTGGTTGGTTGGTGGGTGGGTGGGTGGGTCGTTGGTTGGCTGGCTGGTTGGCTGGTTGGTTGGCTGGTTGGTTGGTTGGTTGATTGATTGGATAGTTGACTGGTCGAATGACTGGCTACTTAACTGCTCAGTTGTTTGATGAATGTTTCGTTGAAATTGTTCATATCCTGGGGAAATGTATGGATACCATTATGTAATCGATTGGGCTAAGACCTACTCATATTTGGGTACCAAGATTGTGATTATCAGTGTTTCAGTTCTAATTAACCAATCACCATGATAATTATTTGACAAGAAGGTACCTCAAACGCCTGCTGCGCTGTACGCATGCACGCACAGGGAGAGAGAGGGGGGGGGGGATGAGGGAGAGACAGAGAGAGATAGAGAGAGAGACAGACAGAGACAGAAACAGAGTGAGACACAGAAACCGAGACAGACACACAGACACGCAGACAGACACGCAGACAAAGAGACTAGACAGAGACGGACACAGAGAGTCAGAGACAGAAACAGACAGATCATATCACCTGTAAATATACATAACAGCCTCCGATTGACGTCAAAAATCACATGTCTAGGTCTTTTTCCCCCCCTATTTTCTAAATTAAATGACGACAGGAAATGTCTCAGACAGTGCACAGATAACAATGGAAAGTAACCAATAATTATAGCTGAGCTGGCTGATTGATCACTCTTACAGAAGAATAATGCTTTGTAAAATCTGCAAAACATCAACATCAGTAGACCTTGTGGATGAAAGCCATTGCAGGTAAAAAGGCAGAGGTGTCCCATAACCTATGTGGTCGTAGGGGAGTCAGGCATCAGAGACCTCAACTTCTCTAGGGGCCAGCATATTGAGGGTTGCGCTCATCTCCTCTCCTTCGCTACTTTACCTTCCCTGACCCTAAAGAGGCAGGTAGGTACCCATTTATAGCTGGGTGAACTGGGGGAACTGTACTGAAGCCAAGGCGCGCGAACGGTCACCCATCCAAGTGGTAACCACGCTCAATGCTGCTTAACCTTAGCTAGGGGGAAGCGAGTGCTCTGACCTCTGAGCTATCCCGTCCCTAATGCTGGTGGTTAACCAAAAATAAGGGAACTGTTCCATGGATGTCCTACCATACACACAGTCATGGCATATCGGTGATTGAAGACATGATTGTCTGGCAACTTAAAAAAAAAGTCTTATAATAATTATTGAGATTTTTTCTTAAAACATAAGAGAGAGGGAGGGAGAGAGAGAGAGAGGGGGGGGGGGGGGAAAGGGAGGGGGGAAGAGACAGATGTAGGGGGGGGGGGTGGGTCACTCAGTAGCCTGAGCCTGTTTGTGGAATGAAGCTGCAGAAGAAGAACCTGCTGGCTCAGTTCACATGTGGCGCTCACAGAAAACCAGACCCTCACACCAAAGGTCTGTTTATCCATGCAATCATTCAGCAAAAACAAAAACAAAATGTAACACACCCTGTTGGGAATATTCTAATATCAGTCCAGTCGTACTTTACACGCCCTTTGGGTTGCCATATACATTCCCTTTCTTTTCAATCAATTAAAAGGTATATTGGAGACAAGCAAGCAAAACAAGCGAGCGCGCGAGCAAGCAAGCATGCAAACAGACAGACAAGCATGAAACAACCAGATTCAAACATCCCAAAGAATACTTTGTCTTCTTCCTCTTCTTCGAGCGCTCAGACAGCAGCTATTGTTGACTGTCATATGAGCGAAAATGCGTTACGCTGCCGTTAAGCGCCTGACAAGTCAGGCCCAGCATATCCGACTTCGGCATGGGAGAGAAAGGTTATCTTTTAAGTCTGTCTGCGAAAAATGGCAGGAGAATGGACCAAGAAGGCAGAAAGTAGACGAGAAGAAGGTGACGTGAAGAAAAGAAACAAGGCAGAAGCAAAGAGAGGGATAGATAAGAGGGAATTCCTAGCACATAATTTTCAGAAGGTAGGGCAAGCTATTTATACTGAGAGACCCCACGGTATCCTCACCAAAGAATACTGTAGTGTACCTTCATCTTAAAGCTGTGCTTAAGTAGCAACGGGAAATGTCGATTTATAGGTAATGCTAAGCTGTGATAAAGTAAGCTCATCATTGTCCATGTTCATGTTTCCTAAGACGCTGGCTTTACAGTGAGCTTGTTTCAGCACTCTTTGACACAGAATTGAGATATGCGCGAGAGAAAACACACACACACACACACACACACACACACACACACACACACACACACACACACACACATACATTTGCACACGCACTAGCACAAACAAACTGAAGATATCGCGCGCTCACAGACACACACACACACACACACTCACTCTCTCTCTCTCTCTCTCTCTCTCTCTCTCTCTCGCTATTAAACACACGCAAGCACGCACACACTCGCAGGCACGCACACACACACACACACAAGATGGTTTGATGTAAAAGCAAATACATTGCTTATTCAATGTACCATCTGGAAATAAAAATTTGACTTCACTTGACCTAACACCTACACCACACACACACACACACACACACACACACACACCCACACACACACACACACACACACACACACACACACACACACGCGCGCGCACACACACACACACACACTCACTCACACACACAACACACACACACACACACACACACACACACACACACACACACACACACACACACACACACACACACACATCTAATATCACTGAGAGTGAGCAGACGTAAAATCGAAGACAACAACAACAACACACACACACACACACACACACCACCATCACCACCCCCACCACCACCACACATCACTACCACCACCACCTCTACACACCACCACCACCACCCACTACCACACCACCTCTACACACCACACCATACCACACCACTACACCACGTACTCAAAAAGCACTATGATTAACCGCGATCTTTCTTTCTGAATGAAAGCACCTGCTCATTGATTTTTCTCCCCCCACCTTTCTCGAGTTACCGGTAGCGACTCATCGATTGCCGAGCACGAAACTAACATTGAAAGCGTAGAGCGAGCATGAATGAAATATACCAGAGAAAAGTGAGGTAAAGTCCAATGCTCCTGTTTGACTTACACCATGAACTTTCGAACTTGACTATGTACAGCCACCTACCTACGCAAAGGACAGAGACATCATTTCAGTCAACCGATGAATCAGCAGAACTTGACACAACATTGATATGTAGCTAACTTTCGCTGATGGTAAAACAGCAGGCTGTGGGGTTTGGAGGAAGCTGGTCGCAAAATCTTCAGTGATGCCCCAATTCTCTTTTTTATGTTTTTATTTTTTATTTCGAGGATAATTGAATAAGCAAATATGTGCTTTTTCTACATCCAGTCCCTATGTGTATGCAGTTTTGTAAATTTTGTCATTCATTCACACCGGCACAAAATGGCCTACTCTTACGAAAAGCGGAGCAGGTTTTAACGTCTGCGCAAGATGTTCTGCGCGTGTTCGCACACGGGACCTCGGTTTATAGTCTCATTCGAAGAATTTTTAGGGGAGGGGGGGGGAGTGGAGTCAGCACTGATGTTAACTCCAGGGGAAAACACCAGCCGCCATGGCGCAGTGGTTAGCGCCTTGGGTTACGGACTGGAAGGTCGCGGGTTCGAATCCCATAA
>CM054145.1:31698710-31703710 GCA_028751875.1 Rapana venosa | reverse complement strand
GGAGGCTGGAACAGAGACCTGAGATGTCACTCTGAGTAGACACGTTTGTGTATGCGCATCACAAAATAGCCAACAGGAAACACACACATATATATCGCTGATCAGCACACTGATCACCACCAAGGTGTGGAGGTTTATATTGCACTTCATTATTTTATTTTCAGATAGATGGCTTGATAACAAAAGCAATTGTACTGCTTATTCAATGTACCATCTGAAAATAAAAGTTTGACTTTGCCTGACTTGGACTTTGATGCACATGTGCACGTAAACATGCTCACGCAACACACACACACACACACACACACACACACACACACACACACACACACACCACACACACACACACACACACACACACACACACACACACACACACACACACACACACACACATTCTCTCTCTCTCTCTAACAAAACCAAGCTAAGGAAGACAAAAGCTGTGGAAACGCTAATGGAACTATCTTGTTCAGTGCTGAAAAACTCCCCCCTGTCCGTCTATCCATCCATCAGAGACTAGGTATTGTGTCTGGTGAACACTGCTACAGGAGGTCATTGTATAGTACAGAAGACTGGAGAGGAAGGGGAGGCTGGAACACAGACCTGACATGTCGCTGATGTCGAAAGCGGATGAGTTCTGGCAGCGTATCAGATTCATGTCCGAGAGCACATGTACATTCATGAACATCATACAACAGCCAATATGGAAATACACACACATCACACACACACACGCACACGCGCGCGCAAACACACACACACACACACACGCACTTGCGGTTTTGTACATTTTGTGCAGACTCCACTCTCCCCCAAAGTCCTTGAATGAGACTATAAACCGACGCCCCGTGTGCGATCGCACGCAGAACATCTTGCGCACACGTTAAATCCTGTTCCGCTTTTCGTAAGAGTAGGCCATTGCGTGCCGGTGGGAACAGATGACAAAATTTACAAAACCGCATACACACGGGGACTGGATGTAAAAAAAAAGCACATAAGTGCTTATTCCATTATCATCGATATAAAAGACCTTTTATAAAAAATTAAAAAATAAAAACACACACACACACGAGCAGGCATGCATGTAAATGTGCATGTACATAATAATAATAATAATAATGAATAGCATTTATATAGCACATTTCTCAAAGCAATGACTCAATGCGCTTTCATACCATGCGCATCTATACACATGCACACACAGCACATAATAACAAAACAACAACAACAACAATGATAATGAGCATTTCTAAAGCGCAAATAAATTTACCAGAGATACCTATCGCACTGTAGAGGCACACACTTGCGTCCGGGCACACACTAGCAGGGCAATTAACAGTACATCAAGAGAAAAGGCATAGCAATAATATAACTAACAAACAAACAAAAACCCATAACCAACAGCCAGGCATGCACATGAAGTAGCCTACAGTGTGACAAACGGCGACCGTCAAGACAAGCACAATATATTAACTAGCTAAGAAATACATTTAAAGAGATGTGTCTTCAATGAAGCTTAAACTGGGATAAAGTGGGAGCATGTCTGACGGCTGGTGGCAGAGAGTTCCAGATCGTGGGCGCAGCAAACACCAAAGATCTACGACCTGCGGTTTTGAGGTTGTAATGGGGTACAACAAGTAAGTTATCATTCGAAGACGCAGGGTTCTAGTTGTGGTGCGTGTTTTTCAAGGCAGCTGACAGAGATGGAGCAAGCGAGCCTTCAGAGTGACGGTATGCCAAGACCCAACTTTTGTACTGACAGCGTGCCCTTACAGGTAACTAATGAAGCTCCTAAGCATGGGAGAGTCACATGGTCCCTTTTGCTCTTTCCAAGGATGAGCCTGGCAGCAGAGTTCTGAATTCGCTGCAGGCGTGTAAACTGGTCATCACTTATACCGATAAAACAGGAGTTGCATAGTCCAGTCGCGACAAGACGGTCGCTGAAACAAGCTTGATCACTGCATCACGAGGCAAGAATTTCTTAATGTGTGCAATAGGGCGCAGCTCTAGAAAGCATGCTCTGCAGACGTTACTAATGCGGTCTTTCATGGAGAGAGTAGGATCTAGCTGAACACCCAGATACCGCACAGAACTCTGAAAAGCTATGTCACAGCCACCAAAGACCACAGAACTCTCCGACACCCGCATAAGACTAGATGGTGTGAACCAACTGCGATAACTTCTGTCTTGTCTGTATTTAATTTGAGTTGTTGCTGTCCATCCACATGAAGGACACTGTGCGTGCAAATCTGCCAGTGTGCGCGTGGCGTCTGAAAAATTTTGAGGTGTTGCATTTGCCGAAATTTCTGTATCATCTGCATATTTATGAAAACTGCAATCATGTAAGGTCATCACATTAGACAGAGGCTGAGAATATAGTGTGAAACAATACGGGACCCAAAACAGAACCTTGAAGGTACGCCATACAGGAGGGGGGCAGGTTTGTGACTTAACTCCCTCTATCAGCACGCTCTGCGACCTATCAGAGACATAGAGGTAAACCATGCCAAGGCAACCACCTCTTATTCCACAAGAGTGATTCTAGTCTTTTGAGCAAATAGAGTGGTCAAGCTGTGTCGAATGCCGCACTGAGGTCCAACAAGCCATGACTGACACTCTGCGGTCGTCATTCTGCAAAAAAGCAGGCTGCTTGGTGACACTCAATACGGCAGTCTCCGTGCTGTGACCAGCCTATACGCTGACTGATGATCTTCCAAAAGGTGGTTACAAGCTAGGTGCTTCTGAAGCTGTTTGAGGACAACTCTCTCCAGAACTTTTGAAATGAAAGGAAGATTGGAAACCGGCCTGTAATTTTTCATAGTATTGCAGTCTAGACCTTTTTTCTTGAGGAGTGGGATAACAATAGCATTTTTGAACTGACAGGGTACAGAGCCCGCCGACAGAGATGCATTCATGATGTCTGTTACCATAGGTGCCAAAATATCAAGGTTTTGCTTTATCAAAACAGTGGGCAGAGGATCTAAACAACAGCTTTTTGTTGGCATGGACAGAATTACTTCATGGATGTCTTTCACAGAAACTGGTTGAAAGGATGACAAAATGGGACCATCATACTGATGGAAACTAGGTGGAACAGATGGTCGCTGATCAAGATCATCGCGTATTTGTCTGATTTTATCCATGAAAAAGTTACAAAAACTTTGTGGTAGATCATGTAGGGGCACATTTGTGGGAAGGGGAGTGGTATTATTCTTACCCAGGAGGCTGTTAGCTATAGAGAAAATTTGTTTTGATGAACGACATGATTTCATTTCCTCAGAATAAAATTCTTTTATCTTTGACTCTTTCAGATTCCTGTATACCGCATTTTCCTTGACTAAAATTTCTCTGTGCACTGAGAGTTTTGTAAATGTACATAAAGACACACAGGCACACACACGCACGCACGCATACACACACACATCAGGCATGCATGTAAATGTGCATGTACACAAAGACACACAGACACGCAGACACACGCGCGCGCGCGCGCGCACACACACACACACACACACACACACACGCACACACACACACACTGTCTCTGATCAGCACACAGATCACCCCCACAGTGGGTGCAGAGGTGTATGCACGCTTCGTGAATAATACATACATTCACTCACCCATTCCTATATTGATCTATTGGTCAGACTCACATAGAAAGGATTCACTTATGCTAGCTTGTCTTTGACTACCCGGCAAATGGGTTATCTGTGTTCATGGATGGATCAACCCATCATCGTCGATGTTCGTAGATGAATGAACACGTTATCTGTTCATAGATGAATGAACGCACTAATTTGTAGGTCTGGCGAAAGCGATACGTTTGCAGAATAATGATTTCTATCTGTCAGGGCCTACATCGGCTTAAGTTACCTAATTGCCTTGTTTCTGGTTTGGTGTGTGGAAAATAGCTCAGATCCTGTTCATTGTTTATATGCTTGCTTCTTTGGTTAGTTAGTTGGTTGGTTGGATGGTTGATTTGTTGGTTGGTGGGTGGGTGGGTCGGTTGGTTGGTGGCTTGGTTAGTTGGTAGGTGGGTGGGTTGGTTGGTTGGTGGCTTGGTTGGTTGATAGGTGGGTGGATGGATTGGTTGGTTGGTTGGTTCGTGGATTGGTAGGTTGGATGGTTGGCTGGTCGGTTGGTTGGTTGGATGGATGGTTGGTTGGCTGGTTAGCTGGTTGGTTGATGGGTGGGTGGGTGGGTTTTCGGTTTGGTGGTGGGTGTTTGTTAAGGCAAAATATGGTGGCCAGGCTAATGTTAAAGTAAGTAGCTCCTTGTTCAGGCTCTGAAGAACCTTTTCACCCTCTGTTTTTCTCCATGTAGATCCTAGCAATACTTCATTTTTTCTTTCTGTGCTTATGCCAGTCTATGTAAAATTGCCTGTACGCGTGTGCGTTTATGTGACTGAACGTACATGCAGATGCTTTTTCTCAAACACTGAAAATTCTGACAGATACTTGTTGTGTCGATATATTCTTCTTCGTCCTCGAACGCTCGAAAAGCATTCTTGTCTGTCATTTGCGCGAAAATGCTTTATGCTGCCCTTAAGCGCCTGACAAGTCAAGCCTAGCACATCTGACTTGGGCGTGGTGTTGATTCGATCTTGAGTCTTTCGCAAAGAGTTGGTAGAAAGATGTCTCGTAGATGTCTGTCAGCTCTCTTATCTGTGAAATCACACTTGCAGCGGTCTTGTCTGAGATCAGAATATGCTCTTAACGCTGTCTGGCTTACAGCCTTGGGGTAAGGTTTAGGCTGATACAAGATGACTTTTATGGTGCTTTCTCTGGTACCGTTTTTCGTCCATCTGCCAGTACTCTCTCTCTCTCTCTCTCCTCTCTCTCTCTCTCTCTCTCTCTCTCTCTCTCTCCTTGAGTAGGCACATGCCTTAAACTAGCTGTTTCTTCCTCTAACGCTGAGACAGCAACTATTGGTGTCTGTAATATGAGCATAAAATGCAATGTGCTGCCATTAAGTACCTCACAAGGCAGGCCCAGTGC
>CM054145.1:31688710-31691210 GCA_028751875.1 Rapana venosa | reverse complement strand
GTACAGAATAGGCACTCGTTTTCCCCGAGCCTATATTAAGCAGCGTCGAGCGTGGTTACCAGTTGGATGGGTGACCGTTTGCGCGCCTTGGCTTCAGTAGAGTTCCCCCAGTTCACCCAGCTGTAAATGGGTGCCTGCCCTCTTTAGGGTCAGGGAAGGTAAAGCAGCGAGGGAGAGGAGATGGGTGCCGCCTTCAGTATGCTGGCCTCTGGAAAAGCTGAGGTCTCTGATGCCTCGCTCCCCTAGGACCACATAGGTTATGGGACACCTTTACCTTTTAACCTTATGACTACAGGATATCGAGTAAGGATGATATCTCTGATCTCTTCCTCACATCCCTATGTTTTATGAGGGTTTGAAGTAATAATATTCCAATCCTGGACATTGAAATATTCACGTTTTGGGGAAGAGAGCACAATTCTTACTGAATAAACATTGCTTTTAACAGAAGATAAGTATGCATTATCTAACAAAGACTGACGAAATGAAAAATGGTCATTCCATAATGTACTTTCTATTTTTAGAAATTCAACAGTCATTCCATGATGTGCTCTATTTTCTTAGAAAATTCAACGGTTATTCCATGGTGTGCTTTATTTTCTTAGAAAATTCAACGGTCATTCCATGATGTGCTTTATTTTCTTAGAAAATTCAACGGTCATTCCATGATGTGCTTTATTTTCTTAGAAAATTCAACTGTCATTCCATGATGTGCTCTATTTTCTTAGAAAATTCAACGGTTATTCCATGGTGTGCTTTATTTTCTTAGAAAACTCAACTGTCATTCCATGATGCGCTTTATTTTCTTAGAAAATTCAACTGTCATTCCATGATGTGCTTTATTTTCTTCGAAAATTCACCGGTCATTCAACGATGCGGCTTATATCCAACTCCAAACTACTTTCTGTTCCCCCTGAAACGGGGCTAAGCTTGTGACAGGTTTGCAGCCCACATGCACAGACTGGTCATTGTCACCACACGGGTAAAGCTCTGCATCACTGGGATGGGTGGACATGGGGCTTAGTGGAGGGGTTTTCCCCTTAGGATATGCTTATGTGACAGCAACCTAATCGGCTTTGGAAATATTGATCCAAGGAACCTGTGGTAAAGAGATTCACGCAGTATTCCATTGCTCTGCAGACTATTTGATACCATACATCGTGTGCAGAAGAGAAATGACAATATCTTATATCTGCGTGAGTGTGAGTGAGTGTGTGTGAGTGCGTGTGTGTGTGTATGTGTACGTGTGTGTGTGTGTTTGTGTGTGTGTGTGTGTGTGTGTGTGTGTGTTTAAGAGAGAGAGAGAGAGAGAGAGAGAGAGAGAGAGAGATTGAGAGAGAGGAGGGGAGAGGAGAGAGAGAGAGAGAGAGAGAGAGAGAGAGAGAGAGAGAGAGAGAGAAGAGAGAGAGAGAGAGAGAGAGAGAGAGAGAGAATTTTGTGTTTGTGTTCGTTTTCATTTTAAGTCTCTTCACTAATTGCAATATTAGACGGACGAGCAAGGCGGGGATTGGAGGCAGAATCTGGGTCAGTTTTGGGGAATGAAGGCTCTCATATTTTGAATACTGGTGAACAAGTAAATGGAAAGTGTGTGTGTATGTGTGCACGCGTATGCGCGCGCGCATGCGTGTCTGTGTGCGCACGCGTGTGGCAGCCAGGGCTTCAACTTGCAAACTTTGGAATTTGAGCTAGTCAGAAGCTCTGAGAAGAGAGATACACAGATATTTGTGTACCAAGTCCTGTGTCCAAGAACGAGCATCCCTACATCTACAACAGCTTCTTGTAGTGATGATCCTAAAGAGGACTGCCACCCAACACTTGCCCGGTTTACACCCACTCCCGATAGGATGAAAAGCTGTGACCAATAACAGTGTAAAAGGTAAAGGTGTCCCATAACAAAAAAACTCCATCACCCTGCCAAAGTGTATAGCCTCTGTGTGTGTGTGTGTGTGTGTGTGTGTGTGTGTGTGTGTGTGTGTGTGTGTGTGTGTGTGTGTGTGTGTGTGTGTGTGTGTGTGTGTGTGTGTGTGTGTGTGTGTGTGTGTGTGTGTGTGCATTTGGACTTATTAGAACTATTACATGCTATTGGCTGTATGACTGTGTAAGAATGAGTTGAGTGCAAGCGCTTTGATTTGTCTGTGCAAGATACAGCGCTATATAAATTCCATTTATTATTATTATTATTATTATTATTATTATTATTATTATTATTATTATTATTATTATTATTATTATTATAACCTATGCGGTCATTGGGGAGTGAGGCGTCAGAGACCTCAGCTTCTCTAGAGGCTCTCCCCTCTCCCTCGCTGCTTTACCTTCCCTGACCCTAAAGAGGGCAGGTACCCATTTACAGCTGGGTGTACAAAGGGACTGTACTGAAACCAAGGAGCGAAAACGGTCACCTATCCACTTGGTAACCATGCTCAATGCTGCTTCTAACCTTTTGCTTGGAGAAAGCGAGTGCTCTGACCACTGAGCTATCCCGTCCCCAATAACAGTG
>CM054145.1:31681210-31683710 GCA_028751875.1 Rapana venosa | reverse complement strand
TGTGCCTGTCAGTAGTGTAGTTGCCCTTCATGGATGATTCAAGAGTGTGTTTTTTACGATGACTTGACTTTGACTAAACATTGTACTTTTAAAACCATAGCAACCGTAACCCATGCCGTGAGCAAAGCAGAATCGTTCACTGTAGTCAAACACTATAATACCCAGACCCTGAATAATTCGCAATTGTCAATGCACCGCAGACACTGCATCAACCAAGCTATCCACTGCCTAGGGAAAAGAGTAAGTCTTCCCTTTTTCTTCTATTGCCAGATCTGCGCTAGAGGGCAAATGCATTGCATAATAGCTACCTGCACTTTCAAGTTTTCGGCTTACCACCACCTACCAATCTATTTATTTATTTTATTTATTTTATTCTTTTATATCGAGGATGGTGGAATAAGTACTCAGGTGCTTTTTTTTACATCCAGTCCCCGTGTGTATGCTTTTTTGTAAATTTTGTCATCTGTTCCCACCGGCACACAATGGCCTACTCTTTCGAAAAGCGGAACAGGATTTAACGTGTGCGCAAGATGTTCTGCGTGCGTTTGCAGACGGGGCCTCGGCTTATAGTCTCATCCGAAGGACTTTGGGGGGAGAGTGGAGTCTGCACTGATGTTAACTCCAGGGGAAAATATCCCCCTTGAACGGGAATCGAACCCGGGTCGTCATATTACGAGCGCAATGTTCTAACCATTAGGTTATCCTGTCCCCAATCTGTCCAGGAGGCGTGTATCTATTCTTTGGATTATCCACACTACGTGAGAAAACATTTTCCTCGCGCATCCAAGAGACCTCGTGTCCCTAGTATCAAAACATACCGAGTACTGAAATATGCCTCATGCGTATGTATGAATGAGCGTGCAAGTATATGTCTTGATAGGCCTGGCACAAGATTTATGTTGCAGACTACGTGCTAAATCTGGTACAGGACGGTGTTAGAGGAACAACAAAATGTAACGGTGTTATTGGAACCGCCAAATCTGTTTGTTCTATAAGCTTTCCTTGCCCTACGTGCTTAATCTGGTACAGGATGGTGTTAGAGGAACAACAAAATGTAACGGTGTCATTGGAACCGCTAAATCTGTTTGTTCTGTAAGCTTTCCTTCCCCTGCAGCAGTACCTGGTGAGTGATTGGAATAAACATACAGGTGACAGGGCTCTGTTCATCTCCCCTAGGTCTGTCTGGTGAAGTATGCTCCTTTCTTTGCTGTGGTTTCATCTCTTCCCTGTTTTCCAGTCAGTTTTTCACCTACTACTCGATGTCCATTTTCACTTCGTTCAGTACTCATGACACTTCTGAGGCATGGCCCTGCAGTGTTTTGGGTTGGAGGTTTTTTGTGCAAAAATGAGCAGATCTGTGTTTTTGAGAAGGACATTTTTTTCCCTTGGTTTTTGTCTTTTTATGAATTTTAAGGCAAGAAAGTTATTTTTCTGACTGAAGTAGAAATAAGTGGTACGCGAAAATAGTTTTTTTTTAAAACCCAGCAGTATCAAAAGTAAGTTTAACTATTTTGGTTTTGATATGCTTTATACATACATGTACGCCTAGATAGTGTTTCTGCGCGTGTGTGTGTATGTTTGTGTATAAAACGCATACGTGCATGCGCGCGCGCGCTCGTGTGTGTGTGTGCGCATGTCTAGGTACGTAATTAATAAAATCTTAACGCGTATCTGTAACAGGGCTCACTTACTGTAGAACTAACACCTTTCTTCCCTATCACTGGCTCAAGGACTGTTAACTAATAAAGCAGTCAGTTGTAGCTAAGTGACTTATTGATAAGCTGACAAGTCCACTGACTGACTGGTTAATATTTTTTGTGACTGGACAGATTGAGTTCACTTGTTCGGCTATTTAATCCCATATTTCTTCTTTTGTCTTTCTGGGAACTAAACTCACTTCATTGCTCTCTGAAATCCGTTACTTTATTCATAAACAACTAGCATCATCATTCTTCTCCATTTCCTTTTTACTCAGCTGATACAAATAAATCACAACATCACTCCTCTTATGTCGCTGCACCTTAAACTCACTCACTTCATTATTTTGAGCTCCTTATTTCATTCCTAAACAATTGTCATCATCAATCTTCTTCGTTTCCTTTTACTCAGCGGATACCACAAACCACAACATCACTCCATTAGGGTTCCCTGTGTCTAAAACTCTGAACTACTTCTTAGCTTACTTCCTTTACCTAGTTCCACAACACTAATGCTGATCTCGTTCCTAGGTCAGGGTTACAACTCAGCTTTATATCATTCAAAGGTATATTCTTGTGTCCTATTGAGGTCAATCAGGCTGGGTATAATACCCTGTCTAGAAAGCGAAAAAGTTGGGATTGGATGTGTGCGGTGGTGGGATTCGTATCCCGTTTTGGCCCGAAACTTTTCCCCCCATCCATTAGACCAATGAGTGTGTTTCTTGGCGCTAGTCCTTTCGGATGAGATCGATAAACGAGGTCCGTGTGTTTACACAAAATTTTCAGCCGCACGTAAAAAAACA
>CM054145.1:31663710-31666210 GCA_028751875.1 Rapana venosa | reverse complement strand
CTCCTCCCCCCCCCACTCTCTCTCTCTCTCATTCTATGTGCAAGCAGTGTATTCATGTATTTATTGTATGTATATGCGTATGCATGTCTGCGTATTTAAAATACACAATCCCTGAGTGTTCTAAAGTACATCAGAGTAAAACTTACTATCGACCAATTACTCGACCATTATCCTTCTCCTCCTCCTCTTTCTAGCTAAGGATAGACACCAGCAGACCATTGCCAGCCTCTGAACTCTGTGGCTCTGTTTTCTCCATTGAACAGCACCATTAGAACCTCACCACACTACTTGCCACAGAACAGCGCAGGGTATTATTTTTTTTTCTTTTCTCCAGTTTCCAATTTCCCCCAAAGATGTGTCACCAGGTGCTAACTGCTCATTGCACGCTACCTCACACCTGCCAACACATCCATTTAGTCAGCTAGTTTCTGTCTGTCTGTCTGTCTGTCTGTCTGACCAGTGCAGTGCGTGCGTAACCTGACTGCACTTTGTGTGGCTTGGCCTGGAGGATGTGTTGTAGCCGCAGCAGGTCTCGTTGTGTTTTTTCCTCCGGCAATTAAATGTATGCAGTAAGTCTTTTGTCTTTTTAAAAGCATAGTCATTGTCTTTGCATGTGTCGATCATTAAAGTGTCGGCATGTCTGCTGCACATAATTCTGCTGGCTAGGATAATTGATTATATTTTTACCTTTAACTATGTTTCACAGCTGTCGTTTTGTTCCTGGGTAGGTCTGAGGTTTAGAAATTGTGAGATTTTTTGCAAATCAGTTTTTGTTGTTGTTGTTGCCTACAATAAAGGTAGCTGCTTTTGACTTTGGGGATGATAGTTCAACATGAATCCAGTGTGCAAGTGTTTACTATATATACATTTTGTTGAAATAAGTTTGGTACCAACATGAATGACCTACTATTCCTATGCACAAAATGTTCTGTGTGCCTTTGCATCCGGGACCTCAGTTTCTAATCTCATAAAGGATTTTTGTTATTTTGTGTTCTTGTTGTTGTTTGTTTGTTTGGTTGGGGATTTTTTGGGGGGGAGGGTGGGGGTAAGGTCAGCACTGATGTTAACCTTCTGGAGGAAAATCCCCTTGAATGGGTGTCTGTTTCCTCCATTTAACAGCATCATCACAACCTACAAAACTTGCCACATAATGCACAGGGTATTATTTTTTCTTCTTTCTTTTCTCCAGTTTCCCATTTCCCCAAGAATGTGTCACCAGGTGCTAACTGCTCCACACACGCACGCTACCTCACACCTGCCAACACATCCATTTAGCAAATGTCTGTCTGTCTGTCTGTCTGTCTGACCAGTGCAGTGCGTGCGTAACCTGACTGCACTTTGTGTGGCTTGGCCTGGAGGATGTGTTGTAGCCGCAGCAGGTCTCGTTGTGTTTTTTCCTCCGGCAATTAAATGTATGCAGTAAGTCTTTTGTCTTTTTAAAAGCATAGTCATTGTCTTTGCATGCGTATGCATGTGTCGATCATTAAAGTGTCGGCATGTCTGCTGCACATAATTCTACTGACTAGGATAATTGATAATATTCTCCTGGGTAGGTCTGAGGTTTACCAATTGTGAGATTTTTTGCAAATCAGTTTTTTTGTTGTTGTTGCCTACAACAAAGGTAGCTGCGTTTGACTTCGGGGATGATAGTTCAACATGAAACCAGTGTGCAAGTGTTTACATATATACATTTTGTAGAAATAAGTTTTGCACCAACATGAATGACGTACTCTTCCTATGCCCAAGATGTTCCTTGTCCTTTTGCATCTGGGGCCTCAGTTCCTAATCTTATCTAAAGAACTTTTTTTTATGGGGGTGGTGGTGGTAAGGTCAGCACTGATGTTAACCTTCAGGGGGGGGGGGGGGGAGGGGATCCTTTGAATGGGTGTCTGTTTCCTCTATTTAACAGCATCATCACAACCTCCAAAACTTGCCAATTAATGCACAGGGTATTATTTTTTCTTTCTTTTCTCCAGTTTCCCATTTCCCCAAGGATGTGTCACCAGGTGCTAACTGCTCCACACACGCACGCTACCTCACACCTGCCAACACATCCATTTAGCCAGCTAGCGTCTGTCTGTCTGTCTGTCTGTCTGTCCAGTGCAGTGCGTGTGTAACCTGACTGCGCTTTGTATAGCTTGGCCTGGAGGGTGCTGCGTTCTAGCCCCAGGTCTCGTTGTGGTTTTCCCCAGCTATGAAATATTTGCAGTATCTGTTTATTTATTTATTTATTTATTTTATTTATACCACTTTAAGTCACGAGATTTCTCTGCGTGAAATTCGGGCTGCTCTCCCCGGGGAGAGCATGTCGCCACAAGAGCAGCGCCACCCCTTTTTTTTCCTTTTTTTTTTTTTTTTGGTCTGCAACTGTATTTCTTTCCCTATCAGAGTGGCTTTTTTCTAAGAATTTGCCAGGGACAACTCTCTTGTTGCCGTGGGTTCTTTTTCGTGCGCTGCATAATTTTCTGTAACACACGGGACCTCGGTTTATCGTCTCATC
>CM054145.1:31651210-31658710 GCA_028751875.1 Rapana venosa | reverse complement strand
TGGAGATTCCCCTGTGTGAATTTAAAGAATTTAGGTAAGTAAAACATGTCTGAAGAAACAGATTTCTTGTACCTGATGTAGGTAAAAAAGGCTTAGGAGTTTGAAACATTTAGTTTTGGCAGCCATGTTGGATTGTTTCATTGGCAACAGTGCATAAAAATGAGTACTTTATATATTTTTTTTTCATTTTCAAGTGATGCCCTTTCAATGTATGGTATAACTTCTGACATCAGCTTGTAAACAAAATTTCTCAGTTTTGACCCCCATGTCTCGCCTTAAATAAATCACTTTATCCCAGGAGTGGGAATGCCGTTATCTTAACAGTGGGTAAAAATGGTCCCACACGCAAAATCCCACCAGTTTTTTAAACCTTGGAGCTCTAGCAGAGGAACGGGAAGAAAAAAAACACCGAATCACCATTACACGATATAAGGTAGTTTATTATCATAATCGAAGACCTGTGACGTTTATCAAATGACATGTCTTTAAATTCATTGAGTCATATTTCTGTTTAACCTCACTTCTCATACACTTTTTCCGCAGCTTTTTTTTTTTAAAAAACAAAACCATAATGGTATTTTTGCTTATTGTCTTAGCAGTACACATAACTCAGAACATCGCTCTGCGTAAATAATGTGTCTGGAAGCGGGTGACAGAACTAATAACCCCTACTCTTACAAACAACTGAATGACTGCCAGCCTAACTAGTTTAGGATGACAGATGAGACTCGAGAGGAGTGAGGAGTTCAATCGGCTTTCATTTCGTCTTTCTGCCTCTCTGTCTGTCTCATTTACGTTGGCATAGAGTCAACAACACTCTGCTATACTTTGTCTTCTATCTTCCACTCTGCATCTGTCAACGATCGTTAGCTGGGGATATTTGTTGTCTTTGGGCGCTCCCCAGTTTAACGCTATAAAGGTCACCCGGGGTATGCACTCTATCTCACTCATGCTATTGGGACCACTAGCATTGTGAGACTACATTACTGGATAAGAAATGTGTGTGTGTGCGCGCGCGTGTGTGTTGTGTTGTGTGTGTGTGTGTGTGTGTGGTGTGTGTGTGTGTGTGTGTGTGTGTGTGTGTGTGTGTGTGTGTGTGTGCCTGTTTTCGAGTACTCCCATCCTATAGGTAGCCATATTCTTACTTCGGGAGATCGTTTCATCCTTTAATAAAAGACACGAGTGATTATGCTTGGAAAGTGTCGTGGGTATGTACGAAGACGATCTCTATCCATATAATCTGGATGTAAAAAAAGCACATAAGTGCTTATTCCACTATCCTCGATATAAAATAATACCTTTTATTTTTTTGACAAAATTCACTTTTCCAAAGAGCCACTAGTTCTCATGATCGTACGATTCACCAGCCAGTATTAAATGAAACGACGGCCAGAATAGAACAAATAGGCACACGTCCTTAGATATTTTATTTTTGGTTTCCAGAATATCCGTCTTTGTCATTATTATTATTTTATTATGATGAAACGACCTTGATGCATTATTGCTATTATGAGGTAACGACCTTGGTATGGCCTTCGTATAATTATAGAGAAGATGCAGAAATCGCGGTTGGTTTATCGTACTCATTTTGTTTTACTTGCTTCTATATCGAATAGACATCAGCCTTAATAAGGCTTCCCACTGAGCTGTGAAAACAAATGATAAAAGAAAAATGTGAGGGACATGGAAGTAAAGCATTCATACAACAATCAGAGCAGCAGCAGCAACAGCAACAACAACAACAATAGCACACACACATACACACTTGCGCGCACGCACGCACACACAAACACACACACACACACACACACACACACACATGCGCGCGCGCTCTGCACTCAGCGCATAACCTTTGAAACAGAAAAGAAGTCAATTAGCTTCGAAACTCAATGTAAAGTAATGAAAGCAGAACTGCATTGAATTTCAAGCGCAGTTGCTGTTTTCACAACTTCATATTCTGTGTCAAAACAAATCTTTAGGACAGTATACAGAGTTTCTTCACAAAGCAAAACATTATTTCAAGTGTCAGCTTAAAGTGGATGGGTAAACTCTTTATGAGCTATAAACTTTTCATCAGCATAACAAAACGTTGACAGCATTTTTTGTTGGAGCGCGTGCTCTTTGTGAGAATATAAACTCAGTGCATGTTCAATTGTTGTAACTCTCTGTGTGTGCGTGTGCGTGCGTGCGTGCGTGCGCGCGCGCGTGTGTATGTGTGTGCGCGTACGCGCGTGGCGAGTATGTTTTGGATTTTTTGTCCACATACACACACGTACACACAAATACAAATCCACACAAATTCAAAAGACAGCAACAAGAACAACAACACACACATACACCCCACACACACAAGCAAACACACACACACACACACACACAAAAACAAACAAACACACACACACACATATACAAACACACACACACACACACACACACACACACACACACACACACACACACACACACACACACACATACGGGGATACAGAGACAGACAGACAGACAGATGTACAGAAAGACAGACACAGTAATCATACGAGTGCAATGTTCATACAGAAATTTTAAAAAATCCAGACAGATTTAGGAGAAGAGACCAAAGACACAGGCACAAAAGGAAGCCACTAATAGAAAGAAACTGTACCCTCAGTATGACTACCATTCTCTCAGGTACTCCTTGTCTGGAACCAGCCAATTTAACTCTGTGTCTGTTTCATCAGATAATGATGGTAACGAACCCCTTCATCCCCTACTCCACACCCAAAAAAAAAAAATCAAAGCCAGTACCAGTAGAGAAGGCTGACTGTACTGATTCATCTGTCTAAGAAGAGCCAGAGTTGGCTATGTTTAGTTCCTGCTTTCCAATCAGTGATAACCATCGGTACTTTTACAGAAGACGAAGACTGATTGATTGCTTGATTGATTGATTGATTGATTGATTGACGACTGATTGACTTACTGACTGACTGACGACTGATTGACTTACTGACTGACTGACTGACTGACTGACGACTGATTGACTGACTGACCGATTGACTGACTGACTGACTGACTGATTGACTGACGACTGATTGACTGACTGACGATTGATTGACTTACTGACTGACTGACGACTGATTGACTGACTGACTGACTGACTGACTCACGACTGACTGACTGAATGCAATGACTGATTGACTGACTGACTGACTGGACTGACTGATTGACTGACTGACGACTGACGACTGACTGACTGACTGAGTTTTATTAATCAATGGATGGATGGATGGATGGATGAATGGATGGATTGATTGATTGAAAATCTTTATTTCCAAGGGTTATAGATAAATATTACTATACTTGTTTCATCTGACCCTTGCCCTGAATAGGTAGTATCATCAATAATCACAACTAATAGTTTCAAGTAAACAAAGAGAGGGAGAGAGAGAGAGAGCGAGAGAAAGAGAGGGAGAGAGAGAGAGAGCGAGCGAGAGAGAGAGAGGACCAGAAGTGGGGTACACAGGTACTGGTCTGCCTACAAATGCAGGGTACCCCTGCTCTGTGACCTTGACCCTCAGAGGTGAAGGCCAAACCACTATTATCAGTTTCCCCCATCTCTGCATAACTCCTGGTGTCTGCACGTACAACAACTCATGTCCCGTGACCTTGACCGTCTGGATGTAGGTGAAGGCGCGTTGTCAGTTTCACTGTTTCCGCATTCCGCGTTTTGTTGTTCCACGTGAAATCCGTGCTCTGTGACCTTGACCGTCTGGGTGTAGGCGAGGACGGGGGTGTCAGTTTCACACCAGTTGCGCATTCCTCGCTGTCTCCACGTGCAATTCGTGCTCTGCTGGCCTTGACCGTCTGGCAAATTGTCCTTGAACTTCTCTGCACGTGCAGCTCGAGCTTTGTGGCCTTGAGCGTCTGTCTGGTTGGGAGGTTGTCAGTTTCACTAGTTCTGCATTCCTCCTTCTTTTCACGTGCAATCCCTGCTCTGTGGCCTTGACTGTCTGGGTTGAGCGGAAAAGGGGAATCCCCATCCTAACATTGTTTACTTTTCCTACCCTGCTGCTGTGACTGCTGCCATTGAAGCGAAGAGGGAATGAATGAATCCTCAGGGCAGTGTCCGTATAGGTCTGATTGTGTAGTGCCCCATTGCAGATGGCTAGTTCAGAGACCATAGTGTCTCCAGCACTGACTGAGATTCTGGCATCAGTGAGTTTATTTGCAGTGGCTTGAGAGAGACAGAGAGAGAGAGAGAGAGAGAGAGAGAGAGAGAGAGAGAGAGAGAGAGAGAGAGAGAGAGATGATTGAGAGAGAGAGAGGTAGAGCGAGACAGACAGAGAAAGAGAGAGAAAGAGAGAAAGAGAGAGAGAGGGAGAGAGAGAGAGAGAGAGAGAGAGAGAGAGAGAGAGAGAGAGAGATGATTGAGAGAGAGAGAGGGAGGAGAGAGAAATTCATTTTATGCTTGCATACACAAGCAGTTTTGTAGCAAAAGCATTAAGCTTCCCCCTTCAATTGTATCTCTAAAACTGACCCTCATTAATATTTTGGAGGATTAATTCATTATGCAAAATACATTTTCAAAAATTCAGAATAAAACGATCAAATCCAGGAAGAAGACTTTATATCCCTGATACCCCAAAAAATCTGATACAAGTTCCACCTTCCATATTGATACTTTGCTAGCTTTTCAGGTATTTGACTATTTTCAAAATCAACTAATTGACTGAATAAGTAAGTAAGTAACTAATTAATCAATTAACTTACTAACTATCTAACTAACTAAACTCACTCACTAACACTTAACTAACTAATTAACTAACCAGATAACCATCTTACGAACTAACAAACTAGCTAACAAACAAACTGAAAGGCTAACTCACTCATTAAATGGCTTTCTACCTAACTAACTAACTAACTAAGTACTTCAACGTAACTATGTAGCTATGTAACCAAGTAACTAACTAATAACTAACTAATGAACAAACAAATCAGAGAACCAGCCTACGAACGAACAAACCAACTAACAAACCGATTAACTAACTAACTAACTAACTAACTAACTAACTACACGGGCAAACTCTCTCTCAAACAAACGTTAACTCTTGCATCACAAGCTACTCACTTTCATCATGTACATCAAGAAAACATAAGTAACCCGTTACCCTACTATCCTTCAACTTATGGCAGAGCTAATAAATAAATAAATAAATAAGACCCCCCCTACCCCCCAAAAAAAAAGACAAGAAGAAACACTCATTATAACTGATACATCAGAGTAGATCAGAGACTCCGATCTTGACACGCAACGTGACAGTAATGATGATACCGTTCCTAAATAATGACCCATAGTCAGGTCAATAATATCGTATAACGGGACAGTAAGTGACTTTTTGATGGACGTCATCGATTTTTCAAAGGAAACTACTGCACAAGAGGAATCGGACCTCAACGGAGTAATTACGCCATTTACTGTCTAGTTTCTGGTAGACGTTCTGTGTGTGTGTGTGTGTGTGTGTGTGTGTGTGGTGTGTGTGTGTGTGTGTGTGTGTGTTTGTGTGTGTATGTGTGTGTGTGTGTGTGTGTGTTGGGGGGTGTGTGTTGTGTGTGTGTGTGTGTGTGTGTGTTGTGGGGGGTGGGGGGGTGGGGGTGTGTGGAGTGTGTGGGGTGTGTGTGTGTGTGTGTGTGTGTGGTGTGTGTGTGTGGTGTGTGTGTGTGTGTGTGTGTGTGTGTGTGTGTGTTGGTGTGTGGTGTGTGTGTGTGTGTGTGTGTGTTGTGGTGTGGTGTGTGTGTGTGTGTGTGTGTTTGTGTGTGTGTGTGTGTGTGTGTGTGTGTGTGTGTGTGTTGTGTGTGTGGTTGTGTGTGGTGTGTGTGTGTGTTGTGGTGTGTGTGTGTGGTGGGGGTGTGGTGTGTTGTGTGTGTGTGTTGTGTGTGTGTGTGTGTGTTGTGTTGTGTGTTGTGTGTGTTGGTGTGTGTGTGTGGTGTTGTGTGTGGTGTGTGGTGTGTGTGGTGTGTGTGTTGGTGTTGTGTGTGTTGTTGTGGTGTGTGTTGTGGTTGTGGTGTGTGTGCGTGTGTGTGCACGCGCGCACGTGCAAGTGGATTAGTTAGTTTTGTGGGTTGGTTAGCTGTCTCGCTGACAGATCAGGAATTGGCTAGTAAACTATGATTTAATCAACTAATGAATCAACCAGTCAGTAAATTGGCTTCTTAGCCTGTACTGTGAATGGGTGAGGTAGGGAGGAGGGAAGAAGGGAGTACTTTATTTATTTATTTATTTTATATCGAGGATAATGGAATAAGAATGTATGTGCTTTTTTCACATCCAATCCCCGTGTGTATGCAGTTTTGTCAATTTTGTTATCTGTTCCCACCGTCACACAATGGCCTACTCTTCCGAAAAGCGGAACGGGTTTTAACGTGTGCGCAAGATGTTCTGCGTGCGTTTGCACACGGGGCCTCGGTTTATAGTCTCATCCGCAGGACTTTTGGGGAGAGTGAAGTCGGCACTGATGGGTTTTTTTAACTCCAGAGGAAAAAATCCTCTTGAACGAGATTCGAGGCTGAGCCAGCAGATCAAGAATGCATCACTCTAACCACCAGGAGATCCCGTCCCCATTAAGGGAGCGAGTAGGCGAGTGATTAGTATGTTTGTCACATACTTTTTCTTCTTCGTCGAACACTCAGACTGCAATAATTGTTGTCTGTTTTATGAGCCAAAATGCGCCTCGTTGGCGTTAAACGTTAAGCGCCTGACAAGTCAGGCCCAGCGCACCCGACTTTAGCATAAGAGAGAATAGTTATCTTTGAAGTCTTTCTTAGAAAAAAAAAAGCAAGAGAATGGACCAAGAAGGCAGAAAATAGACAAGAAAGAAGGAGGTGACAGGAAGAAAAAGAACAAAGCAGAAACAAAGAGAGTGATAAAAAAGAGGAAATTTCTTGCACAGAGTTTTCCAAAAGGTGGGGATTCTATTTATACTGACAGGGCCCCTGGCATCCCCACTGGGGATTTGTCACATACTGAATGTTGTCACTTACCTGTGTAGATTCGTGCATTCAGTAGATTTGGGGTTTTCTTGGCAGTCAACTTGTTGCAGCTGGTTTCGCTTTGGTAGGGAACAAACACACGTGAGACCCTCGTTGTACAGTGTCCTGAAACATACAGAAAGTTTGTTTTTTTGTTTATCGAAATGTATTTTGTATTCACATGTATCTACTTTACATATGTGTTTCTCGAGACATTCACCATACAAGTATGTGTAATTATTGTTGTTGTTAATGTTGTTGTTTTCTGCTTTGTGGGGTTTTGTTGTTGTAGTAAGTTATTTACTTTTTGATGATTATGTTTGCTTGTTTTCTATAACCATATTTAGTTAATGGTTTTGGGTGTGTGTGTTGTATGTGTGTGTGTCTCTGTGTGTATATGTGTGTATGTGTGTGTTTGTGTGCGTAAGTGTGTATACGCGCGCGCACACGCGCGCTATTGTGCATACGTGCGTGATTGCCTGCTTGTGTGAATGCCAA
>CM054145.1:31638710-31646210 GCA_028751875.1 Rapana venosa | reverse complement strand
ACACACACACAGATGCATACACACATGTATGCGTAAAAAAAACACACAAACACACATATGTGTATATATATATATTATATATATATATATATATATATATATATATAGAGAGAGAGAGAGAGAGAGAGAGAGAGAGAGAGAGAGAGAGAGACATACATACATACATACATACATACATACATAGACAGACAGACAGACAGACAGATAGATAGATAGATAGATAGATAGATAGATAGATAGATAGATAGATAGATAGATAGATAGATAGATAGATAGATAGATAGATAGAGTATGTGTATAAAAACATTAATTACATATGTAATATCCAGGAAGAGAGAGGTACACAGACAGGCAGACAGACACGCAGACAGACAGACACACACACACACACACGCACGCACACACACACACACACACACACACACACACACACACACACACACACACACACACACACACACACCACACACGCACGCACACACACACACACATACACACACGAGGCATATAAACAAACCAGACCAGACCAGACAGACAGACAGAAGTGTGCAAACAATTGCGTAAAGCAGTAGTGAAGATTTGAAAGCCTTCCAGTACATTACCTTCTGGTGCCGCCATGAATATTTAACACAGCTGTTCCCTCTCTGCACTAGAAGACGTCTCTTTAAGACTCGTTGGGGATCGGACAGAAGAAAACCACGAAGACAAAGCACCGTCGAAAAAATCACTTACCGAAACAAAGAACAAAAGGAAAAGAAAAACAAAACAAAGAAAAGAAAGAAAACTCCAACAAAGAAACGAAAGGAAGATAGCTAGAATGCAAAAAAGAAAAAGAAAAAGAGAATCTGTCCATGACGCTTAGGGAGAGTGCAAGTATTGTATTGATTGTTATTGTTTTTTTCTTTTTCTTTCTGTCTTTTCTTTTCTTTCTTTCTTTTTTTTTCTATGTTGTTTCTTTCTTTATTTCATTTATTCTTTCTTTCTTTCTTTCTTTTTTCTTGCAGAATTTTTTTTTCTTTTTAATTTCATTTATTCTTTATTTATTTATTTCTTGTTTTCATTGATATTCCTTCTTTCTTTATATTCCGCCTGGACTTTATTACTGTTCTTGATTAAACCATTGACGCTGGGGTCAACAGCAAAGTGAGAGGCTGTATGACCAGTGGCTTTCCCACTCATGTAACTCTACTTTACAGCTTAGTCTTTAGTGATCGACTATGACTCTCTGACTAGGATGCTTGACTTGCACAGTCCTTATGTGCTGCAGCCCTGGGGGTTAACTGGCCTTGGGAGAACATCTCCAACACTGATTGTCCGTAAGCCCTCTTGCCCTAGAGAGTGGGGATGTACTGTGGGAAAGGCATCTCCATTAAAATCAATGTCTGCCCAATTTCCAAAACAGCAGCTGCCTCCTCTGCTGTTTTGGAGGTCATCATCGAACACGACGGACAAACATGATTTATATTCTAATTAATTCTGTGTGTGGTTTTTTTTTTAATTCTCTCTTTCTGCTTTTGTTTCGTTTGTTGTTGACGTTTTCTCTTTCTTTCTTTCTTTCTTTTTTCGTTCTTTCTTTCTTTCGTTCGTTTGTTCGTTCGTTGGTTCGCTCTTTCTTTCTTTCTTTCTTGCTTTCTTTCTTACCTATGTCAGAGGTAAATCTTTTTGTTTAGTTTCATGTTGTTCCTGTAGTCATCCATTCCTTTGACTATATAACCAAATGTCTTTTTTTTTTTAATCATCGTTCAAGATTTGTCAAGTAAAGGCAAATCAATACCTCACTGTCAGTTTTTGACATTCTTAATACAAATCCCCACCCCCCACCCACCCCACTCCCTCATAAAACTAACAATAACCTATCCAAAAAACCAACAGTCACACATTGCTCGAAGTGTGTATAACTATGTAGTAGTATTTTGTTCTCCCCATTTCCGTGTGAACTCAGAAGAAGACAGTCTTTTGTTTCTCACATGTAACCTTTACTGTTCCTTTCTGAGCAGACCAGCAACAAAAGCATCGTGTATACCGTTTCAGCCATTCATTTCCATCCTTTCCTTATTGTCTGCAACATTTGTTGTCACAGTTAACCTTTTCTTCTTCGTCATGGGAAGGCAGGATGACAAAACATTAGGAGATATGTTTCAGTGACGTAGTTTCTTCTATTACGTAGACTTCGTAGTTCAGAATGTGGTACATGGTGTATTTGTTCTTGTCACAATCAAGCACTGTTTCGAGAAACTGTTATAGAAGATATGGTCATTCAGCAATGTGTAGATTAGAAAAGAAAACTTGTCGTATGAAATACATTGAAGCTGTGAATCTGCTAACCTTTTTAGAAACCTGAGTATTAGCTACCCATAGTACGATAAAGCATTGTGAAAAATATTGGTGAAATATTTTGAAGTTTTTGTTAATGTGGACATGCTACCATTTGACTATTCAAAATAATTATAGTACTGTGAGTATGTGATGGACAGAACTGAAACTGTCCATAGGCCATATGAATCAATGGAAAAGACACACGCACACGTGTGTGTGTGTGTGTGTGGTGTGTGTGTGTGTGTGTGTGTGTGTGTGTGTTGATACGATAGTCTCCCTTTGTGTGCGTGCGTCAGTGCATGCGTGCGTGCGTTAGGAATAGGCTGTCAAACTTTAAAGAAAAAGATTCTTCGGCCATCATATCAACAATCTATTCCGATTAAAGAAAAAAGCGTAATAAGCTCTACATACCACGACCTTTCCTTCATCATTCATCTACCAGCTTCTTTTTTCTCTCTCCCTAAATAGAACAGGAAATTGCCTTATCCATTCTTATCAAAGATAAACATCCATCCAACAAATCTCCATTTTATTATTTTTACTTTTTACCCACAGACTATTTAAAAAAAACACCCAGCCAAACCAAACCATAACCAACCATCAGTCAAAATGAGCTAGACGGTGTGTAGTCTATTATTGATTCCTTATTTTATCTTATGCAGATGGTTATACACAATGTACTCATCCTAATTTTCAACAGCATCCTTCACCTCCTAAGTGTTTTCGCGAGTGTGTGTGTGTGTGTGTGTGTGTGTGTGTGTGTGTGTGTGTGTGTGTGTGTGTGTGTGTGTGTGTGTGTGTGTGTGTGAGCGCGCATGGATTTGAAATATGTTGTTCATTATGTTTAAGGAGGGTTCCATGCGAGTAAATGATTTGAGTGCAAGCGCTTCGATTTGTTTGTTTTTACAAGATTCGGCGCTATATAAATTCCATCTTCTTCTTCTTCTTCTTCTTCTTCTTACTATTATTATTATTATTATCTATCACCATCACTATTCTATTCTTCTTCTGTGTTTTGTAGACATGAACAAAAGCAGTTAAGGGTAAACGCTTACAGGCTTCACGATTCCTTTCAGCAGAACGAAATGTCAAAGTGCGCTGGACAGTGACTTTCTGCTATAGGCAATGGGCACAATCAAGTACACTCTACAGAATACCTGATGGATCTTTTTTTATAAGTTCACGAAACGGAGGATACATGCAGGAAAACCAGAATAATAGCAGCGAATCTGGTTTAATGTAAAAAGCTTTTATTGCAAATCGATTGTGGACATTGCTACGTGCGTCGCAGTGCAACTTTAAAACGAGCAACAACAAAGAAAACAAAACCCCAGGAGAGAGAGAAAATCTTCTGCGCATACACGTATTCACGGTATGTGTGTGTGCGCACGTACATGCACATACATGCACGCGCGCACACGCACATACACACACGCGCGCGCGCGCACACACACAGACACGCACGCACGCACGCGCGCACACACACACACACACACACACACACACACACACACACACACACTCCACTCTCCCCAACAGTCCTTCAGATGAGACCATAAACCGAGGTCCCGTGTGCGAACGCACACATAATCTTGCGCACACGTTAAAACCCGTTCCGCTTTTCGGAAGAGTAAGCCATTGTGTACTGGTGGGAATGGATGACAAAATTTACAAAAACGGCATACTCACGGGGACTGGATGAAAAAAACCCACACATATCCTTATTCCGTTATTTTCGAAATAAAAGAAAGAAAGCAAGCAAATAAATCACACACACAATGTTTTTTATGATCCCATTTGTTCCCCCCAAAAAGATCCCCAGGGAATTAATCCAAACTATATCTCTGTCAAGTAAGGTAAGCGTAGTCAGTTCAGTTCATTCCTTGGACCAAGGAACTCTTCGATCGCGCAGAAGAAAAAAAGGAAAGACATTTAGAAGCAAGGAGGAACACACAGGATAGAAATGTGAGGCCCATGGGAAGCCCTTCCCACTTTCAGCTGTATTGGTGGTAGAGTGATTCACTGATTTAGCGATGGGAGCTCAGCTGGCAAAGAGACAAGAGACAGATTCATGTATTCTGGTTTGGCTGTTGTTGTTTTATATTGGTTATTTAGTATAGCACATGTCAGGGATGTTGCAAAACTTGGTTATGTGACGTCGCGCTTTCAAAACAAAAGCCCACTGGTTCTTAAGGTTAATGTATGGAAAGTTGTTTTTTCTTGTTATGGTGAAAGTGAATACCGTTTAATGCATAGCATTAATATTGCTCCTACAATGGTCGTTTGATATGTTTGGTTTGGTTTGCTTTGCTTTGGGTTTTGTTGTTAATACATTCCGTTTAACAACAGCTTCTTTCTGCGTTACAGATCCAAGGCATTTCAACTGCATAGTACTATTTTAGGTTTCTTCTTTGTAAACTATAGTAGGACGCAAATTTTGGTATACATTTTCATGTGATTCCCCCTCGCCCCCCTCCCCCCGACAAACAAGATGATAACATAGATGAAGAAACAAACAAAAAAATGGAATCATAAGAAACATTGTCATGATCTCCACTATGAAGGTGGACAAAGTTAAAATAGGTAGGGGTGGGGTAACACTGTTTCTTTTTTTTAATAAAACAGGCAAATAGTTCACCCCCGCCTCCCAAAAACCCCCCACAAAAAACCAACCACAACCACCAACAACAAACAAACAAAACACACAACAAAACAAAAACAAACAACAACAACACAGAAACAAAACAAATAAAAACAATAAGAAACCACCCTTCAATCTACCTAATATTTGACACACACACAAAAGCTCAAAGCTGCAAAACTATTAACCAAACACACTTATTCGTTCTAGAACGCAGCAAATGCTCAAAAAACTGCTTTTATGTTTCGTTACACACACGGGAACCCCTCAAGAACCCCATCAGTGAAATGCCAGACCACATAAGACATCTGGAAGCATGGAGGAGACACGCAGACTAAGTGAATTACTCTTGGAGGGAGCATGGCCTACCCAGGCTGGATAAGTCCTTTACACATCGCGGCTGAGAGGCATAAGGACAGTTCCACACAACAATTAATTGTGTTATCTACCTCACAAGCTACTATGGCAACATTGAACGTGTCGTAAGACTGTGATAATTATGATTTTGAGGTCAGGTCAGTTGCGTCGGTTATAGATTAAGGTTTGTAGTAAACGCAGGGCCGCCTCTTTGTCGTGGGTTAGCTGGTAGTGGTGATCGATGTCTTTGTTGCAAATATTTTGCTGCGATGTAGTGTTGCATAGCAATAAAATAAAATACAGTCAGAACTTTTTTTAATGTATAGTTAGTTCAGACCATCTATGAAAAAAAGGCACTGCTGGAGAGAAGTGGGGGAAGCTGGTAGACAATCTTCAGTGGTGCCACAACGGTCAAACCAGACTACACATGTCATCCGTTCTTAATGGCACACAATGGCCTACTCTTTTGAAAAGCGTAACGGGTTTTTAATGTTTGCACAAGATTTTCTGCGTGCGTTCGCATACCGGGCCCCGGTTTATAGTCTCATCCGAAGGACTTTGACATTCAGTTCGATTTGTTTTTCCCCCTGTCAAACTGAGAAGAAAGGGCGAGGCTGGGAATCGAACCCAGAACCCCACGGTTTATTTGTTAGGCATGTGAACGTCTTAACCATCCTGCCACCCACCCTCCTTCTTGGATGACTAGTCTGTATTCTAATCACTCTTGAAATGAATGAAACGTTTCTGCTTTTACATTAATGTGTTACTTGCTTTCTTGCATCTCGGTGCCTGCAAGCTGCAGTTTCCACAAGGCCAATTCTGTAACTTACTTCAGTGCTTTACTGAAAGTGGATTGTTACTGGGCATTGGTTAATTAAAACGGAAATGTCTTTCATTGATTACTGTCCTTGTTTAACAATTCCACTCCTTGGCCAAAAAAAAAAAGTAAAGAGGAGGGAAAAGGAAATAATTATGCAGAATAATTTCTTCACTTGAGTGCTTAGAAGAAAAAGAATTAGCACCGAGGTGATCAAACGTTCTTTATAGTGGATACTGTCAATAATGTGAATGCCTGCGTCTAGAGAGACCTTGTGATCAGAAGGAAAATAAAAGCAGAAAGACACACGAAATCAGACTTGTAAATGTTTATAGCCGTACAGCAAAAAGCTCAGAAATGCGGAATACTGATAATTATAATGATACTAATCGCATAACCATAATATAAAAAAAGGTAAAGGTAAAGGAGTCCCATAACCTATAAGGTCGTAGGGGAGCGAGGCGTCAGAGACCTCACTTCTCTAGGGGCCAGCATATTGAGGGCGGCGCCCATCTCCTCTCCCTCGCTGCTTTACCTTCCCTGACCCTAAAGAGGGCAGGTACCCATTTACAGCTGGGTGAACTGGGGGAACTATACTGAAGCCAAGGCGCGCAAACGGTCACCCATCCAACCGGTAACCACGCTCGACGCTGCTTAACTTGGCTGGGGGAAAGCGAGTGCTATAACCATAATAAGCACAACAAATTATCATGGAATAGATAAAATTACTCTTACCAGAAAATATTAGGCAACAGTTTACTACTTTTAAAAAAAAAATATCTAACGTGAAAACCTTTGACAAAAATATACTGCGGCATACCAGAAATGTTGCAAGACATACCTAGAAGTCCGGAAGAGACACAAAGTAATAATCACGTTGGTCTCCAGAGAGTATTTCACCACCTAAGATCACACTGACTGGCTAGCAGAGGTATTGACGAGGTAAAACCCCTGTAGTGCAAAAAGAAACAGGTAGCAATAGACTAGAAGCTTCACTCCTCCTGCTTTGTATGGTCCGGCTACTGCGGTATAACTAAAGATTGTTGCAAGACCTGGAGAGCAAATTTGGTTCTTTGAAGTAAATGATGGATCCATGGCTGTGGCAGGCAAGGTCGTCTTTGATGACTGTAGTGGGGGTGGTAGGGGAAGTGGTGGTTGGGAGGGGGGAGGGCGGTGTTGGCAATGATGGTGGTTGTAGTCACAGGGGTGGCGGCGGCTATTGTTGCAAGTCTTTTCTCCAATAATAATAGTGCCACAAACTAACGTAGAAAGTCAACAGAGTTATTTGGTTCCATGAAGGAGACAGAAAGTTGGTGTTTTTTTTCTGTTGTCGCTTTCACTGAAGAAAATCTGTGCAGGAATGCAACAT
>CM054145.1:31608710-31626210 GCA_028751875.1 Rapana venosa | reverse complement strand
GATAGATAGATAGAGACGTTAATCTATCCATATCTATCTATCTACCTATCTATCTATCTATCTATCTATCTATCTCATCCAAGTCCTTCGGATGAGACGATAAACCGAGGCCCCGTGTTCGAACGCATGCAGAGAACATCTTGCGCACGCGTTAAATCCTGTTCCGCTTTTCGAAAGAGTAGACCATTGTGTGCCGGTGGAAATAGATGACAAAAATTTACAAAACCGCATACACACGGGGGCTGGATGTTTTTTTTAAAAAAAAAGCACATGAGTACTTATTCCATTATCCTCGATATAAAAGAATAAATACAAAAATAAATAAATAAGTAAAAAAACAATCCTAAATCTCCTTGCTGATGCCCATCATTGATATGCCAGACAGCCAGCATGGTGGTATCATAACCAGGAGTATATATCAGGCTAATGTCCACCAGACTTGCTGGCCTGTAAGCTTATTCATCAGGTTCCGTATTTCGCTTTCATTTTTGCCTTGTAACATCTACCCCCCCCCCCCCCCCTAAACCCCCCACCTCCTCATCCCCCTCCTCCTCCCGTTCCCTAGCATTTTTCCTTGCTTTAAATATGTATAGGGTGATAGGACAAGAGCAACAGAGCAGCTGAGATCATTCTTGCATGTAACAAACAGTACATGTTCGTAAAATTCGCAGTGTAGTCGTTTTTATTAAGTCGGGGTTTGTTTGTTTTTTTATTTGTTTTGTTGTTGTTGTTTTGTTGGGGTTGTTTGGTGTTTGTTTTGGGGGGGGGGGGGTTGTTTTGTTTTTTTTGGGGGGTTGTTTATTTGGTTTTGGTTTTGGTTTGGTTTTCTTTTTACAAACAGCCCATGTCTTCACGCTCTCATCAATTTTGCATGATTCATTTCAGTCGGGCTGGGGGTGGGATGGGGAGGAAGGGGGGTGATAAAATAGTGTCTCGTTTTTCTTCTATTAGGTTTTTTTTGGGTGTGGTGTAATTAAAGACTGTCTTGTGGGAGCTTTTATGTGCCTAAATAATATTGTGTTCGGGTGTGTGTGTGTTTCAGTTCGAGTTCTGGCAGACAGTTGCAAAGAATGGAATGAGGTGGAGACAGACTTTTGTCATCATCATAATAATAATAATAATAATAATAATAATGATGATGTATGGAATTTATATAGCGCTGAATCTTGTAAAGCAACAAATCAAAGCGCTCAGATTGTTTGGTTGTTGAGGATAATGGAAGAAGCACTCATGTGCTTGTTTACATCCAGTCCTCGTGTGTATGCGGTTTTGTAAATTTTGTCATCTGTTCCCACTGGCACACAATGGCGTACTCTTTCGAAAAGCGGAACAGGATTTAACGTGTGCGCAAGATGTTTTGCATGCGTTCGCACACGGGGCCTCGGTTTATAGTCTCATCAGAGTAGGCCTACCTATAGCACTCCCTCCACTCTCCCAAAAAAGTCCTTCGGATGAGACTATAAACCGAGGTCCCATGTGCGAACGCACGCAGAACGTCTTAAGCACATGTTAAAACCCGTTCCGCTTTTCGGAAGAGTAGACCGTTGTATGCCGGCGAAAACGGATGACATAATTGACAAAACTGCATACACACGGGGACGGGATGTAAAAAAGCACATGAGTGCTTATTCCATTATCCTCGAATAATAATAATAATAATAAGAAGAAGAAGAAGAAGAAGAAGAAGAAAAAACTCCTCATGTGCGCCGAGAGCAAGTCAACAAGACTAATGCGCTACTGTGCAAGCTGTCTTAAATAAATACAAGCAAGGCATATACACACAGTCTACCAGCCTGAGAAACAGACAGACAGACAGACAGACACACACACACACACACACACACACACTCACACACACACACACACACACACACACACATACACACATACACACACACTCACACATTCACACACTCACAGAGAGAGGAGAGAGAAGAGAGAGAGAGAGAGATAGAGAGAGAGAGAGAGAGAGAGAGAAGAGAGAAGAGAGAGAGAGAGAGGGGAGAGAGAGAGAAAAGAGAGCGAAGAGAGAGAGAGAGAGGAGGAGGGAGAAAAGGAGACAGACAGACACACAGACAGACACATACATACACACAGCAGGAGAGGAGAGGGAGAAGGGGACGGAACAGATGCCCAGTAGAGAGAGAGAGAGAGAGAGAGAGAGAGACAGACAGACAGACAGACAGACAGACAGACAGACAGACAGACAGACAGACAGACAGACAGACAGACAGGCAGCGAGAGATAGATAGAGATTTTTAAAATATCTTTTATATCGAGGATAATGGAATAAGCACTTATGTGCTTTTTTACATCCAGTCCCTGAGTGTATGCGGTTTTGTAAATTCTGACATCTTTTCCCACCGGCACACAATGGCCTACTCTTCCGAAAAGCGAACAGGATTTAACGTGTGCGCAAGATGTTCTGCGTGCGTTGGCACACGGGGCCTCGGTTTATAGCCTCATCCGAAGGACTTTTGGGGAGAGTGGAGTCTGCACTGATGTTAACTCCAGAGGAAAATATCCCCTTGATCGGGAATCGAACCCGGGGTCGTCACATTGCGAGCGCAATGTTCTGACCACTAGGCTATCCCGTCCCCCCGAGAGAGAGAGAGAGAGAGAGAGAGAGAGAGAGAGAGAGAGAACAGAGAGAGAGAGAGAGAGAGAGAGACAGAGACAGAGACAGAAACACAGAGACACAGAGACACAGAGACTGACAGAGATAGATATAGACAGATAAAGACAGAAACAGAGACAGAGAGAGAAAAAACAGAGAGAGAGAGAGAGAGAGAGAGAGAGAGAGAGAGAGAGAGAGAGAGAGAGAGAGAGAGAGAGAGAGAGAGAGAGAGAGAGAGAGCGAGCAATGATAACAGCAATAGGACCCACGAGATAATAATGTATTCAGCTCCACGCAAACCTTTGATGATAAATCTCCACATTGTTTCATTTCGTTTCGTATCAAAGAGTGACCGGGCATATGCTTTTACGGCATTAGATGCTCGCGACAACAAATATAAATTGTTGCGCATATTCATTTTTGTTTGTTGGTTTGTTTTCTTGTTGTTGGTTTGGGTTTTTCCCAAATATTCATGCAGCTATCTAAAAGTGCATCCATTTGTTTGGTGTCTTGTTATTGCAAGTGGTTGTTGTTGTTGTTGTTTTTGCTGATGTTGGTGTTGTTATTGTTGCTGCTGCTGGCATGCTGTTATTGTTCTTGTTGTTGTTGTTATTGTTATTGGTGTTTTTCTTGAGATTGGGATTGTATAAAAAAAGATGTTTAGAATATGTAACATCCAAGTATGTGACAGACTATGTTAGTTGTTTGAAATGAAATGCCAATGGAAAAAGAGTGTGTATGTGTGTCTGTGTTTGCTTGCGTGCGTGCGTGCGTGCATGCTTGTGTGTGAGAGCCTGTGTGAGTCTGTAAGTGTGCGTGCGCGCATGTGTGTATGCATGTATGAGTGTGCGTTTGCTTGTGCGCGCGCGCGTGTGTGTGCATGAAGGTGGACGCGCGCGCATGCTTGCGAGTGCGCGTGCGCGCGCGTGTGAAAGTAGCTCCTCATAAGTACAAAGCGCAGCTAATTAACTTTCACACACCTGAGTTATAACAAGAGACTGGTGGATGGAGGGTAGGGGGGCGGGGTTGGGGGGGGGGGGTGTTTTGGGGGGGGGGGGGGGGGGAGAGAGGGTGAACGGCGAAAATGTAAAAGTAAGCAAGCAGTAGTCCTTTAGAGACTCTGAGCCAAATTGCCACAGACGCAGATTAAGAACCAGCAGCAGCAGCAGCAGCAGCAGCAGCAGTAGCAGCAGCAGCAGCAGCAGCAGTAGTAGCAGCAGCAGCAGCAGCAGCAGCAGTAGTAGCAGCAGCAGCAGCAGTAGTAGCAGCAGCAGCAGCAGCAGCAGCAGCAGTAGTAGCAGGGTCGCCATGACAACAGCATGCAGGGTCATCTGAATAGTGGAAGGCACGGAAAGAGAGCAGTGCACTGTACTGTACTATCAGTCTGTGTTCGTTGTGGTGTGTGTGTGGTCTGTGGACCTCATAGCTGGCTTCTCTATCATCTCTACATACATACCCCTTCACTACCACAACCAACTCCTCCTCGCATGCATATCACCTGCCACCGCACTAGGCTACCACTACCACCTTCACTGGCACTGTTAGCCGTAACATCAGTATCACTGGGAGTGTACTACTACTACTACTGCTGCTAATACTACTTCTACTGCTGCTGCTGCTACTACTACTGCTACTACGACTACTACTACTACTGCTGCTGCTGCTGCTGCTGCTGCTGCTGCTGCTACTATCGCTGTTGCTGCTGTTGTTGTTGTTGCTGCTACTACTGCTACTGCTACTGCTGCTGCTGTTTCTGTTACTCAGACTACTACTACTACTACTACTACTACTACTACTACTGCTACTGCTACTACTACCACTACTACTACTACTACTACTACTACTACTACTGCTGCTGCTGCTGCTGCTGCTGCTGCTGCTGCTGCTGCTACTACTACTGCTACTACTATTGCTACTACTGCTACTACTACTGCTACTACTACTACTACTTCTACTACTACTAATACTACTACTGCTACTACTACTGCTACTACTACTGCTACTACTATTGCTCCTGCTGCTGCTGTTGTTGTTGTTGCTGCTGCTGCTACTGCTGCTGCTGCTGTTTCTGCTGCTGCTGCTGTTTCTGTTACTCAAACTACTACTATACTACTACTACTACTACTACTACTACTACTACTACTACTACTACTACTACTACTATTACTACTACTACTACTACTACTGCTGCTGCTGCTGCTGCTGCTGCTGCTGCTGCTGCTGCTGTTGCTACTGCTTATACTGTTGCTGCTACTTCTAATACTGCTACTACCCCAAATGCCACCACCATCGCGAACTTCTGCCTCAGTGTGTGTGTGTGTGCGTGCGTGCGTGCGTGTGTGTGTGTGTGTGTGTGTGTTTGTGTGTGTGCGCGCGCTCTCACATATGTGCAAGTACCAAAGTGTTTATGTATGTATATTCATTTGCAAGTGCGCAAAAAGGCGTGCACATGTACATATCTCTCTCTCTCTCTCTCTCTCTCTCTCTCTCTCTCTCACACACACACACACACACACACACACACACACACACACACACACTCAAACGCACGCACAGATACACACACATACACACACGCATGCACGTACGCACGCACGCGCGCACACACACACACACCACGCATGCACCCCCCCCCCCACACACACACACACACACACGCACACGCATACACACACATACACACACAGCTGCCATAACATCTTTGATTAAAAGGTTGTGGGGTTTTTTTATTTACAAGTTTCAAGTATTGCTTTCGTTTTGACAGTGCTGTATGATGTAAGTGATGTAAATGCCATGAGAAGAAAGAGCAACAAGTTCTGGAAGAGTCATAATGCCCTTCCACACACATAATTATTGCAGGCATACAGGACATCTTTTCTTCGTTTCAACCTACTTTGTGAAAGATTAACAAAACTTTCTTATAAACTGTTCTACATCCTTAAATTGATGATCGTGTGTGTGTTTTTAAAGATTTCACTAATATTATGAATAAAATATGAACATTAAAAATAAATCCAACCTTTCCTACATCAATCACACATATCCTGTTGAATATAGCAACGCACCCCCCTCCACCGAAAAAAAATTGTTAAAATAATTGTTAGTCAGAGGTACGACAAATTTCTTTAAAAAGTCTATGACGTTTTCGGAAATATATCAGTAGGCCTAGATTGTATGTACAAAAAAATATTTATTTCCTATCCACTCCGAATGATTTAAAATATTTTGCATTTTCTCATCTGCAAAATCAGCTTCAAAAGGGCAACAACAAAAAACCTCGACAACAACAACAACAAACCCAAAAAAGCCCAAGATGGGTTTTATTCAACAATTCATCACGAAAAGCGTTTCACCCAGGTCAAAAGGTTGGTGACTTATCGATGTAAGCAAAGTTTCGTGACTTTCATTAAAGTGCTGTTGTGCTTTGAATTGTTGATGTCAAACTGAAGAACACCCAAAAAAAACAATAATAATAACAACAACAACAGGCACAATTTACGCGAAAAGTGAATTAGGAACAAAAAGCAAATAATGTTCAGTGTATGAATCCAGAAAGCTGACCATAATGTTAGGAATGATATAAATACAGAGATACCAAAAGACTCAAAAGCTGCTCTTACGACAGGATAATTATAGTGTACTTTAAAGGAACTGCCTTCATTATGAAAAGGACATGTTTTATCACCTTCCCATTCCATTACCTCTACATCCCTTTTAAACTATTAACCCCCACCCCCCACCCTCCATCCTTGAATATTGAGTTTCTCGCTCTAACGTGGCCTCTGTTGTCATCATAACCGTAAGCAACAACCAAAAAAATGATGAAAAGCCGCTGCTAACCACCATTAGATTAAGCTTTTTTTTTTTCCTGTGTGGAGACAATACCAAGATAAGCTTGTTAAAGTAGGCGGTTTTTTACGATATTTCTACATGAGACACAATGGACCAGTTACTTTGATACCAGTGCTATGAGCCCAGAGGCCGGTTTGATGAAAATTGGTCACAGGTGGATGACTGCCAGTGTCCGAGCTGACTACCGTTGACCGATGAAATTGCGTTTCAATGAAATGATCGGGACACTGTTCATCTGCTTCAGGGTGATGTGATCCCAGAGCTGCCCTTCCCCAATGCTGCCACTGACGACAACATGACGCAAAGTGATGAGAGACCATAAATGATTCATGATTTTTAAAAAAAATTAAAAATCTACAGTACCATTTTTATAGGCGGTCCTTACTGGCTGATTCTTCATTTTTTTAAAAACAAAAAACAGAAAAACGTTCAGATTGGGAAAGAATTTCTCCTCTTGGATTTGTAGACAAGTAACGGCACAAAGTGAAAACAAAAATCTTTATTACTGCGCGGTTAAGATTAATTACCTCCCTTGTTGTTCTCTAACGCATTGAAAAAGCTCGCTTAGCTTAAAAAGAAAAGAGCTCATGGGAAGTGACCCTGTGACCTAAATGTGACGTATAAACTGGAGTTGAGTGGACGATAACATACATTCACCAAGTACGATGTACGGTTCTTACAACTTCCAACGCAAAGTGCAGTTATTTGACGGGTTTCATAACTTTCGAATAAACTCGATGAAAGTCCTTTTTTTTCTTTTTTTTCTTTTTTTTTTTAGGGCAGGATGTAAAAAAAAAAGCATGTAATGCTTAATCTATTACCCTCTGAAAAATAAAAATTGTTCCAAAAAATTTGTTCAAAATTGTTCCTCCGACAGTGGTGCAACCGTGCTTTCATCGAACTATTTTCTCCACGTGTCAAAATAGCTTTATTTATTTTCTTTAAAAATCACTATTAAAGAATAAGACTTGGCCTGACTTGCTCAAACCAGCCCTAGAGGCCAAGCTTTGCCTGAAGTCCAAACACGAGTTCGGTCTGGCCGGGGCTGTTGATGATCACTTGGCGTGGATGGCATGACAGAGATTGAATGAGCTGTGTGTGTTTTTCATCTGGCTGAGGTTTCGTGTTTGGTCAAGCTTTTAGTCAAAGGATTACTACATGTGTCGCCCCTGCTGATCCGCTCGTTTGTTTTCTGTCTGTAAAAAGGCTGGCTTTGGTCGGAGAGTTCAAGAACTGTTTGTCTGAGGTTTAGTTTCTCCTGTTTCCCAGACAGATTTTTCATCAGCACCACCACCACCCGCCCTCGGAGTCTCTCTCTCTCTCTCTCTCTCTCTCTCTCTCTCTCTCCTCTCTCCTCTCTCTCTCTCTCTCTCTCTCTCTCTCTCTCTCTCTAGCTCTCTCTCTCTCTCTCTCTCTCGTTCTCTCTCTCTCTCTCTCTCTCTCTCTCTCTCTCTCTCTCTCTCTCTCTCTCTCCTCTCTCTCTCTTTCTCTCTCTCTCTCAGACTCTTACATCTTCCTCTACTATCCAAACCTTTATAATGACAACAGGGATTCGTGCTTCTGCCGTTACCATTCACCCCCACCACCCTTCATCATGTCCGCTCACATGGGCATTCTCTTTCCTACTGGTCTTTAGAAATTCTCTCTCTCTCTCTCTCTCTCTCTCTCTCTCTCTCTCTCTCTCTCTCCTCTCTCTCTCTCTCTCTCTCTCTCGCTCTCTCCTCTCTCTCTCTCTCTCTCTCTCTCTCTCTCTCTCTCTCCTCTCTCTCTTTCTCTCTCTCTCTTTCTCTCTCTCTCTCTCACGCTCTCTGAAATGGAAAAGAAAAAAAGAAAAAATTGAGAGAAAAGAAAGAGACATTAAACAGACAAATAGACGGGTAGTCAGAAAAAAAGACATTGATAGACAGAGAAGGTAGACAGAAAAAATGACATGGATAGACATAGATGGTAGACAGAAAAAAAGACATGGATAGACAGAGATAGAGAAAGAAAACTGAGAGAGACACATGTCCGACCGACTCATAATGTTGTACATATTGCCTACTATAACGTGCCAAAAGAATGCACTGATATCACACGTAATGCATACTAAGCTTAATTTCCAGAGAGCTCGACTGTTTCCTCCAAATTCACATTCCCTATTTCTTTCTGTACCCCTCTCCTTTCCCCAACCACAACGTCCATCCTATCCTCTGGCATCACAATGACCTGTCTGTCTGCTCCAACGTCTGTGCAGAAAGCTGTAGAAGAAAACAAGAGCAGCTGATATTTCTGCTGCACGTGATGACAGTATTGTTGTTCTTAAACATTGCAGAAGATGCCATTTTGATGGAGGATTTCTCCTGTTCTAAGATTTCTCCTCCAAGTTTCGCAGAGCCTCTTCAAAAGTTTTTTTTTATGAACTAGGTCAGGAGGGACGGGATAGCTCAGTGGTCGGAGCACTCGCTTTCCCCCAGCCAAGTTAAGCAGCGTCGAGCGTGGTTACCAGTTGGATGGGTGACCGTTTGCGCGCCTTGGCTTCAGTACAGTTACCCCAGTTCACCCAGCTGTAAATGGGTACCTGCCCTCTTTAGGGTCAGGGAAGGTAAAGCAGCGAGGGAGAGGAGATGGGCGCCGCCCTCAATATGCTGGCCCTAGAGAAGTGAGGTCTCTGACACCTCGCTCCCCTACGACCTTATAGGTTATGGGACTCCTTTACCTTTACCTTTTTTTGAGGTCAGGTGGGTAGAAAAAGAAAAACATCTCCTCTTCTGTTGTTCTGTTTGGTGACTGGAGACTTGACATTTTCTCCCTCTGAAAGAACACCAGATGCTTGCAAAATGCGACCCTTCTTTACCTTAAAAGCAGCGCTTCCAAGCAGTGGTATCTGATGTACAGAAGGGAACTCAGTGGTCTTTGCTATCAGGCCATCTTAGTGAGACTTCGACCGAGGACCAGTCGCTTCAAGCTAGGCTCTGACATTACGCTGTACAGCCTGACCCTGTTTTGCTTCATTGAGTCTTCGTAATGTTTCTGTAGACAGCAATGCTTCAGTGACCACAAACACACACAAAAATCCCCACTCTTTGCAAGACTGTCCCATCTACCAGAACCTCAGAACACAAGTTTGGCCAGCTGTGACGCTGATGTCTGAAAGTATCTTCTAACCCCACTGTAAGGGACTTTAATATTTGTGAAGGCCTTTGCAGTTCCTATTTCAGCACACGGTAAAATTGATTTTCCCATATATATCCCCCCAAAACCCGCACTTGGCCTACATACATTCTATTATCCTCGATATAAAATAATAAAATATTCTTTTTTAAAAATTAATAAACATACAAACAACTAACCTCAAAAACAGGGTTTTTAAATTATCTAAAACACCCAGGACTTAAAACTAGGTGCATGCCAGGTATGTATGCAACCCACCAGGCACTAACCATCAGTTATAAGATATTTAGTATGCCTACCTAAGGTTCTACATGTGTGTGTGTTTCTCAAAAGCGTAATGCACATGCACGTTAGCACAAGAAAACATACTTGGAATGGAAGATAGTTAAAGTGCCTATCTCCTTAGTCCCCTAGACGTGGCAGTGGACCTCGCATTAACATGTGCCTCAGGGAGAATTAGGATTGGTATCTTGTTGCCTCACCAGCAAGGCTTATGATGCTTATTTTCACATGTGACATTGCCCAAGAGAGAACAGTATTTGCAGATGGTGATGTATTGGTTCGTAGTTACAAAAAAATCAAATGAACCGGTACAACACACACACATATCAATCACACACACACACACACACACACACACACACACTAATCACACATCACACACACATCACACACACATACACACCTATAACACACGCACTACACACACACACCCATACACAACACACTGATATTTTATTAACACACGCACTATACACACACCCATATACATACTAATAACACACACACTATACTGTCATAAACTGGATCTACGACATAGGAATATTCAAGCCACAAAAACCATGCCTTTGATGATAAACCTCGCCATCATTATGCCTTTTTTCAACATCAAAGCAATGATTCCATTTGTATTCATAACATTAGACGCTCACGACAACAGATCGTTATGCCGTATTCCACTAATATCTAAGAATCTTTTTACGAGCTGGTGAACTTGAATATTTATGTTTTGTCTATATGTAAAACAAAGGCTTATGAGAGTTTGATTTTAAAGACACAAGTATGAAATAGCAAAAAACCTTTGTTTGCGATTATGTGATCTGGTGCTAGATCTACTCGGTCAGAAGAAACAAATGTGTATAATCAAATGTAAAAGTAGTAGGTGTGTGTGTGTGTTGTGTGTGTGTGTGTGTGTGTGTTGTGTGTGTGTTGTGTGTGTTGCGTGTTGTGTGTGTGTGTGGCGCGCGCGCGCGCGTACGCGTATGTGGGATTGTGTTTGTGTGTGTGTGTGTGTTTATCTATATGTGTGTATTTATCTACGTGTGTGTTTATCTGTCTGTCGTGTGTGTGTGTGTGTGTGTGCGTGTGTGTCTGTGTTGTGATGACAGTGTGTGTGTGTGTGTGTGTGAATGTGCAAATGTGTTCATTGTGTGTTTGTGCACTGTTCACTTAAAATATTTGAATAAAGTAACTCCCAATTTCTGAGAAAAACAACAACATTAAGCAGCGAGGAACGAGAATGAAAAGAAGATGGAGGAGGGAGGAGGAGAAAGGAGACTTGCTGACCAGCCTAGTGTTTAATGCACTCGCTCTGTGCCAATTACCGGAGATCTGAAGGAAAGAGGCGCAGTGCCGTACCGTCGTCATGCCAACAGCGACAATCTGATTTCTGGACAGCACGTTCACCCGACAGTCAGTCAGTACAGTCTGTGGCACAGACCAGTGTGTCCTCGTGTTCTCCAGCCTCCCTCCCTGCTACCCACCACCTCCATCATTACTAGCAGCAGCAGCAGTAGCAGTAGTAGTAGTAGCAGCAGTAGAAGTAGTAGCAGTAGTAGTAGTAGTAGCAGCAGTAGCAGTAGTAGCAGCAATAGTAGTAGTAGTAGTAGTAGTAGTAGTAGTAGCAGCAGCAGTAGTAGCAGCAGCAGTAGTAGCACCAGCAGTAGTAGCAGCAGCAGTGGTAGCAGCAGTAGTAGCACCAGCAGTAGCAGCAGCAGCAGTAGTAGCAGCAGTAGTAGCACCAGCAGTAGTAGCAGCAGCAGTAGTAGCAGCAGTAGTAGCAGCAGCAGCAGTAGTAGCAGCAGCAGTAGTAGCAGCAGCAGTAGTAGCAGCAGTAGTAGCACCAGCAGTAGTAGCAGCAGCAGTAGTAGCAGCAGAAGTAGTAGCAGAAGTAGTAGTAGCAGCAGCAGTAGTAGCAGCAGCAGTAGGCAGCAGTAGTAGCCCAGCAGTAGTAGCAGCAGTAGTAGCAGCAGTAGTAGCACCAGCAGTAGTAGCAGCAGAAGTAGTAGCAGCAGAAGTAGTAGCAGAAGTAGTAGCAGTAGAAGTAGTAGCAGTAGTAGTAGCAGCAGCAATAGTCCTACCAGCACCACCAAAATGTAATACTATCATTTTTAGGGATGTCTGTTTTACTGTATGAGTCACTGTATAAGTGGTGGTGGTGGTGGTGCTAGTGGTGGCGGTGGTGGTGGTGGTGGTGGTGGTGGTGTGGTGGTGGTGGTGGTGTGTGGTGTGTGTGTGTGTGTGTGTGTGTGTGTGTGTGTGTGTGTGGTGTGTGTGTGTGTGTGTGTGTGTGTGTGTGTGTGTCGTGCGTGCGTGTGTGAATCGAATATGAACTTAATAATATCCCCAGAGCACAATAAATTCATATTTTTAAGAGTTTGTATTTGTATCAAAAATATTATTTTTGTTTTTTGTGCAATGATCATCACACACACACACACACACACACACACACACACACACACACACACACACACACACACACACACACACACACACACCATACACACACAACACACACTCACTGTCAACAACACTAGTTTTTTACCCCAGGAAACCACAAAACCGGTGACATTCTCTGTCTCCTTTGATAAAAACTGTAGTCAGCTCAGAATCTGACAGGATGTTAACCCCCTCTCATGTAACTTATAGTCTTGGGCTTAGCTTTAAACAACATTTTAAGAGAAAAAAAGCAATAGACAGCCTTTACATCACTATTCTCCCTACTGCAGAGACAAACCCGAGACAGATTCATTGTACATGGCATTAGGGTGTCTCTGCATTAGGTACGGTGGTTAGTCCATGTAATAACACCATTACTGAGAGTGCTAGCCATGCTCGTCTGATGTCGAAAAACGAATCCAGCCGAGTGAACCTTTCCCTTTACTCTTTTTTTTTCCATTAGAGGGAGTGGATGAACGAACTACTGTGATCTTCTTTCTGAGGTTTTCGTTCTAAGCTTTTCAGGTGTGTATGTACCACAAATGCTGATCCGCTTGTTTTTCTTGTTAATAACTACTTTAAGTTACAACAGATTTCTCTGCATGAAAGACGGGTTGCTGTCTCCGGGGAGAGCGTGTCACCACAACAGCAGCGCCACCTTTTTTTTTCCTGTCCGTAAATGTATTTGTTTCCCTAGTATCAGAATGGCATGTTTCTACAGAATGTTGCCAGGGACAACATTCTTGTTGCCGTGGATTCTTTTACGTGTGCTAAATAATTATGTGTAACACACGAGACCTCGGTTTATTGTCTCATCCAAAAGTCTAGCATCCAGAATACCACTCATGGGTCTAATGGATGGGGAGAAAAGATTTCGAGCCCAAACGGGGATTGAACCACAGCATACTTCCGACCAGGACTTTTTTTGCTTTCTAGGCAGGTGCGTTACCTCTAGACCACCAGTCCACATGTGTTTGTGTTCTGTCTGTACATTCAAGATTCACTTTGGTTAGGAGAGCTCAAGGATTGTTTGTCTGACGACGAGGTGTTTTGTTTTTTATAATAATCATTTCTTCAACTCCTCTCTTGTCACCTGTCTCCTGTGTGTTTATAATAACAGACATTGAAGTTTAACCACGCACACATACACACACGCAAACGCATAAACACGTATGTACGCACATGCATGCGCGCACACACAATAACACACACACACATGCACGTGCATGCACGCAAGTATGTACGCACAGATACATGCGCGCGAGCACACACACACACACACACACACACATATTGTCAGCATTGTTTTCCCCTGTGTGGATGCTGGGGGCCTGTGAATATAAATGGCACCCCCACCTTCTGAAGATTTTGTGCTAGCAATTCCTTCTTTTCTATCCCTCTCTTGTTTCCTGCCTGATTCCTTTTCTTCATGTCACCTCCTTCTCGTCTGTTTTCTGCCTTCTTGTTCCATTCTACTGCCTTTTTCTGGAGAAAAAAAAACTTAAAAAGATAACAATTCTCTCCCATTCTCTCCCGAATACGCAGGGAGGGCCTAACTTGACAGGCACTTAACGGCAGCGCAACGTATTTTTCGCTCATAATTATGACAGACAACAATAGCTGCTGTTTGAACGTTTGATGACGAAAAAGTCCATTATGACAGCTGTTCATTATGCAAGCATTGCGACATCCCAGGACAGTGGATCCTTGTGTTTGTATTGTGTCACCATGGTGGCATAATGGCTTTCCATAGTAGCGTTGTGTCATCCTCCTGTGACAGACAGAAAAGAAGCGATGTTGTGCAAGGGCTCTCTAAACATTTTATAACAGTGTTTTCCCTGGCTTCAGCCATTGCTCAGCCTCTGGTTGTAGGGCCGGGGCTGATTGGAACAGCACACGTGCACTGGTTAACCCTCTACAAGGGATTTGCTCTATCCTCTCTCTCTCTCTCTCTCTCTCTCTCTCTCTCTCTTTCTCTCTCTCTCTCTCTCTCTCTCTCTCTCTCTCTCTCTCTCTCTCTCTCTCTCTCTCTCTCTCTCTCTCTCTCTCTCTCTCTCTCTCTCTGAATCGGGCAGTGGCTTAAGGCATCATCCCCAAATGCTATGCCAGTAGATGATTGCAACTCCATAGTCTTCCGAGACTGAAGGCTGCCAATATAAGATTATTACCCCCTTACAAGGCCTCTTTTAGTGTCTTATATGCATCACCACCAGGAGATTATTACCCCCCTTACAAGGCTTTTTCAGTGGGGAAAGTTATGCCAGTAGATTATTACACCCTTAGAAGACTCCTTTCCGTGTCTTAATACATTGTCACCAATTCCGACAGTAGATCATCACACCCTTACTAGGCCTCTGTCAGTGTCTTAATTAATGCCTCATCAGCAATGTTATGCCAGTAGGTTACTACACCCTTATATAAGGCCTCTGTCAGTGTCTTATTTAGTGCATCATCAGCAATGTTATACCAGTAGATTATTACACCCTTACCAGGCGTCTTTCAGTAGCTTGCTTAATGCATCATCAACAATGCTGTGCTAGAAGATTGTTACACCTTTACAAGGCCTCTTTCAGTGTCTTCATTTATGCATCGTCGTCACCAGTGCCATGCCAGTAGATTATTACACCCTTACAAGGCCTCCTCAGTGTCTTTTTAATGCATCATCATCTCCAATGCTACACCAGTAGATTCATCACATCATTATAGGCCTCTCTTCCCGAGCTTATCCCATCTTCGCAGCGTAAGCCAGTAGAAAAGGGATTGCAGCGCTCACAGTGTCTAGATTTCTAAAGGTGGCTGGTTGCACCAATACGTTTTTAGCCAAAGACAGCGCTTAGTGTATCAGCCAAAGCCTAAGCTTCACCCAGTGGATCCTTGCAGAAACACTGTCGAATCCAGTGAGCAGTGACTGATGGCATGGATGAGGTCTAAACTTCAGGTCCAGATGCAGACACTTTGTCACCCCCCTGTGGAAATGCTGGGGTCATCTCAGTATAAATAAAATAGCATCCCCCACCTTCTGGAAATTCTGTGCAAGGAATTCCCTCTGTTCTATACCTCTCTTTTTTCTGCTGTGTTCTTTTTCTTCCTGTCACCTCCTTCTTGTCTTTTTTTTTTTTTTTTGGCCGTCTTGATCCATTCTCCTGTCTTTTTTCCCCCAGAAAAAACTTTAAATATAACAACTCTCTCCCACGCCGAAGTTGAATGTTCAGAGGTCTGACTAGTTAGGTGCTTAAGGGCAGCGCAAAGTGGATTGATGGTCTAGAGGTAACGCGTCTGTCTACAAAGCGAAAATTGTGCGGTGGTCCGAATCCCGTTTGGACCCGAAATTGTTTCCCCATCCATTAGATCATGAGTGGTGGTCTGGGCGCTAGTCTTTCGGATGAGACGATAAACCGACGTCCCGCATGTTACACATAGTTATTCAGCACACGTAAAGAACCCACGGCAACAAGAGAGTTGTCCCCGGCAAAATTCTGTAGAAAAAAGCCACTCTGATAGGGAAACAAATACAGCTGCAGACAGGAGAAAGAAAAAAAAATGGGTGGCGCTGCTCTTGAGGCGACGCGCTCTTCCCGGGGAGAGCAGCCCGAATTTCACGCAGAGAAATCTGCGTGACACTAAGTGGTATAAATAAATGAATAATTTTTCGTTCATATGACAGACAACAATAGTTGTTTGAGCGTTCTGCAACAAAGAAGAAGACGTTTTGTCTATGATGGACGTATACTAAATGCTAAGACCTACATCCAAAAGTTGCTATGCCTGAAAACTTTATGTTGTGGACATCTCCAGCCTTTAGCTCCAATCTCTTAAGCGTAACAAACTGCACTCTCCTTTAATGATGGAAATTCCTCTGAAGTCGAGGTACGGGTGCCTTTATGGCGATGTTCTAGAAAACAGCCATACATGTTCTCCTCTGGTATTTAGTTACGTGTCTTATAGTGATATCTAGATGAGATGAATGAGAGAGGGAGAGCATATTTTGGGTGGATCCCCCACCCCCACCCCACCCCACCCCCCTCCTGGTGTTCAACTGGGAAACAAAGAAGAAGAATGCGAAAAAGAATGCGAAGAAGAAGGCAAAGAAGAATACGAAGAAGAAGAATGCGAGGAAGAAGAATGCGAAGAAGAAGAAGAATTACGAGGAAGAAGAAGAAGAACAACAACAACAACAATTACGGCACTGACAAGGTCTATACCTCTGAATGTGGCTGGTCACATCCACGCCTAGCAGTGGCTTAGTATTGCCTCAGATCTGCCAGAGAAAAAAAAACCCAGCAGCAGATGACTGCATCAGCATTGTCTAAGACTTCTGGAAGTGACTCATTGCGTCAGTGCCCTCTGCTTTTCTAACAGTTGCTTATTCTTTGATAAACACTAGCCATTTTTTTTTATTATTCCCGATGCTCGGCTAGAGCTCTGAGGTTCACCAGCAGTGAGCTTTTCACACATGACGACCGTTCACCCACCATTAAGGGTAGCCACATTCCGACTTCGGGCATGATGTCTAAATATAACTCCAGAGTACATGGGATTTTTTTTTTAGAATGTTGTCATCCTTTCCCACTGACACGCAAAATGGCCCATTCTTCCAAAAAAGGCGGAACGAGCCTTGAAAAGTGTGCGCAAGATGTTAGTCATAACACGGGACGATCGATTTCTAGTCTCTGTCTGAAAAAAACACTTTCAGGGAGAGTGGACTCGGTACTGATGATGTTAACTCCAGGAAGAAAACAACAATGAGATTATAAACCGAGGCCCCGTGTGCGAACCCATGCAGAACATCTTGCGCACACGTTAAATCCTGTTTCGCTTTTCGAAAGAGTAGGCCATTGTGTGCCAGTGGGAACAGATGACAAAATTTACAAAACCGCATACACACGGGGACTGGATGTAAAAAAGCACATGAGTGCTTATTCCATTACCCTCGATATTTTTTTTAAAGTCATCTGAGCGCTTTGATTTGTTGCTTCACAAGATTGAGTGCTATATAAATTCCATACATTATATTATTATTATTTTTTTTATCATTATTATTATTAATAATATTATTATTATTATTAAAAAAACAAAAATCCCCTTAAACAGGCGTCTCAGTGATGACTCGAACCCGCGCGCGCTGTCACATCGCTAGAGCTCAACGTACTCTATCTA
>CM054145.1:31581210-31603710 GCA_028751875.1 Rapana venosa | reverse complement strand
GTGTATGTCTTACTCTTTGTTACTTTGTTATTGTTCTCTTTTGCAAGATTGCTGTACTTTTGTTTGGTTGTGTATTTTTATCTTCTGTCTCACTGTCTGTACCCTGTCGGCTTGTCTCAATACTTGATTCCTGTTTGTTTCTGAGGTTTGGGGGTGGGGGTCTTTCTTTTATTTGTTTGTTTTTATCGTTGTTTTTTATTTTTATTTTTGTACAGTCTGTCATGCTCTCTCTCTCTCTCTCTCTCTCTCTCTCTCTCTCTTCTCTCTCTCTCTCTCTCTCTCTCTCTCTCTCTCTCTCTCTCTCTCTCTCCTCTCTCTCTCTTTCTCTCTCTCTCTCTCTCTCTCTTCTCTCTCTCACACACACACACACACACGCGTGCGCGCGCACGCACGCGCGCACGCACACACCAGCCCACCCATCCACACACACACACACACACACACACACACACACACACACACACCACACTGTCTAAAATATTACAACTTGTGAAAAGACGTTAAATGATTTAAACACACACACACACACACACACACACGCACACGCACGCACACGCACACACACACACACACGCACGCACACGCACACACACACACACACCACGCACACACACACACACACACACACACACACACACACACACACACTTTCTCATCAACTTGTCAGGGAGGAGGGTGGGGGGTAAGAGAGGGCTTGCTTTTAAGCCAGGGCAAAGTTGGGTGACGTAGTGAATAACTTGAAGACAGAGTATAATTGAGTTCAGGGGGATTTCAGCAAAAAGATGAAGCTGGAGGGAAGGGAGCACACTCTCACGTGTTCAAGATGGCGCCCAGTCCTTTGTGCAGCCATGTTGGACCGCACTCTAGCTTTTAGCTTCCGGGTCAAGTAGTGTGTTCTATAAAGTGCTACTCGGAACATCTGTTAAAAGATATCTCATGGTATTCTTCTTCATCGAAAGCTCAGACAGTAACTATTGTTGGCTGTCAAAATATGAGAGAAAATGCGTTGTTTAGCCATTAAACACCTGCCTGACAAGTCAGGCCCAGCGCATCCGACTTCGGCATAACAGAGGATTGTTATCTTTTAAGTTTGTTTCTTCTCTAGAAAAAAACACCCACATGAGAATTTATTTATTTATTTTATTTTATTCTTTTATATCAAGGATAATGGAATAAGCGCTCATGTGCTTTTTTAATCTAGTCCCCATGTGTATGCGGTTTTGTAAATTTTGTCATCTGTTCCCAAGAATGGACCAAGAAGGCAGAAACTAGACAAGACAGAGGTGACAGGAAGAAAAAGAACAAGACAGAAACATAAGAGAGGGAGAGAAAAGAGGAAACTTCTCACACAGAAATTCCAGAAGGTGGTGGTGGTGGGGGGGGGGGGGGGGGTGCTATTTCTACTCACAGGTCCCTGGCATCCCACGGAGGAAATTCAATGGTATCAAAACGGACCGTGTGATTTTTTGGTGAGGGCTTAGAAACTAAACTGATGCTAGGTATTTCTGAGAAAGTCAGAAAGGATCATCATTATATTTAGGATTGGTTGTGTTCTCATGGCGATGACCCAGCACATAATTATGTAAAGAATGGTTAGGAGGCTGGCCGATAACACAGAAAGGATGGGGTACAGTGTGGTGGTGATTTTGCTTTTATAAATTAAAAAAAACCTACTATAATTATTGTGTGTAAAATTACATACGTTTATGAGTTAGGAGCTGGTCTTTCATAAAATGCGGATTTATTTTGTGGAATTGGTAAGTGCTGTATATGTTTAATTATTATTTCTTCTTCTCCTCCTCCTCCTCCTCCTCTTCCTTCTTCTTTGCATTCTTCTTCTTCTTCGCATTCTTCTTCTTCTTCTTCTTTTCTTCTTCTTCTTCTTCTTCTTCTTCTTCTTCTTCTAATTCTTCTTCTTCTTCTTCTCATTCTTCTTTCTTCTTCTTCTTCTTCTTCTTCTTCTTCTTCTTCTTCTTCTTCTTCTTCTTCATCCTCTTCTTCTTCTTCTTCTTCTTCAAATTCTTCAAATTCTTCAAATTCTTCATTTCGTTCTTCGGCTAGAGCTTCGAGGTTCACCAATGCTGAGATTTTGTGTGTGCGACCGCATTTCGTCTTCGGGGATAATATATGTGTGTTTGAGTGACTACTTAAACAGAAGGAAATGGGTGTAGTATCAGTCTACCAGTAGATTGCTCTGAACATATCACTCATTCTTCGCCTGCCCGTTTCTCTAGATGTAGGTATTACTGTCACTGCATATCTTTGTGTGTTTCTTGCCTGCATCCTTTTACAGCTAGGTACGTCTCCTTCTTCTCTCTGCCTCTTTGTGTGTGTGTGTGTTTGTTGTGTGTGTCAGTGTGTGTGTGCATGTGTGAGTGTGTGTTTGTGTGTGTGAGTGTGTGTGTTTGTGGTGTTTGTGTGTGTGAGTGTGTGTGTGCCTGCGTGGACGCGCGCACTCACGTACGTACACGCGCATACAAAAGTGTTCCTCTCCATTACAAGCCCTTCCAGCTTACCTCTCTTTTTAAAAAAAATTCAAACAAGCGTGGTACCGACCTACAGCTCTGACTAACTCACACATTTACCAGTAATCGAGTTCCAGAGGAATGTGCGAATTCATTTTTTTCCATCCAGAGGATTTTTTTAGAAGCGTTCTCATTTTCCCATTTTCAGTGAGAGAGAGAGAGAGAGAGAGAGAGAGAGAGAGAGAGAGAGAGAGAGAGAGAGGAGAGAGAGAGAGAGAGAGAGAGAGAGAGAGAGGAGTGAGAGAACGAGAGATCTGGGAGCAGCAGCAGCAGCAGCATCAGAAGTGAGAATGGCTCCGGTGGCTAACAGATTCTATGGATCCGCGGCCTTCTTCATCCAACTCCTTCTCTTAGTTCTTAACGTGTTGCCGACGAGCCGTGCATTGGCTTCAGAGAGAAATGGTTATTTCCACTGCTAGCAGCAGCAGTGCTGTTGCTTCTGAGCTTGCCAGGAAAGTCTTTGTCACTTATCTTGAGCTTTGCCCTTCTCTACTGGCTCACTCAATGGGGGGAGGGGGGTGTCTCTCTGTTTTGTCCGTTTCTGTCTGTCTGTCTGTCTTTGTGTCTGTCTGTCTGTCTGTCTGTCTGTCTTTGTCTGTCTGTCTTTGTGTCTCTGTCTATTTCCTTCTTTCTGGTATATTTCTGCGGATTTAGTTGTCTAACTTGTCCCTTTGTCTGTCCATTTGTATGTTAGCGTACAGATCTGTCTGTCTGTCTCTCTCTCTCTCTCTGTCTCTGTCTCTCTCTGTCTCTGTCTGTTTGCCTGTCTGTCTGTCTTTGTGTCTCTGTCTGTTTCCTTCTTTCTAGTATATTTCTGCCGATTTGGTTGTCTAACTTGTCCCTTTGTCTGTCCATTTGTATGTTAGCGTGTAGATCTGTCTGTCTGTCTCTCTCTGTCTCTGTCTCTCTCTGTCTCTGTCTGTTTGTCTGTCTGTCTGTCTTTGTGTCTCTGTCTGTTTCCTTCTTTCTAGTATATTTCTGCCGATTTGGTTGTCTAACTTGTCCCTTTGTCTGTCCATTTGTATATTAGCGTACAGATCTATCTGTCGGTCTTTCTCTCTCTCTCTGTCTCTGTCTCTCTCTGTCTCTGTCTGTTTGTCTGTCTATCTGTCTTTGTGTCTCTGTCTGTTTCCTTCTTTCTAGTAGATTTCTGCGGATTTGGTTGTTTAACTTGTCGCTTTGTCTGTCCATTTGTATGTTAGCGTACAGATCTGTCTGTCTGTCTGTCTCTGTCTGTCTGTCTCTGTCTCTGTCTGTCTGTCTGTCTCTGTCTCTGTCTCTGTCTGTCTGTCTTTGTGTCTCTGTCTGTTTCCTTCTTTCTGGTAGATTTCTGCGGATTTGGTTGTTTAACTTGTCGCTTTGTCTGTCCATTTGTATGTTAGCATACAGATCTGTCTGTCTGTCTGTCTGTCTGTCTGTCCATCTCTGTCTGTCTGTCTGTCTGTCTGTCTCTGTATCTGTCTCTCCACCTACACACCCTGCTGGTTTGCTGTCTGTGATTCCTATTTTGTCCCTTTTTTTCTTCAGGTTCTCCTGTCCAGCACAGCCTGTACTTTCTATTCCTGCACTTCCACCTCCCCCTGCCTCTCTCTCTGTCTCTCTGCCTCTCTGCCTCTTTCTGTCTCTCTCTGTCTCTCTCTGTTTCTCTGCATCTTTCTGTGTCTCTCTGTCTCTTCCTCTGCCTCCCTTCCCTCCCTCCCTTACACTCTCATTCTCACTGTCTCCCACGATAAGCAATCCTCTCTCTCCCTCCCTCCCTCCCTCACACACTCATTCCCAATGTCTCTCCCCATAAACCACCCTCTCTCTCTCTCTCTCTCTCTCTCTCTCTCTCTCTCTCTCTCTCCCTCCCTCCCTCCCTCCCTTACACATTCATTCTCACTGTCTCCCTACAATAAACAATCCTCTCTCTCCCTCCCTCCCTTACAAACTCATTCTCATTGTCTCCCCCACAATAAACAACCTTCTCTCTCTCTCTCCCTCCCTCCCTCCCTCCCTCCCTTACACACTCATTCGCACTGTCTCCCCCCACAATAAACAATCCTCTCTCTCCCTCATTTTCTCTCTCTCTCTCTCTCTCCCCTCTCTCTCTCTCTCTCTCTCTCTCTCTCTCTCTCTCTCTCTCTCTCTCTCTCTCTCTCTCTGTCTATCTATCTATCTATCTATCCATCTCTCTATCTATCTATCTCGCTATCTATCTATCTATCTATCTATCTATCTATCTATCTATCTATCTATTTATTTTAAACCTAAGATCCCCCCCCCCCCCCTCCTGTTTCAGATCAGAACTATCCCACCTTCACTAACCCATGTTCTATCACCCTGCTAAAGTATATGACCTGTGTGTGTGTGTGTGTGTGTGTGTGTGTGCTTTTGAAAAACTTTTGACTATTGCAATTCTATTTAATAGATTTGGTCTGCAGCATACCATGTTTGCAATATCTGTTTAAACTATTGATTATTTGTCATTGGTTGCATGACTGTGTAAGATAAGGTTGAATGCATGCGCTTTGATTTTTCTTTGCAAGATAAAGCGCTATGTAAGTTCCATTTATTATTATTATTATATATCTCCCTCCCTCACACACTAATTCTCACTGACTCCCCCACAATGAACCAACTTCTCTCTCACTCTCTCTCTCTTTCCCCCCCCCCCCCATCTCTATCTCCTCTCTCTCTTCCTCTCATCTCTCTCCTCTCTCCCCCCCCTCCCCTCCCCCCCCCCCCCCCCCCCCCCCCCCCCCCGCCCTGCGTCTCTTTCTCACTCTCACAACCTGACTTTCTAGCTCTCACTTCCAATTACTCTGTGTCTTCTTTTTTTTCTTTCCCCCATGCGTGGCTCCACCATTTCCGCGTTAATTAGATAGGAACAGATGGGGGACATCCTCCTAGATTAAGGGGGTGGGGGTGGGGGGAGGGGGGGGGAGGGAAACAAAACCCTGCTAGGAGGAAATAAGAGAGCAGTAGTTGCAAAGGTTATTTCCGTCTGTCCGAGGGTCGATAGGTTCCTAGTTGTCCATACATCCTGTATTGGACAGGTCAGGTTCTATAGTTAAGGAAACCTCCCTTAGGTTCCATACACTGACTGCACTGTCGGTTCAATGAGTTTAAGGTTTGATTGGATTCGTGTTTAGCATGCTAGATCATTATGTTCTATTATTTGGACTGCAGGATTTTTGTTTTTTTTAAAGTCCTTCGGATGAGACTATAAACCGAGGCCCCCGTGTTCGAACGCATGCAGAACATCTTGCGCACACGTTCAATCCTGTTCCGCTTTTCGGAAGAGTAGGCCATTGTGTGCCGGTGGAAACAGATGACAAAATTTACAAAACCGCATACACACGGGGACTAGATGTAAAAAGAAGTACATGAGTGCTTATTCCACTATCCTCGATATAAAAGAATGAATAAATTAAATAAATAAGGACCGCTGACGTTTTCTGGTTCTTTTAAACTTTGTTTTATTTTATTTGTCGACTTATTCCTGCTTTGTGAATCATTCAGATTATTGATTCGTAGTTGAAAACAAACAAAAACCAATAGAAATAGTTAACTTTTGGGGTTTTACTTCACAACTGATTATGGAATTGCTGCAGTTTGTCTGCTGTGATGGTGGTGCCATCTGTGTGTGTGTATGTGTGTGTGTATGTGTGCGTGTGTATGTGTGCGTGTGTATGTGTGTATGTATGTGTGTGTAAGTATGTGTATGTGTATGTGTGCGTGTGTATGTGTGTATGTATGTGTGTGTGTATGTATGTGTATGTGTGCGTGTGTATGTGTGTATGTATGTGTATGTGTATGTGTGTATGTGTGTATGTATGTGTATGTGTATGTGTGTATGTGTGTATGTATGTGTGTGTATGTATGTGTATGTATGTGTGTGCATGTATGTGTATGTGTGCGTGTGTATGTGTGTATGTATGTGTGTGTAAGTGTGTGTGTGTGTGTGTGTGTGTGTGCGTGCATCTGCGTGCCCCTATTCGCACACAGGTAGTAGTGTGCGCATTCGGTCTTGCAAGTTTCTCCTTTATTTCTGCCCCGGTGCTGTAGAGTGGTGGCATAATTTGTAAGCCATCCAACAGACAGACACACACACACACACACACACACACTCACGGAGAGATAGACAGACAGACAGACAGAGAGAGAGAAAGAGAGAGAGAGAGAGAGAGAGGAGAGAGAGAGAGAGAGAGAGAGAGAGAGAGAAAGAGAGAGAGAGAGAGAGAGAGAGAGACAGAGAGAGAGAGAGAGATGGCGGACATGCTTCCTGAAGTGGGAAGAACAAAAGCAGAAGTGTTGAAGAAGATGGAGAACAGGAAACGGAGATGACATTTCGGCCACATGAAGCACAAGGATAGGGACAGCTAGTGAGCCAATGAGCTGAAGGAAAAAACAATTATGGCTAGGAGAAACAGAGAGAGAGAGAGGAGGGGGGGTGAGAGAGATAAAAAGAGACTGAGGAGGGATGGGAACGAAGGAGGAAGAGAAAGAGAGAGTGGGGAAGCGATAGGAAGGTGGCACAGAGAGAGAGGAAATAAGAGAGAGAGAGGGGGGGGGGGAGGAGTAAAGAGAAAGAAGAGAGAGAGGGAAAAGAGAGAGAGAGAGAGAGAGAAAGAGAGAGAGAGGAGAGAGAGAAGAGAGAGAGACCGACCGACCGACCAACCCACCGACCGACCGACAGACAGACACACAGAGACAGAGAGGGAGGGGAAGAAGGAGAAAGAGAGAGTGAGGAAGCGATAGGAAGGCGGCACAGAGAGGAAATAAGAGAGAGAGAGAGAGGGGGAGGGGGAGGAAGGAGGAAAGAAGAGAGAGAGGGAAGAGAGAGAGAGAGAGACCGACCAACCTACCGACCGACAAACCGACAGACACACAGAGACAGAGTGGGAGGGAAGAAGGAGAAAGAGAGAGAGAGAGAGAGAGAGAGAGAGAGAGAGAGAGAGAGAGAGAGAGAGAGAGAGAGAGAGAGAGAGAGGAACACACACACACTTAATTGGTTTAGAGGTGTGTGACAGGGGTGTTAGCGAAAACGTCAGAGTATTCGTGAAAGCTAACAGGATTCGAAGAGGCATAGTAGGGGTGGAGGCACACTTTTCGCATACGTAAGTGAATTGCCACAGGATTTTTGAGGAGAAAAAAAATGTTAGCAATAAATCACCAATGTAACAAAATTATGTAAATGGCTTTTTCTGTCTTTTGAATTTTTCGTTCAGGCGTTATAACAGCTTCTTAGCGCCCCTTCTGAAAGTGAAGTCTATTGGTCAGTGATCTGAAGGCATCGTTGGTATAAATACATATACAATTTGTATTTTGTTTTTAGACGTGATAGCGTTCTGAGGGTGTGCTCTCTCTCTCTCTCTCTCTCTCTCTCTCTCTCTCTCTCTCTCTCTCTCTCTCTCTCTCTCTCTCTCTCTCTTACGGACAGGCCTTAGAATAATCCAAGATTTGAAGTTTCTCTTTAGCGGTGTTGTGTAGTCAGTCTTGAATAAAGATCCTTTACATATCTATTGAAATAAAATAATCAACAAAATGCTAAAAAGTCCCCCCCCCCCCCCCTCCGAACATTCTACATACACTCCATCTATTCTTGCTTAGATTTTGGCAAGCTTTAACTCCATCGTTACACTCTTTCTATAAGCTACTAGTAACAATCACCAACGAAGGTGATATCTTGTATGTTGCACACCCCCACCCATCCCCACCCTCTCCGCTTCAAAGCCCACACTCCCTTCCACTCCCTCTACTCTCTCTCTCTCTCTTTCTTACCCCCTCCATCCTTATTCGTAACTAATCTAATAATAGACGGCATGAAATTCCTTCACGAAAGTGCACTGGATGCAGGGCGCGTTTAGGAATCCATCATCTACTTGGCGCAACGGATGAGAGATCAAGATGGCCGGCTGTTCATTCTAGGATCCTGAAGTTCCGCATGGCGGGTAAGGCTGCACACCGGTATTAAAAAATCACTCTTTTTTTCCTTCTGTTTTTCTATGTGACTCTTATATTCATACTACACGTACTAAGGCATCCACAGAAATAAAAACCACTTTTTGTGAAACACTAGCCTTTGACTCAAAACTCATGTGATTTTGAACAAATTTGGTTGGCTAGGTTTGAATTTTTTTTAATTTTTCAACAAACGCTGTACCCCCTCAGTCCTTTGTCGTCTGCTAGCTTCCTTACCGCAATATGCACGCGAGGGGGTCAACGCTGTAGGAATACAGGCAATCCTCATTTGATGATTATTTCCAACTTTCTCGTGACTACCTGGTATCGCTCTATGTTCTCAATCCCAAAAACAAGTGCACAGTCCATTTTTCCATGCTTAAAAAAAATCTGTGAAAATCACCAACATTTGTTTTCCACTCGCACTCTATACAACACACTACATGATCCCCAAATGAATACCGGTGTGTAGCCTAAGAGTCTCGGCGGCGTTTGGTGAAGGGGGAAGGGAGGGGGTGGGAAGGTTTACAATCTCTCCGGTTATGTCAAATTTCCTGCAGTGCCTTACTCTCCTTCTTCGTGTACAAACCCATACCCCTTGAAGTCGGAGTAAGGCTACTTTTCATAGTGGGCAAAGACGATGGGAGACGAAAAAATCTTACCATTGCTGAAACCTTCATCCTTCGGATGAGACTATAAACCGAGGCCCCGTGTGCGAACGCATGCAGAACATCTTGCGCACACGTTAAATCCTGTTCCGCTTTTCGAAAGAGTATGCTATTGTGTGCCGGTGGGAACAGATGACAACATTTACAAAACCACATACACACGGGGACTGGGTGTAAAAAAAAAAAGCACATGAGTGCTTATTCCATTGTCCTCGATAATTTTTTTTTTTTAAAAGAAATCTGAGCGCTTTGATTTGTTGGTTTACAAGATTCAGCGCTATATAAATTCCATACATTATTATTAGTATTATTATTATTATTATTATTATTATTATTATTAAACCTTGGAGCTCTAGCCGAGGAATGAAATAAAAACCCGTTTCATACCAAGGAACGATTAGGCACGAAACAGTATTTATATATATATGTAATTCTTGTCAGCATCACACTCATACAGATATGCCTCACATGCACTCAAGGCTATTAACTACCCCATGAAAGACTGAGATGTGCAGATGGTTAAAGCTCTTTAAATTATCCGGCCCGCAGTATCAGCGATGACTCAATGCTGTGCTATCAGACTTCATCTGCTTACAAGTTTGATGCACTCATATTTTCACTATTCTACCCCTTATATATAGACTATTTACCACCATTAGCTCCATTACCAGTGATCCCATGATGAGATTGCTAACCCAGGTATCCTGTACAAACACAGGTATAACATCTTGCACACAAATTAAGAAACCCCATCCATCGCTCGTATATGAGGACTATTATTGTCAATGGTTTGAAATATACGAATTTGCTCACTATGCAGTTTAATGGACCGTAGTGACTATGTTGATTGGAGGAGCGCATGTGTAGAGTGTGTGTGTGTGTGTGTGTGTGTTCGCTACGCTTATATAGGCCTACTGGTCTTGTTCTGTGTTGTCAAGAACTGTGGCTAAATAGTGAAGACTAGGAGAGAAGGTAAAATGGAGACATATACAGCTGTGATGTTAGCATCAGGGTGCCAGCAACAGACTCTTAGCTGGAGTTACCGCTGCTGCTGCTGCTGGGCGTTCCCTAGCTTATCACGCTTGGATCTTGTCCAGAATAACATACACTCTGACTCACTCATTCATCCCCACCTGGGAATCACTGAGAGACATAAATACACTATAAAATTTAAAGTGTATTTATGTCACTGGTTTGAAATATACGAATTTGCTCAATATGCAGTTTAATGGACCTTAGTGACTATGTTGTTTGGAGGAGCGCGTGTATAGTGTGTGTGTGTGTGTGTGTGTGTGTGTGTGTTTTAATGAGACGTTTGCAAAAATAACTCTTTTTACGAGAACCACGCCATATAAGTAGTCATACACCCGATTTCAGAGGATTGTTTTTTCTTCTTTGAAGGAGAATGCACGTTTGTTATGTCAAAAAAGGTTGTCATGGTTGAAGACAATCTGAATAGTACTTCTTAATATAGAAACATCTTTTATAATAGGTCTTGGCACTTAAGCTTGCATCAATAAGTGACAAAAGCTTTTAGGCTGAGTTCGAGGCACTGAATGAAGAGAGTGAAGAGGAGATATCTATTCACAGAGAAGCTGAAGTGGTGGAAAGAGGAATGATGAAAAGGTCAACAATAAACGTGGAGAGGTGAAACAATGAACACAAACATCAATCAACCAATCAATCAACCTTGCCCCCTTTGGGCATGTCAGGGGCGGGTCAGTATAAATAGCACCCCCACCTTCTGGAAATTCTGTGCTAGGAATTCCCTCTTTTCTATCCCTCTTTTTGTTTCTGACTTGTTCCTTTTCCTCCTGTCACCTCCTTCTTGACTATTTTCTGCCTTCTTGGTCTATTCTCTCACCTTTTTTCCCCCCAGAAAGACTTGAAAGATAACAATACTCTTCCATGTCAAGGTCGAGGATCACCTGAGCTTGACTTGTCAGGCGCTTAACGGCAGCGCAACGCATTTTCTCTCATATGACAGACAACAGTAAGTGCTGTCTGAGCCTTCCATGAGGAAGAAGAAGAAGAAGAACAACAACAACAAGAACAAGAACAAGAACAAGAACAAGAAGAAAACAACCAACTGATGCTTGGCTCAGGGAGAAAGATGCCAGTTCAGAACATTGGCGATGCGCCTACCCAATGCAAGCTGATTTTAGCATCTTGTTTATATATTGGAAACAAGTGACACACACACACACACACGCACGCACGCACACACACACACACACCCACACACGCACACACACACACACACACGCACGCACGCACACGCACACACGCCCCACACACACACACACACGCACTCACGCACACACACACACACACACACACACACACACACACCCCACACACAACCAGCCAACATTATCTGATCTGTCTTGTCCAAATTTTTAAAGCTATAAACTACGCGCTGTCAATATTCTTTGACGTGCGCTGTTATATTTTTGGTAGCACATGTCTGCAAATTCTAAAATGAAGTCTGGGGTAGATTTTTTTGTTTTTGAGACAGACAGAGAGAGAGTGGGGAGGGCGAGGGAGAGACAGCGAGGGAGAGAGAGGACGAGGGAGAGAGAGAGAGACAGACAGAGGGAGAGAGACAGGGGGGAGAGCTATACAGAAAAGAGAGACAGAGAAACACAGATAGAGATAGACAGACAAGACAGATAGGGAGACAGACAGACAAAGACAGAGAGACAGAGAGATGTAGAGAAAGAGAGACACAGACAAAGACAGAGAAAGAGACAGAGACAGACAAAGAGACAGACAAGACAAACAGACAAGACAGACTAGACGGACAGGCCATAATACTGATCTTGAAAAAAAAACCCAACTATCTCAAAATGTAACGGCAAGGGTCAAGTAGTCTTAGCTCTTCTTATACCTCAGCCTTGCGTGACTTGGGCACACTGACTGATTCTGTTGGCTAATGGAAACACCCAAAAGACTTCAACTTTTCTTGCCTAAAACTGTCAAACTCTGCAATGTATGTGTCTATTAACAATATTTGTTGGAGGGGGGGTTAGTTGCTGTGGGGTTGTGTTTTTATTTGTCGTTTATTTGTAGACGGCAGGATCAAACCGCAAGCTTATTATCAACTTTTGGAACAGCTCTGACCCATATCTGTGTCTTCCGTGTTTAGTTGAGTTGGTTTGGGTTGGGTGTTTTTGTGTGTTCTCTGTGTGTGTGTGTGTGTGTGGTGTGTGTGTGTGTGTGTGTGTGTGTGTGTGTGTGTGTGTGGTGTGTGTGTTGTGTGTGTGTGTGTGTGTGTGTGTGTTGTGTTGTTGTCTTTATATTTCGTTTCTTTCGATGTAAATCTGACCCATATACATGTCTTCCCTGTCTAGTTTACTTTTGGGGTTTTTGCTTTTGTTTTTCTGTTTGTCTGTGTGCATCTCTGTGTGTGTGTCTGTCTGTCTGCTTCGTCTGTTGTATGTTTTTTTTTTTTTCTTTCAATGCGTTTGTTTCTACTTTCTGTCTGTCTTATTTCTTTCTGTTTAATTTCTGTATTTTCTCTTTTCCTTTCTTTCTTTCTTCTTCTTCTTCTTCTTCTTCTTCTTCTTCTTCTTCTTCTTCTTCTTCTTCTTCTCTCTCTCTTCTCTTCTCTTCTTCTCTCTCACACTACACCACTCTTTCTCTCTTTAATACTTTTTTGTCTTTCTTTCACTTTCTTTTAGTTTTTTTTTATCTTGTTATTTCTTTTTTGTTCTTTCTTTCGTTCGTTCGTTCTTTCCTAATCTTTTTTTTTTAAATTCGCGACCTCTTTCTTTATCTCATTTTTCAGAGAAGAGAACGAGAGAGAGAAGAAGAGAGAGAGAGACGAGAAGATAGGAGACGACACGGAGAGAGCAGAGAGGAAGGACAGAGCAGACAGACAAGACAGACAGAGACAGACAGAGACAGAGACAAAATCAGGTAAACAAATAGACAAACAGGAAAACAGAAAGAAAAAAAACAAACAGACAAGATAAACAAATGAAGAGAAAAGCAGAGACAGAACAGACAGACAGAAGGAGGAGGCAGGCAGGAAACAGATGAGACAGAGCAGACAAGAAATGATGAGACAGAAGGGACAAAGACAAATCACCAATACAAATAGACAGAGAGTAGGATACACAGAACATTACATCGCAATGGTCAACACACACACACACACAACACACACACACAACACAACACACAAACACACACACACAGCACAAACACACACACCAACTCAGAGAAAGACAGACAGACAGACAGACGTACAGACACACAGAGTAATAAAGGAACAGAGGCACAGTCAAACAAATAGACAGAGAGAAATATACACCACACAAAGTACAGCAGCAGATGGTCACATGTAAAACACATACATAGAAACAGACATGCATACATACACACATACATACATGCATACATGCATGCATACAAGCATACACACATACATACACACACATACACATATACATGTACAAAATGTAAATGTAAAAGATATAAAAGATGTAAAAAAAGCACATATTTTCCATTCCATTATTCCATTATCCTCGATATAAAAGAATAAAATAAATGAAAATAATTAAAATGAAATGCATACATACGTACATACACACATACATACATACATTATGCATGCATACATATATACATAATTATCATACAGACACACACACACATACACACACGTACACTATACATACTATACAATACATACATACATACATACATATCATAACATACATAATACATACCATACATCATACAAAACACACACGCATGCACGCATACATGCATACATGCACACAAACATACATCATACATACATACATCATACATACATACATTTTTTCCCTTTTATTTCAAGAATAATGAAATAAGCACTTGTGTGCTTTTGTTTACCCAGTCCCCGTGTTTGTGCAATTTTTAAAATGTTGTCATTTGTTCCCACCGGCACACAATGGCCTACACTTCCAAAAAGCGGAACGGGCTTTGATGTGTGCGCAATATATTTTGCGTGCGTTCGCACACGGGACCTTGGTTTATAGTCTCATCCGAAGGACTACATCCATACATCAATACATCCATATATCCATACATCCATACAAACACACACATACATACATACATACATACATACATTACATACATACATACATACATACACACATACATACAATCCTACATCCATACATCCACACACACATACATACAGCCAGCCAGCCAGTCAGCCAGCCTGTTAGACAGACAGAAAGACAAGTACAGCAGGCTCAGAGACACAGTAAGATCCAAATGGATATTGGCAGGCAGACAGATCAGAAGAGGTAATATCAGGGTTCATGAATACTTGCTCGTGCGTACACGGCTCAGCGTGACAGAACACAGTCACTGTTTCCATAGACGTGGAAACCAAACACGTCGACTTTTGTCGGAAAAGGGTATACTCCAACACAAACATAATTATGTGTGTGTGTGAAAATAGTTATAGATGTTGTTGTTTTTTGTTGTAGTTGTTGCTGGGGTAGGTCCTTGTAATGTTGTGGTTGTTGTCTCTGTTGTTATTAGTTGTGTGTGTGGGCTGCCCTCCCCGGGGGAGAGTGCGTCGCCACAAGAGCAGCGCCGCCCAGAATGTTTTTTTGTCCTGTCTGCAACTGTATTTGTTTCCCTATCAGAGTAGCTTCTTTTTCTACAGATTTTTGCCACGGACAACTCTCTTGTTGCCGTGGCTTCTTTTACGTGCACAAAATAATTATGTGTAACACACCGGACCTAGATTTATCGTCTCATCCGAAAGACTAGCACCTAGGATTACCACTCATGGTTTAATGGATGAAGGGGGGGGGGGGGGGCGAATTTCGGGCCCAAACGGGGATCAAACTACCACACACTTCCGACCCGGACTTTTCGCTTTGTAGGCAGGCACGTTACTTCTAGACTACCGATCTCTATAATGATAATAATAATAATAATAATAATAATAATAATGTATGGAATTTATATAGCGCTGAATCTTGTAAAGCAACAAATCAAAGCGCTTTTTTAACAACTTTTTTTTTAATCGAGAAAATTTTTTTATATGAAGGTAGACAGAGACTGACAGAGAAAGGGATAAACACAAAAAAATGAAGGTATAAAGGTAGACAGACAGACTGACCGACAAACAAAAGAAACACACAAACAAACAAGACGAAAGAGACCCAGATCCGTACAAACTGATATTGAGCAATAGCAATTACAGGATGTGATAGCAGGGCTTACGTCTTGTATACTACTCACAGGATGTGATATCGGGGCTTATATCTTGTGATTCTTAGAGGTCTACGTGACCAGCATACCACTTATGCTACAAAGTAACCCCCCAAATCTCTTATCATTCTATTCTGTATAATATGGAATGAGATCTGTAGGTTCAGTTGTGTGTGTGTGTGTGTGTGTGTGTGTGTGTGTGTGTGTGTGTGTGTGTGTGTGTGTGTGTGTGTGTGTGTGTGTGTGTGTGTGTGTGTGTGTGTGTGTGTGTGTGTGTGGTGGGGAAGGGGGGGTGGTGTGTGTGAATGTGTGTAAACGTGCGTGTATGTGTGAGCATGTTCGTGTGTGTGTGTGTGTGTGTATGTACGTGCGTATATGTGTGAGCATGTTGGTGTATGTGTGTGTGTGTGTGTGTTCGTGCGCGTATGTGTGAGTATGTTGGTGTGTGTGTGCGTGTGTTGTGTGTGTGTGTGTGGTGTGTGTTTCGTGCGTGTATGTGTGACCATGTGGTGTATGTGTGCGTGTGTGTTCGTGCGCGTGTGTGTGAGTATGTTGATGTGTGTGTGTGTGTGTTTCGTGCATGTATGTGTGAGTATCTTGTGTGTGTGTGTTTCGTGCGTGTATGTGTGAGTATCTTGTGTGTGTATGTATGTGTGTTGTGTGGGTGTTTGTGTGTCTGTCTTTCTGTCTGTCTCTCTGCCTGCTGTCTGTCTGTCTGTCTGTGTATCTATGTTTATCTGTCTGTGTCTGTGTCTCTCTTGTGTGTTCGTGTTCAAATCTCATCATGTTTCCCTTTAAAATATTCCTGTCGAACCGTTGCAGGAATAAATTTTGCTATCATTTCCTGTCACTTCCCTCGGCACTGATAAAAGCCGTGTTCCAATCATTTGGCTGTTTACACAGGCTAGGCAGTGATTGCTGAGATCAATCTCTCCAATGCAGAGACCAATCTTTCCAATGCAGAGACCAATCTTTCCAATGCAGAGACCAATCTTTCCAAATGCGGAAATCAATCTCTCCAATGCGGAGATCAGTCTTTCCAATGCAGAGACCAATCTTTCCAATGCGGTGATCAATCTCTCCAATGCGGTGATTAATCTCTCCAATGCGGAGACCAATCTCTTCAATGTGGAGATCAGTCTTTCCAATGTGGAGATCAATCTTTCCAATGCGGAGACCAATCTCTTCACTGTGGAGATCAGTCTTTCCAATGTGGAGATCAATCTTTCCAATGCGGAGACCAATCTCTTCACTGTGGAGATCAGTCTTTCCAATGTGGAGATCAATCTCTCCAATGCAGAGACCAATCTCTCCAAAGCGGAGATCAATTTTTCCAATGCGGAGATCAATCTCTCAAATCTCTCGAATGCGAAGATCAATCTCTCCTATGCGGAGATCAATCTCTCCTATTCGGAAATCACTCTCTCCAGTGCAGAGGTCTGTCTCTTCCTTAAGCCTTGTTTGTCGTTGTCTTATCATCATCATAGTTGGTTTTCTAATTTCATTCTCGTTTTATCAGTCTGTTGGGTGTTTTTTTTCTTTTATCTATTACATTATTATCTTGCCTGTGTTTGCATTGTAAGTAAATGGCAATGTATGGTTTATTATCTATCCAAGACTGACCACTTGGCTGGATATAAACCCTATGACCTCCCTTGCATCCTTTCAATAGGACGCCCAAACGTAAGGCACACAGATTCACTAGGTGTTTATTTTCTCCTATTTATGTTTGTGAGTGTGTGTGTGCAACATATATTTTAAGCGTATTTTCTTTCTCTCTTTATCATCATCTTTCGATGGCAGAATTTTCTAGAAAGGCCACAGGAATGTCAAGTATTCTTGTGAATGCGATTGACACTTCTAAATTCTGAAAAGTGTCTCGCTGTAAGTATCACCAAGGGTGAAACTTCAATCACCGCCAGGACCTCTAACGAAGGCGCGTTCAGAAGCAGATTCGTATGAAAGTTTGTATTCGTGTGTATGTGTGTGTGGCAGTCAAACGTTTGTTTCCAGATATTACATTAAACAAGCAAAGCGTTTACTGTTTCGTTTGGGCGCTTACATTGGCGCGTAAATATATGCAGAGAATTCGGTTAAAAAGACAAAGTGAGGGGTTGCTAAAGGTAAAGCAAGAGATAGAGGCAGAGAGAAAGAGACAGGCACATACATACACACACAGAAAGCGAGACACAGACAGATAAGAGAGAATCATACAGAACGCAGAAAAGATACCCAAATAAACCTAGAAATATTAGCAAGAGATAGAGGCAGAGAGAAAGAGACAGGCACATACACACACACACACAGAAAGCGAGACACAGACAGATAAGAGATAATCATACAGAGAGCAGAAAAGATACCCAAATAAACCTAGAAATATTAGCAAGAGATAGAGGCAGAGAGAAAGAGACAGGCACATACACACACACTAGCACAGAAAGCGAGACACAGACAGATAAGAGATAATCATACAGAGAGCAGAAAAGATACCCCAATAAACCTAGAAACATTAAAACTGACCGAGACAGAAAAGTCAGATCAGACTAGGTGCAGAAACAAGAGACAGTCACAGAACCCTTAACCTGGAAAAGAAAAACGGGAGACACAGTAGAGAAACACACACACACACACACACACACACACACACACACACACACACACACACACACAACACATACACACACAGATCATCTAGTATCTGTAAGTGACAGTAAACAGAGGCTCCAACAGACAGGCAGAAGAAATGGAAAAGACGGGAAGGCCAAGGAAAGGAGAAAAAAAGGGTGTGTGTGTGTGTGTGTGTGTGTGTGTGTGTGTGTGTGTGTACGCGCGCAGCCCAACCCACCCTTCAACCAAACAAAAAAAGTAATGTAGAAAATGAAGGATGGGGACCATGCATGCACACATAATATTGCACGTAGTAGTAGTAGTAGTAGTAGTAGTAGTAGTAGTAGTAGTAGTAGTAGTAGTAATCGAGCATGCACTGTACACCACCCTCGTACGCACACTCACACAAGTGTTCACACGTACGCGTACACAGTCATAGACATGCAAACCACACGCACCAGTCGCGCGTGCGCACACACACACACACATACACACACACACGCCTGCATGCACCTGCCCATATCCACAAGCGCACGCGCATGTATACACAAACACAAAAACACACTTATACTCACACCCTAACAAACAAACACACACTCACAACTCCTCCCCTCCCCCACCCCCCCAACACACACACACACAAGCGCGCACAGAAAAACGGACAAACATACACAAAGCCCAAACCATTAAACAAACAAACAACAGACAAGATTAGACACACCCCAAACACTACCACTTAAACGGATATTAACAAAACGTAAATCACAGCATTGCAATAATATCAGGGGTGGTGTTTAAGGATTTCACCCGTTGACATGACGTGCTCACGCACACTACTACACTCTCACTTCTTTCCTGGCAGCTGGCTAACTCCCACATCCTGGTGGCTGCTAGCTGGCTATTCCACACCGCTACTGCAGTGTGTGACATAGTATGCGCCTGTCTGTGGACATTCTACACTCTGGAAATGGCGGGACAAATAATGATAAACTTACATTAAATGTTAGAGACAGTCAAGTATTGACGTACGGGCGTGTTGGAGAAAGTGTTACGATGATTAACAATTTTAATATCTGAGGGTGGTTTTTTGGGGATTTTTAAGGGGGATGGGGGAGAGCTGTTGAGGGGGCTATACTCCATTTATATGCAATAACTGGAAGTTGAAATGTAAAGAATTTTTGAATATAAAAGAAGTATTCAAGCTTTGAAAAAACATGTTGCTGGTTTGGGTGATGCTGGTGGTGGTAATATTGCTGATGTCGTTGTTGGGCGTTCCATGGCTGAATATTGAGGAGGATCTAGGATTGATGACCCGCATCATTCATTTGCTTCACTCATCGCACCTGAAAATTTTATTTTTATTGTATACACCACTTTAAGTCACGGCAGATTTCTCTGCATGGATTTTAGGATGCTCTCCTTGGGGAAAGCATGTGGCTGCAAGAGCAGCATCACCTTTTTTTTCCCTGTCTGCAACCGTATTTGTTTCCCCACACACACAGACACACACAACATCCTACACTACCCTACCCCACCCCACCGCGCACACACACACACAAAGAGAGAGGACACACAGAAAAAAACAGGCCACCATGACACCACAACAAAAATCAAGATTTAGAAAGACCCCCAACACTACCACTTAAACCGATATTAACAAAGCGTCAATCACAGCATTGCAACAATATCAGGGGTCGTGTTTAAGGATTTCACACGTTGACATGACGTGTTCACGCACACTACACTCTCACTTCTTTCCTGGCAGCTGGCTAGCTCCCACATCCTGGTGGCTGCTAGCTGGCTATTCCACACCGCTACTGCAGTGTGTGACATAGTATGCGCCTGTCTGTGGACATTCTACACTCTGGAAATGGCAGGACAAATAATGATAAACTTACATTAAATGTTAGAGACAGTCAAGTATTGACGTACCAGCGTGTTGGAGAAAGTGTTACCATGATTTACAATTTTAATATCTGAGGGTGTTTGTTTTGTTTGGGGTTTTTTTGGAAGGGAGAGCTGTTGAGGGGGCTATACTTGATTTATATGCAATAACTGGAAGTTGAAATGTAAAGAAGTTTTCAATATAAAAGAACTATTCTAGACTTGAAAAAACATGTTGCTGGTTTGGGTGATGCTGGTGGTGGTAGTATTGCTGATGTCGTTGTTCGGCGTTCTATGGCTTAACATTGTGGAGGATCTAGGATTGATGACCTGCATCATTAATTTGTTTCACTCATCACACCTGAAAACTTTCTTTATATTTTATACACCACTTTAAGTCACGCAGATTTCTCTGCATGGAATTTGGGCTGCTCACCCTGGGGAAGGCATGTGGCTACAAGAGCAGCGTCACCCTTTTTTTTTCCTGTCTGCAACTGTATTTGTTTCCCCCACACACAGACACACACATCACCCTACACTCCCCCACCCCACCCCACACACATACACAAAAAACCCTGACAGACATACAAAAAGCCAAACCATTAAACAAACAACAAACAAGATTAGACAGACCCCCAACATCACTACTTAAACCGATATTACCAAAACGTCAATCACAGCATTGCAACAATATCAGGGGTGGTGTTTAAGGATTTCACCCGTTGACATGACGTGCTCAGGCACACTACACTCTCACTTCTTTCCTGGCAGCTGGCTAACGCCCAAATCCTGGTGGCTGCTAGCTAGCTATTCCACACCGCTACTGCAGTGTGTGACACAGTATGCGCCTGTCTGTGGACATTCTACACTCTGGAAATGGCGGGACAAATAATGATAAACTTACATTAAATGTTAGAGACAGTAAAGTATTGACGTACCGGCGTGTTGGAGAAAGTGTTACCATGATTTACAATTTTAATATCCGAGATTTTTTCTTGAGGGGGGAGGGGGGGGGGTGTAGAGAGGAGGAGAGCTGTCAAGGGGGCTGTACTTGACTTAAATACAATAATAACTGGCAAGTTGAAATGCAAAGATTTGTTTTTAATATAAAAAATAGATATTCTAGCTTTTTCTATTTAAAAATGTTTGTTGTTTTTGTTGTTGTTGTTGTTGTTGCTGCTGGTGGTGGTGGGGGTGGTGGTGGCGGTAATGCTGACTGTTAGGCGTTCTGCGCTTAACATTGTAAAGGATCCATCACTCGCATCATTAATTTGTTTCATTCATCACACTTGACAATTCCAGTGATATTTTTTTTATGAATACACACCAGACCATTCTCAGTTTGCATGTACGACTGTTTTCAAAAGTGCCTCGCCATAATCACATAAATAGGCAGCCACACCCAGACATCAGAGTGGACTGGCCTTGAGTGAAACGATTTGCTACTGAAAGCAGAGGCTCGACCGCGGGGAGTGGAGGAAGCTGGTTGCAAAATCTTCACTGATGTTCCCCCATGGTCCACGGGACTACGGGACAGGTGAAGGGAGAGATGATCGCTAGGGTAAGGGCTTTGTCATGTATGAATCTAATCGCAGCAAAATATTGCAAAACGTAACATCGACATTTTAAGGAGGAAGGTGAAGGAAGGTGCCAGGATGGTTAAGACGTTGCCTGCCAACAAGTCAACCGTGAGGTTCTGGATTCGATTCCCAGCCTCGCCCTTTCTTCCCAGTTTGATAAAAAAAAAATCGAACTGAATGTCAAGGTCCTTCGGATGAGACTATAAACCGAGGCCCCGTGTGCGAACGCATGCAGAACATCTTGCGCACACGTTAAATCCTGTTCCGCTGTTCGAAAGAGTAGGCCATTGTGTGCCGGTGGGAACAGATGACAAAATTTACAAAACCGCACACACACACACATTTTTTTTTAAGTCATCTGAGCGCTTTGATTTGTTGCTTTACAAGATTCAGCGCTATATGAATCCATACATAGTAGTAGTAGTAGTAGTAGTAGTAGTAGTAGTAGTAGTAGTAGTAGTAGTAGTAGTAGTAGTAGTAGTAGTATATTATTTTGAATGGAGGCCCTGCTGGTCACTGTGCTTACATTGATAACATACCTCCCCCGTGGAGATGCCGGGGTGCCTGTCAGAAAAAATAGCATCCCCACCTTCTGGAAATTCTGTGCTAGAAACGTCCTCTTTTCTAGCACTCTCTTTGTTTCTGCCTTGTCCCTTTCCTTCCCTGTTACCTCCTTCTTGTCTATTTTCTGCTTTCTTGGACCCTTCTCTGGCTTTTTTTTCTCCAGAAAGACTTAAAAGATAACAATTCTCTCACACGCCGAAGTCGGATGCGCTGGGCCTGACTTGTCTGGCACTTAACGGCAACGTGAGGCAATTAAGAAGAAGAAGAAGAAGAAGAAGAAGAAGAAGAAGAAGAACAAGAACAAGAACAAGAACAAGAACAAGAAGAAGAAAGAGAAGATAACAGACCAAGATAAGATTGGGCCATGAAGAAAAGAATGATCCATGTTCTTAAGAAATCGATGGAGCTTGCATTGTTGGGAGATTAGCAATACTATCCCATTTGGCTTTCTTTCATCTGAAACATCTCCTTCTCTTTTTATTGGAACAATTATTATGT
>CM054145.1:31563710-31571210 GCA_028751875.1 Rapana venosa | reverse complement strand
ACAATAAGGAGTTAAAGAGAGAAGGAAAACATGAAATGGAGAGGTAAACAAACACTGACCATGAGAGACAGACAGACACAATGAGTAACAGACAGACAGACAGAGTGACAGACAGAAACAGAAACAGAGACAGAGACACAGAGAGACTGAGACAGAGATCAGACAGAAAGACAGACAAAGACAGAGAGAGTGAGAAGTGAATAAGCACACAGAGAGAAAAAGAAACACGAGATACACAGAGAGAGATGGAACAAAGGGACAGAGAGAAAGACTGTGAGAAAGATAGAAAGAAAAAAAGAAAGAAAGAGACCATAGACTGTCAAGAGAAACCAGCGTGGGGGGGGGGGGGGGGGGGGGGGAGGGGAAGGGACACCACCCCATCACAACAACAGAGAAACAGAGCAAATAGACAAAGTAGCCCACTGTAGGGAAAACTGGATAATCACCCTTTTTCGTTCAGCAGAGAGAAAAGAAAAAACCCACACAGACAGACAGACATCCTGCAGAGAGGCCATTCCTCATCTCCACCAAGACACTTGGCACTGCTCCCTGCTGGAACTTCGGTCATTTTCCTTTCCAGTGCAAGAGAGAAGAAAAAGAAAAAACACGTCCAACTGACAGAGGAGGGACCGGGGGGAGGGAGGAGGGGGATGCAAGGGGGGAGGGAGGTAGTCTAGCGGTTATAGTGTTGCACTCGTGATTTTACGGCCCAGGATTGAGTTCGGGTTAGAGTTACCACCACCCAGATGCCTGTGCAAGAGAGGGTTGTTGTGGTTTGTTGTTGTTGTTGTTTTTTTATCCTGGAGTTAACATCAGTACTAACTCCACTTCTCTCAAAAGTTCTTCGGATGAAACTAAAAACTGAGGTCCTCTGTGTCCGAATACACGCGGAACATCTCGCGCACGCGTTCAAAAAAATCCTATTCTACGGTTTTGGAAGAGTAGGGCCATTCGTTTCGTGCCAGTAAGAACGGATTCCCCCCCCCCCCCCCCCCCCCCCCAACACCCACCCTCACCCCATTTCTTTTTTTAAACGTATGCACATGTTAGAGCTGACATTGTCATTCATAGTGTATGATAAATTGCACACATGTTAAAACACACATGAACACAACACACACACACACACACATGAAACACACACACACACACATGAACACACACACACACATGAACACACACACATGAACACACACACACACACACACACACACACACACACATGAACACACACACACATGAACACACACACACACACATGAACACACACACACACACACCACCACAAAACCACACCCCAACTCACTCAATCACTCATACACTTTCAACAGAGAGCACCAAACAGACAACCAACTACAGACTAGGAAAGAAACCTCCCTCTCCAGCCCAAAAGCATAGGCACCATGCAGAGACCAGTTGGTCACCATCTCCACCAAGCGAGACACACGACACTGTCCTGTTGGAACCCTGTTGCTTAACCTCTGACGATGTGGAGATGCTTAAAGTCCTTCGGTCGAGACTATAAACTGACACCGCGCTTTCGTACGCAGGCAGAATATCTCGCGCACACTTATAATAATAATAATAATAATAATAATAATAATAATGTATGGAATTTATATAGCGCTGAATATTGTAAAGCAACAAATCAAAGCGCTCAGAAGTGTTTTTTTCGAGAATAATGGAATAAGCACTCATGCGCTTTTTTTTACATCCAGTCCCCGTGTGTATGCGGTTGTGTAAATTTTGTCATCTGTTCCCACCGGCACACAATGGCCTACTCTTTCGAAAAGCGGAACAGGATTTAACGTGTGCGCAAGATGTTCTGCATGCGTTCGCACACGGGGCCTCGGTTTATAGTCTCATCCGAAGGAGTTTAAACCCGTTCCGTCTTTCTGAAGAGTACTTTTTGTTGTGCGCTGGTAAAAAGGAAAGACAAAAATACATATTTTAAAAAAACAACACCTGCATACACACTGGCGTCGTGTTTAAAACAGTATTCCCGAAGTCGGAATGTGACTACCTTAATGGTGGGCAAAAACGATCGCACACGCAAAAAACAACAACACAGCATTGGTGAAGCTCAGAACTCTAGCTACAGGAGGAAAAAAAAGCCGACATGAAATAGTGAAGATTTTTTTTTAAAAGCCCAAACACACAAAAACAAAGAAACAAAACAAAACAAAAACGAAAGCACAAACAAAACAAAACAGATGCCATGCTTCTCTCTCCGCACACTTGCATACATACAAGTTGGTGTCTTTGCACTTTGTAAAAAGAAAAGAAGACGAGGAATACACACACAATGGAAATGTCTATGGGAATTACCACCCCAAGGGAGAAACAGAAACAAAGAAGAACGACGACTAACGAGAGAGAAAAAAAAAAGAAAAGCAAAGAAAATAGAAGGAACGTATCAACTGGACGAAGAAAAGAAAAAAAGGAAAAAGAAAAGAGTGTTTCAGCGTATTGCTCTTCTAGTCTGCACTTTCTGCACCGTGTAAACACAGCGATGTTTTGTATCGGGGATGCTGAAGAAGAGAAGATGGAGGAAACAAAGAGTGATGCATGGCTTGTACACGCGCTGTGCCCTTAAGGGAGCGATTAAGAACCAGAAACTTGAGATAACAGGTTCCAAATGGGAATGATAAGGGGTCCGCATAAAAAAAAAAGGCAAAGGAAACATTCAGAAAAATAGTTAAGCAGGGAAATTAGCACAGGGAAAAAATCGATTTTTAAAAGTAAAAGAAAGACAGGACAGACAGGACAGACAGAATGAAAGACAGAAAGACAGACAGAAAGAAAGAAAAGAAAGAAAGAAAGAAAGAAACACACAGACAGACAGACAGACAGACAAAGAAAGAAAGAAAGAAAGAAAGAAAGAAAGAAAGAAAGAAAGAAAGAAAAAGAAAGAAAGAAAGACAGACAGAAAGAAAACAACAAAAGACAGAAAGAAAGAAAGAGAGACGCAGAACAGAAACTAGAAATAACAGTATCAAAATGGGAATGACAAGGGGTCATCTAAAATGCCAAAGGAGACATTCAGAAATAGTTAAGCAGGGAAATAAGCACAGGAAGAAAGAGAAACTGATTTTTTTAAAGTAAAAATGTAGAAAGAAAAGAAAGAAAGAAATAAAAAAACGAAAGGGAGAGAGAAAGAAAGAAAGAAAGAAAGACGCAGAACAGATGCAGAACAGAAACTAGAGATAATAGTTTCAAACAGGAATGATAGGGGAAAGCAAAAAATCTCTCTCTCCCTCCCTCCGTCCCTCCCTCTCTCTCTCTCTCTCTCTCTCTCTCTCTCTCTCTCTCTCTCTCTCTCTCTCTCTCTCTCTCTCTCTCTCTCTCTCTCTCTCTCTCTCTCTCTCTCTCTCTCTCTCTCTCTGTTCCTGCATATGTACATACAAGTCAGTGTCTTTGTACTTCCAGAAGAAAGACAGAGATAGATACACACACCAGGCTGGCAGAATATATAAATAGACTTCCCCCCCCCCCCCCCCCCCCCCCCCACAAGGGTGAATACAAACACACCGAGGAGCAAAAACAAAACAAAAAGAAAGAGACCAAAAAATAAAGACAAAGGCAAGAGAGTTTTGTAAGGTGAAGAAAGGCTGGGTCTTGCTTATTGTTCTAATCTACGTGTTTCGGGCGTAAACACAGCTATAGTGTGTGTGTGTGTGTGTGTGTGTGTGTGTGTGTGTGTGTGTGTGTGTGTGTGTGTGTGTGTGTGTGTGTGTGTGTGTGTGTGTGTGTGGTGTGTGTGTGTGTGTGTGTGTTGTGTGTGAGTGGTTTGTTTGTTTGGGATTTTTATATGGAGGATAATGGAATAAGCACTTATGTGCTTTTTTACAACCAGTCCCCGTGTGTATGCGGTTTTGTAAATTGTCTTCTGTTCCCACCAGCACACAATGGCCTGCTCTTATGAAAAGCGGAACAGGATTTAATGTGTGTGCAAGATGTTATGCATGCATTCGCACACGGGAACTCGGTTTCTAGTCTCATCCGAAGGACTTTTGGGGAGAGTGGAGTCTGCACTGATGTTAGCTCCAGGGAAATATATCCCTCTTGAACAGGAATCGAACCTGGGTCATCAGATTGCAAGCATAATGTTCTGACCACTAGGCTATCCCGTCCCCCTGGGTATCTGTGTTTGGGTGCATGCATGTGGGAGGGGTGCATGCGTGTGTGTGTGTGTGTGTGTGTGTGTGTGTGTGTGTGTGTGTGTGTGTGTGTGTGTGTGTGTGTGTGTGTGTGTGTGTGCATGCGTGCGTGTGTGTGTGTGTGAGTGTGTGTGTGTGTGAGTGTGTTTGTGTGTGTGTGTGTGTGAGTGTGCGTGTGTGTGTGTGTTTGTGTGTGTGTGAGTGTGTGTGTGTGTGTGTGTGTATGTGTGAGTGTGTGTATGTGTGTGTGTGTGTGGAGGGGAGATGCTGTTGTTGTTGGTGGAGAAATAAAAATATGCAGAAAGCAAGAGCTGGTGGTGTAACAATGCGTATGCCCTTGAGGAAGTCAAGGAAGAACAGAAGGGAGAGAGCACAAGTTTGGGGGGACTGGAGATACAAAGAATAAAGAGGACAAGTTGCACAAAAATAATGTTAGGGAAAGTTAGTGTGTGTGTGTGTGTGCGAGTGTGCATGCGCGTGCTTGTGTGCGTGTGTGTGCGCGCGCGTGTGTGTGTGTGTGCACGCGCGTGTGGGTGTGAGACCATACCAGCAGAATATAAATACAATTTACATCAAAGGGCGAATACAAACAGATCGAAGAGCAAAAAGAAAAACCAAGCCAAAACCCACACACAAAAATGGGAAGAGAGTGGTGTAAGCTGAAGAAAGCATAGGCCTTGCTTCTTTTTCTTCTTCTTCTTCTTCTTCTTTTTCTTCTTCTTCTTCTTCTTCTTCTTCTTCTTCTTCTTCTTCTTCTTCTTCTTCTTCTTCTTCTTCTTCTTCTTTTCTTCTGTGTTGAACACTCAGACAGCAACTATTGTTGTCTGTTACATGAGCGAAAATGTGTCACACTGCCCTTCAGCATCTGACAAGTCAAGACCCAGTGCATCCAACTTCGGCACAAGAGAGAATTGTTATCTTTTACAATCTTTCTGGAAGAAAAGGCCGGAGAATGGGCCAAGAAAGCCAACAACAACAACAAAAAAAGCCAAGAAGGTGGTGGATGACAGGAAGAAAATGAACAAGGCAGAAACAAAGAGTGTGTGGGGGAAAAAAAGAAAATTCCTAGCACAGAAGTTGGGAATGCTATTTACACTGACAGGACCTGGCGTCACAATGAGGGAATTTGCTGTTCTAATCTACATGTTTCGCACGTAAACAAAGCTATATTTGGGGGAGGTGCTGTTGTTGTTGTTATTGGGGGAGAACTGAAAAGATGCCCCAAAAGCAAGAGTTGGTTGTATAACAATGCGTGCATATGCCCTTGAGGAAGAAAAGAGGTGTGTGAGGAGTCTTGAACAAGTTTTCAGGGTTGGTTACTGGAGAGCAACGAGAAAGAAAACAAGAAAGGGGAGGGACTGAGTTGCCATGATAAAATACAGGTTAAAAGGGAAAGTTTTGTGTGTAGTAGAAGCTGGTCTTGAATACGTCTGATCGTGTGTGTTTTGGTATTAGTGTGTGTGTTTGTGTGAGTTGTGTGGAGACGCGGAGCAGGCATGAGTGACAGTGCACAGGTGCGAGAGTATGTTTGTGGAGAGGAGATGTTTTAAATAAAACATTGCCCAGCAAGTGGTGATACAAACAGACCAAGGATAATAAAAAGACAAAGGCAAGAGAGTTTTGTAAGGTGAAGAAAGGCTGGGTCTTGCTTATTGTTCTAATTACGTGTTTCGCGGTAAAAAGCTATATGTGTGTGTGTGTGTGGTGTGTGTGTGTGTGTGTGTGTGTGTGAGTATGTGTGCGTGCACACGCGTGCGTGCATGTATGTGTGTGTGTATAGAGAGGAGATGCTGTTGTTGGTGGTGGAGAAATAAAAAGATGCCAGAAAGCAAGAGCTGGTGGTGTAACAATGTGTATGCCCTTGAGGAAGTTGAGGTAGAACAGAAGGGAGAGAGATCACAAGTTTGGGGCACTTGAGAGAGAAAATTGTAAAAAGAGGTCACGTTACACAAAATAATGTTAAGGAATGTTCTTTTGTATGTGTGTGTGAGAGTGAGTGGAGACAGACAGACGACAGACAGACAGAGGACACAGGAAACATAGAGAGAAGGGAGCAGACAGACAACAGACAAATTCAAGTGGAAAGGTAGAAAGGAGAGGGGGGCAAGACAGACAAAGTAAAAAAAATAAAAAAACGAAGAAAGAGAGGAAAGAACGAAAAAGAGAGGAGAGAGAGAGAGAGAGAGAGAGAGAGAGAGAGAGAGAGAGAGGAGAGAGAGAGAGAGAGAGAGAGAGAGAGAGAGAGAGAAAAGAGAGAATAAGAAGAGAGATGAGAGAGAACGAGAGAAGAGAGAGAGGAGAGAGGAGAAGAAGAAAAAAAAAATCGAAAATAAGGAAGACACATATTGAGAGAAACGAGAGCTAAAGAGAAAGAGAGGGAGCGACTGTTGACACAGACAGACAAAACAGACAAACAGCCAGATTATGAGAGAGAGTGAGAAAAACAAAGAAGATACAGAGATGAAAGACACAAAAACCACAGACAGGATCACGGAAGTCAAGTGTCTTTTGCCTCGTTGGTGGCTCAAACCCGAACCGTTAGATACCGAGTGCAACGCTCTAACCACTAGGCTATCCTGTAATAATAATAATAATAATGTATGGAATTTATATAGCGCTGAATCTTGTAAAACAACAAATCAAAGCGCTCAGATGACTTTTTTTTTTATATCGAGGATAATGGAATGAATAAGCATTCATGTGCTTTTTTACATCCAGTCCCCGTGTGTATGCGGTTTTGTAAATGTTGTCATCTGTTCCCACCGGCACACAATGGCCTACTCTTTCGAAAAGCGGAACAGGATTTAACGTGTGCGCAAGATGTTCTGCATGCGTTCGCACTGTACCCCATATCCAGATTAAAACAAGATTAAGATGGGAAGTCACGGATCTTATAGCCGAGTGGTTAAGACCGTTGGACTTCAATCCTATGGGTCCATGAAGTCGTGGGTTCGAATCTTGACGGAGTCTGGCGAATTAAGGGTGGGGGCTTTTTTTTAACAATCTCCCAGGTCAAACTTCAGGTGCAGACCTACCAGTGCCATAATTCCTCCTTTCGTGTATATACACATGCGAAAAAAAACCCGCATATGCACGTTAAAGATCCCGTAATTCATGTCACCGCTCATTTGGGTTACGGAATCACGAACATAGCCTGCATTATATCCCCGGAAGTCGAAATGCGGCTACCTTTGTGGTTGAACTAAAAGGAAAAAAAAACCCAGTTGCATACGTAAAATCTCACCTTTGGTGAGCCTCAGAACTCTAGCTGAGGAACCAACAAACGAAAAAGAAACAAACACACACATACACATACACACACACACAACACACACACACG
>CM054145.1:31541210-31558710 GCA_028751875.1 Rapana venosa | reverse complement strand
TTTTCTCCTTATTTCTAAGATCACCTTATTTAATTGTCTCAGAGTCCTTTGTCTACCTTTCACGTCCTAACGACAACCTTTTTTTTTTTTAAAAAGTAATAAATCCACCATCACTAACTTTTCCTTAATTCATTTTCTTCCCTACAAACTTTCTGACTACCGCTCATTATGCTGTTAAAATGGCGTTCTTCCTCTAATATAGGTTAATACCCAGACTTTGAGAGTAGGTGAGAAAAAAAGCACTGTCTTTTTTTTAATGAGATCCCATCACTCACGTCAAAGTCACACGGCAATATCTAATTGATGGGGAGGGAGGGGGTGTTTGCTAATGGAGGGAGGGACAAACAGACAGAGAGAGAGAGAGATGGTTAGAGAGACAAAGAGACAAACAAGGAGAGAGAGATTGAGATAGAGATAGAGAGCCAAAGTTTTCAGATACTAGTGAAAAAATGCCAATCTAAACGTGGAGAGATACAAACAGACAGACAGACAGACACGACAGAAAGAGACGATTAAGAAACAAAGAGAGCAGAGAAAGAGAGACTGAGACAGAGAGACAAAGTGTTCACACTATTAGTGAAAAAAAATGTCAATTAAATGTGGAGAGATACAAACAGACAGACAGACACGACAGAAAGAGACGATTAGAGAGACAGAGAGAGACAGAAAAAAGAGAGACCGAGTCAGAGAGGACAGAGTTTTCACATTATTAGTGAAAAAAAGTGTTAATCTAAATGTAGAAGACAGAAAACAGAGACAGACAGAGACAAAGAGGGGGAGAGACAGAAGAGACACAGAGAGAGATATTCAAAGATAGTGATAGGAGAGACAGACAGATAGACAGAGAGGGAGATCGAGAGAGCAGAGAGAGAGGCAAGAGAAGAGACAAAGAAGAGCGGACAGACAGAGAGCGAGAAAGAGAGAGAGAGAGGGGGGGCCGGGGGGGAGGGCTCAGAACAACATAATGTGGTGTCACTCAGGCTTAAGCATGTGAGAAAATCGAACGACAGAAATTTTCCAGCTGACAGTTGACAAAATTAATGAGACAGAGAAAGGCAGTGACAGCAAGGTGGTTTGAAACATGAAAATTAATGAGGGAACGAAGGAAAGACACACTGATGGTGATATAGATCAAAAACTAAAAGACACCCATAGAGAAAAACAGACAAAAGAGACAGACAGACAGACAGAGTGAAGTGGTACAGTAAAAGAAAAGCTTATCAGACCTATGGAACATTTCAAAGAGAAGTGAAATGCTGCCTAAGACAAATGAGCTGTACACACTGACAAATGAGCTGCAACCACTGACAAATGAGCTGCAACCACTGATAAATGGGCTGAAACCACTGCCAAATGAACTGCAACAACTGACAAATGAACTGCAACCTCTGACAAATGAGCTGCAACCACTGACAAATGAACTGCATTAACTGACAAATGAGCTGCAACCATTGACAAATGGGCTGCAACCACCACTGACAAATGAGTTACAACCACTGTCAAATGGGCTGCAACCACCACTGACAAATGAGTTACAACCACTGACAAATGGGCTGCAACCACCACTGACAAATGGGCTGCAACCACTGACAAATGAGCTGCAACCATTGACAAATGAGCTGCAACCACTGACAAATGAGCTGCAACCACTGAAAAATGAGCTGCAGCCACTGACAAATGGGATGAAACCACTGACAAATGGGCTGCGACCACTGACAAATGGGATGCAACCACTGACAAATGAGCTTCAACCACTGACAAATGAGCTTCAACCACTGACAAACGAGCTGTAACCACTGATAAATGAGCTGCAACCACTGACAAATGGGCTGCAACCACTGACAAAATGAGTTACAACCACTGACAAATGAGCTACAACCACTGACAAATGAGCTACAACCACTGACAAATGAGCTGTAACCACTGATAAATGAGCTGCAACCACTGACAAATGGGCTGCAACCACTGACAAATGAGTTACAACCATTGACAAAATGAGTTACAACCACTGACAAATGAGCTACAACCACTGACAAATGGGCTGCAACCACTGACAAAATGAGTTACAACCACTGACAAATGAGCTACAACCACTGACAAATGAGCTGTAACCACTGATAAATGAGCTGCAACCACTGACAAATGGGCTGCAACCACTGACAAATGGGCTGCAACCACTGACAAAATGAGTTACAACCACTGACAAATGAGCTACAACCACTGACAAATGGGCTGCAACCACTGACAAAATGAGTTACAACCACTGACAAATGAGCTACAACCACTGACAAATGGGCTGCAACCACCACTGACAAATGAGTTACAACCACTGTCAAATGGGCTGCAACCACCACTGACAAATGAGTTACAACCACTGTCAAATGGGCTGCAACCACCACTGACAAATGAGTTACAACCACTGTCAAATGGGCTATTACCTAGGAGAAACAGGCTGTTGCCAAGGAGAAATGGGCTGCAACCATGGAGAATTGAGCTGCAACAAAAAAGGGCTTTGGCCAAATAGAGATAGGGAGCAACCCAGGAAAAACGAAAGCATCTCATAATTTTTTTGGGGGTAACAATTTGTATTGGTTTGTGGAACTGACTTTTATTGTAAGGGATCTCCTTTTTTCATGAATAATAATTATTTTGTTCCACTTCACCGAACCCTACCTTCTACAACCCTACCCCAGCTTCTCCTCTATAACTTCAGAGGCCTCAACTATCATCACCCTCTCTCTATATATAGCTTTTTTCCCCAATAATCCCTGTGTCCTCACCACCTCCATTACGCAGCTAACCACCTGGCTCAGTGTAGTGTTTTCCCTTCTTCTCTGGTTTTGGGTTAATGGCCAGGTTGGTTTAGCTTAGACAGCGGCTGGGGGGAAAGCACTTCTTTACACAAGACATCACTCAGGTTCAGGCAAGCCACGTACGTGGAAATGTCTAAATTAATGAAGGGATCTGCCAGCTGAGAAGGAGAGAGAGAGGGGGGGGGAGGGAGAGAGGGGAAGACAGAGACAGAGACAGAGAGAGGGGGAGAGAGAGAAAGAGAGAGGGGGAGAGGAGAGAGGGGCAGAGAGAGAGGCAGAGAGACAGACAGACAGACAGAGACAGAGAGGAGAGGGTGTAGAGAGGAAAGAGGGAAAAGCTTCTAAGAACCACAAAAACGAAACAAAAAATGTGTGGTCTGTTGCAAAGGAGAAATTGTCAAGGAGAAACGAGCATTTTGCCAAGGAGAAAAGCGCTGCAGCCAAGGTGAAATGGGACGTTACCAAGGAGAAATGGACTGCAACCAAGGAGAAATGGACTGTTACCAAAAACAACTGATACCATTCTATACGTAAACTTTCTTCTGGATAATTATCACAGCAGACGTTTATTACTGCATGAATCTGTACTTTTCTCTGTTCTACGTTATACCCTTACTCCCCTTTCTACTATACCTCTCTTTCTAGTCACCTAACCTCAAAATCCTCCGCCATCACCCTGTGCTTTCCATGGCTCTTCTGACTACAATCCATTACGCAGCTTTGTGGTGTTTTCCCCCTTCTTCTTCTTCTTCTTCTTCTTCTTCTTCTTCTTCTTTCTTCTTCTTCTTCTTTGGCTTGCGTTAATAGCCAGCAGATTTTGGGCAGCCACTGCATAAAGCCCTTCCTTCTTTACACAGGGTGTCACTCAGGCCCCAAGCCGCGCGGCATTGTCTAATTGTGAGGATTTTGTCCGCTGAGAAAGACAGAAAGACAGACAGATAGACAGAGAGATGGAGAGAGAAAAAGCGGAAAGAGAGAGAGGGAGGGAGGAGAGAGAGAGAGAGAGAGAGAGAGAGAAGCAGCAGACAGACAGACGACAGATGGAGACAGAGAAACAGCAGGAAAGAGAGAGAGAGAGAAGAGAGAGAGAGAGACAGAGACAGACAGACAGACATGACAGACAGACAGAGACAGAAACAGAGATACAGAGAGAGACAGACAGAAACAGAGAAAGACAGACACACTGACAGGGACAGAGAGAGCAAAGGATAGACAGAAAGGTTCACAGAAAGTATGGAACAATATGGAAATGGGTTGTGGCCAAGAAGAATTAATGAGCTGCAACGAAGGAGAAACGAGCGGCAACCACGAAGAAATGAGTTGCAGCCAACAAGAAATTAGCTGCAGCCAACGAGAAGCGAACTGCAGTCAAGGAGAAATGGACTGCAACCAAGGAAAAATGGACTGCCACCAAAGAGAAATGGACTGCAACCAAGGAGAAATGGACTGCAACCAAGGAGAAATGGACTGCAACCAAGGAGAAATGGACTGCAACTAAGGAGAAATGGACTGCAACCAAGGAGAAATGGACTGAAAACAATGAGCAATGAACTGCACCCAAAGAGAAATGGACTGCAACCAAGGAGAAATGAACTGCAACTATGGAGAAATGGATTGCAATAAAGGACAAATAGGATGAAACCAAGGAGAAATGGACTGCAACCAAGGAGAAATGGACTGCCACCAAGGAGAAATGGGCTGCAACCAAAGAGAAATGGGCCGCAACCAAGGAGAAATGGGCTGCAACCAAAGAGAAATGAGCCGCAACCAAGGAGAAATGGGCTGCAACCAAGGAGAAATGGGCCGCAACCAAGGAGAAATGGGCTGCAACCAAGGAGAAATGGGCCGCAACCAAGGAGAAATGGGCTTCAACCAAGGAGAAATGGACTGCTACTAAGGAGAAATGGGCTTCAACCGATGAGAAATGGGCTTCAGCAAAGGAGAAATGGACAGCAACCAAGGAGAAATGGATTGCAACCACGAAGAAAAGAGTTGCTACCAATAAAAAATTAGTTTCAGCCAAGGTGTAATGGGCTGAAACCAAGAAGAAATGGACTGCAGTCAAGGAGAAATGGATTGCAGTAAAGGAGAAATGGGCTTCAACCAAAGAAAAACGGACAGCAACCAAGGAGAAATGGGCTGCAACCAAGGAGAAATGGACTGCAGCTAGAAGAAATGGACTGCAACCAAGGAGAAATGGACTGCAGCTAGAAGAAATGGACTGCAGCAAAGGAGAAATGGACAATGAACAACGAGCCGCGGCATAGAAAAAAACCTAAAACATTTCAGAGTGAAATAAGAACATCGTCACCCACCACGCATAATTACACAAACTTGTTTTTTGGGGGGTATTTTCGAGATAACGTTTCCTCGTAAGGATCTCCCTTCGTGTATAATTATATACATTCGCTCCACGTTATCCGCATAATTATCACCGTTCGCCCACTACGCTACCGCACGTTTATTTCCCTAACCTCTCAATAATTATCTTCAATCATCGCTCTGTCTGTAGTCTTTTCCTCGACCGTTCTTACTGCCTGCACTTCATGATGCGGCATTGTGGTGGTGATGGTGGAAAGGGTGTGGTGGGGGGGGGGGGGGGGGAAGGGGGGTAAAGGGGGGGGGGGGAGGGGGTGGTGGTGGTGGTGGTTGTCTTCTTCTCCGGTTTAGTTTAATACCCAGATTTTGGCAGCGGCTGGGAAAAGCACGGTTTTTTAATTTTTTTTTTACACAAGACGTCAATCAGGTTCAAGCCACAAGGTATTGTCTAAGTGAGAGGATTTGCCAGCTAAGGAGAGGGAGGAAGGGAGGGGGAGAGTGGGGGAGTGGGAGAGGGAGGAGAGAGATAGGGAGGGGAGAGGAGAGAGAGGGGGGAGAGAGAGAGAGGGGGGGGGGAGGGAGAGAGGGGGGAGGAGACAAAGACAGAGACCAGACAAACAGACGACCAAGAGAAGACAGACTGACGGACCGATAGACAGACAGAACAGAGAGAGAAAGAGAGCAGGCAGAGAGAGAGACAGAGACAGGGACAGAGACAGAGATAGAGAGACAGAGAGATATAGAGAGATAGACAGACAGACACCGACAGAGAGAGAAGAAAGAGAGACAGGGAGACAGACAGACAGACAGGGGGGGGGGAGGGAGTTGGTAAAAGCAAAGTGTGAACAATGTCTTTTTTTTAATGCAGAAAGTAAATGAACTTCTTTAAAGCAAAAAATCAGAACATCATGTTTATTCATGCAGATGCAAATTTTTCTTTCGATTTCCAGCTGACTGTGTTTTCTTCTCTAACGATTTCTATCTCTTGTCTCACTTTGTTCTGCTCCCCTATCCTCCCTCTCCTCCCTCTTCCCACCCCATCCCCCTCCTGTGCTTCTTCCTATTCCAAACATGCTTAGCTTTCACTCTTTTTCTTAAGGCATGTGCCTGAAGCTTTTTCAGGTATTGGGGAAGGCAAAGTAACGAGGGATGAATCAAAATGTGTTTGTCCTTTGACACATTATGTTGAAGTTGTTTTCACCCATGACAACTTTTTTTGGTGTATAACGACCTGTGCTCTGTATGAAAGAATGAGAAAAACTTGTCTGAAGCTAGAGTACGGCTGCCTATATTATGGCATCCAATGACAATCTTCTAGCATAACAACCTGTGCTCTGTATGAAAGAAAGAGAGAAACTTGTCTGAAGCTAGAGTACGGCTGCCTATATTATGGCATCCAATAACAATCTTTTAACATAACAACCTGTACTCTGTATGAAAAAAGAGAAGAAGAAGAAGAGAAACAAGAAACAGGTCATCTAAAGCTAGTAAGGTTGCTAAATAAAGGCAAGACAAACTTCAAAAACAATAACACACCATTCATACACAAATGTTTCATCCATGTGTGAACTTACAGCGGGTCACAGTGGTTTTCAAAAGTGTAATGAGTAAAATCAGAAAATAATTATTTGTATGAACCCCAAGGTTGTAAGTGAAAACTGCCCACGCATCCACACACAACAAATTCCCACCACCCACACATTCAGTAACAACACCCAACTCAACAACACAACACCAACACAACAACAGCAGACAATTCTTCCTTTTTACCATTCAACTCGCCACTCTTCACCTGCAACGCACCACCGTGAGTTTTCATCTAGTATGGGTTAATACCCAACCAGCAGGCTGGAGGGGGGAAAAAGGGATAACTGTGAAAGAAGGACAGAGCATGTCAGGGGAGATGAAGAGAGAGGGAGAGTGGTGAGAGAAGAAGAGGAGAGAGAGGGGGGGGGGGGTAGAGAGAGAGAGCGGGAAGAGAGAAGAGACAGAAGACAGAGATGAAGATATTTCGAATACGGATATAAATATAACAGTGGGTAAAGTAGACAATGACAGTTTTTCTATTAAGTCAAGAAGGGGGGGGGGGGTAGAGAGAAAAGAAACCTGAGAGACAGACAAAGAAGACAGACAGACAGAACGAAATACGACTATTTCGAATACGATATAAAAATTTTATTAACACAGGGTGGTAAAGTAAGTACAATGACATTTTTTTCTATTAAGTCCTAAAAAGGGGGTTGGGGGGAAAGAAAGTAAAAAGTAAATACCAAGAGAGACAGACAGAGAGACAGGGACAGAGACAGACAGATAGACAGATAGCCAGAGACAGACAGAGATGAGAACAGAGAGAGAGAGAGAGATCACTTACAAAACAACAGTCAAGTGAGAGCATCATCAGTCTCAAATTTCCAGACTGATTCCATATTTCTCAAGTTCATTTTTTTCTTTTCAAATGAAAAACAACAGCGCCTTATTTCATTAAATTCTTGACCCAGTCCAAAAGCTTTAACAGTTATTGCTACCAGCAAAGTACCAAGGTCCACTTTAAAATATTGTGGTGCTTAAAATGCTATGTTGAGATTGTCTTCATACATGACATGCTAACTGTGCATTCTCCATTTTTACAGGAGACAAAATCACTTGAAGCTGTCATAATTATTATTACTACCCATATAGCGAGGTACCCGAAAACATCCCAAAACACGCAAACGTCTCATTCAATACAAACTTAACAGTCTTAGGAAAAAAAGATCGGTTAAAAATGTAAAGAGTGAGAGACAGAATGCATATTCTGGGTCACCCGCAGGGTAAAAAAAAAAAAAAAAAAACAGGCTACGGAACGCCCAACAACAGCACAACAACGCCAACAACCAACAAGTCTAATCTATCCCTTTGCTGATACTTTCTTAAACGTAAGAAACCTTAGCCTCTAATATACAGTCGTGCTGCTTTTCTCTCTCTCCATCTCTGATTACCATCTTCACGCTGTGGGTTTTCCTTAGATAGGGGATAATACCTAGTAGCCACTTTTGGCAGCTGTTAAACCAACACCAGCCTTCTGAAAACAAGACATCACTCAGATTCAGACTGCGTGGGCTATATGTAATGAGGGGAACATTTTCCAGCTCAGAGAGAGAGAGAGAGAGAGAGAGAGAGAGAGAGAGAGAGAGAGGAGAGAGAGAGAAGAGAGAGTGACGGACAGACAGACAGGGACAGACAGACAGAGAGACAGTGAGACAGAGACAGACAGACAGGTAGACACAAAAACAGACAGACAGAGAGACAGACAGGCAGACAGATACAGGCAGAGAGAGACAGAAATACAGACAGTCAGAGACAGACGGAGTGATAGACAGAGAGGCAGAGAGAGAGAAACAAAAAAGACAGACATACAGAGGCAGAGACAGAGAGAGATACCGAGACAAATGCACGAAGAGACAGACAGAGATAGAAGAGAGAGAAAGATATAGAGACAGACAGACAGATAGACAGACAGACAGAGGCAGAGGCAGAGATACCGAGACAAATACACGAAGAGACAGACAGACAGAGAGAGAGAGAGAAAGATAGACAGACAGACAGACAGACAGACAGAGACAGAAACAGAGGCAGAGATACCGAGACAGAGAGAGACACAGAGAGAGAGAAAGAGAGACAGATGGGAGAAGTGATGCTTGAGTAGGGGCACTGGTGATTGCAGAAGATAACCCAGTGCGCACATACGACACCCCCCCCCCCCCCTACACACACACACACACACACACACACACACACACACACACACACACACACACACAACACACACACACGCACGCACGCACACTCACACACATATATGACAGAAACAGAGATAAGGTAAAATGCGGAAAAAGATAAGCTGTAGTAGCAAGTGAAATGAATGAAAGGCATAATTGTGCAGTTGTTTGTTTGTGTGTATATGTGTACATGCGCGCTTCTTGTTCTTGTTGTTGTTGTTGTTCTTCTTCTTCTTCTTCTTCTTCTTCTTTTTCTTCTTCTTCTTCTTCTTCTTCTTCTTCTTCTTCTTCTTCTTCTTCTTCTTCTTCTTCTTCTCCTCCTCCTCCACCTCCTCCTCCTTCTTCCTCTTCTTCTTCTTTTTCTTCTTTGCAGTTCTTCTTCTTCGCAATTCTTCTTCTTCTTCTTCGCAATTTTTCTTCTTCTTTCTTCTTCTTCTTCTTCTTCTTTCTTCTTCTTCTTCTTCTTCTTCTTCTCTTCTTCTTCTTCTTCTTACTTCTTCTTTCTTCTTTGCATTCTTCTTCTTCTTCTTCTTCTTCTTCGTCTTCGTCTTCGTCTTCTTCTTCTTCTTTGCATTCTTCTTCTTCTTTGCATTCTTCTTTGCATTCTTCTTTGCATTCTTCTTTGCATTCTTCTTTGCATTCGTCTTCTTCTTCTTCCTCTCTGTTAATAAAAGAAGAAACAAATATCTTCTGAAGTCGGAGTATTGCTGGCAATAGAGTGAAGTACTTTAAAAAACAACAACACAGACACTCATTAAAACTTCTCATTCAGTCAGTACTATCACAGAGATTACCAGGACTAGTGATTGAGACGGAGTGCATATTCTGCAAAGAGATTGGGGATTGAGATACAGCGCATATTGTGGACAGAGACTACCAAGTGTGGCGATTGAGATACGTACGTACGTACGTACGTACGTACGTATGTTTGTCCGTCGTGTCCGACGATGACCTCCAAAACAGCAGAGGAGGCAGCTACTGTTTTGGAAACTGGGCAGAAATGTGATTATAGTGGAGATGCCTTGCCCACAGTACATCCCCACTCTCTCGGCCAAGTGGGCATAAGGACAGTCAGCGTTGGAGATGTTCTCCAAAGGCCAACCAGCCCCCAGGGCTGCAGCACATAAGGACTGTGCGAGTCAAGCCTCCTAGTCAGAGAGTCATAGTCGATCATTAAAGACTAAGCTGTAAAGTGGAATTCCATGAGTGGGAGGGAAAGCCACTGGTCATACAGCCTCTCACTTTGCTGTTGCCCCCAGCGTCAATGGTTTAATCAAGAACTGTGGTAAAGCCCAGGCGATGAACAGAGACTACCAGGTGTGATGATTAAGACAGTGTGCATTATCTGCAGAGAGATTGGGATTGGGATACAGCGCATATTGTGGACAGAGACTACCAAGTATGGTGACTGAGATATAGTGCATATTGTGGACAGAGACTACCAGGTTTGATGATTAACACAGAGTGCATATTTATTCCTGGCAGAGATTACCAGGTATGGTGACTCATGTGGAGTGCATACTCTAGACAGAGATTGTTGACTAAGACAGAGTGCCCAATTTGGACAGCGATTGGTGATTAAAACAGAGTGGCGTGCATAATTATTGTTAACAGAGATTACCTACCAGGTGTGGTGATTAAGACAGAGTGCATATTGTTAACAGAGATTGCCAGCTGTAGTGATTGAGACAGAGTGCATATTCTGGGTGAGCCCCCAGGATGTTGATCTGGGAATCGCTTCACAACAATAACAACAACAACAACAACAACAACAACAACAACATCCCATCTTTCAACTCATTAGTCTTCCATTAAGTGTCTCTGTCTGTTCCTGGCCTAAGTACTCAAGTGTCAAGACATTTCCAGTACAAGTACTTTCTCTTTAGTTAGTCTTACATAAAAAGAGCCCGTTACCTAAGACAAACCAACAACGTATTGTGGAACGACCAGTATTGTGTAGAAAGGGAAAGAGAGGGAGAGAAAAAGACAAAGGTAGATACACAGACATATCAACAAATAAAAGGAGAGCGCAATGGGTAGCAGACTCTTAGACATAGACGGCATGGGAAGAAAAAGAAAGGAGGGAGGGAGAGAGAGAGAAAGAGAGAGAGAGAGAGAAAGAGAGAGAGAGACAGACAGACAGACAGAGACAGAGAGAGACTGATTGATTGATAATCTTTTTTTCATCGGCCCTTGCCTTCAGAAGGAACTATCCTTCACAATAAAAGCTAATACTTTTAAGTAAACGTAAATTTTTAAAAAATTAAATAATGATTATTAATTTTTTAATCTATATATTTGATATCAGAGAGAGAGACAGACAGACAGACAGAGACACAGAGACAGAGAGAATATGCAACAACGGACAACTGCAGATCATGAAAGTAAAGTTGGTAAAACTAGAAACGAACTGCATTCACAGGAGAAAACTTTCTGAGTCTGGAACTGTCTTAAACACTCCCTAAAGGCCACTAACTAGGAAACAACTTTTTTGGAAAAAAAACACACACTCTCTCTTTCTCTCTCTCTCTCTCTCTCTCTCTCTCTCTCTCTTTCTTTCTCTCTCTCTCTCTCTCTCTCTCTCTCTCTCTCTCTCTCTCTCTCCTCTCTCTCTCTCTCTCTCCTCTCTCTCTCTCTCTCTCTCTCTCTCTCTCTCTCTCTCTCTCTCTCTCTCTCTCTCTCTCTCTCTCTCTCTCTCTCTCTCTCTCTCTCTCTCTCCCCTGGTAGATTTACGCAATACTTGAAAAAAACATCCGACGACTTTGTGTTCTACCAAAATTCATTCATTCAGGTTCAAACCCAATATTCACGACATCATGTTTATCAAACTGCCGAAGCCCATCACTTGGGTCCATCTTATGCACACCTTAAAACCCGTTCCGCTTTCCAGGAAGAGTAGACCATTGTGTGCCAGTGGGAACGGATGACAACATGTCACAAGAGAGCATACGTACGGGGACTGGATGTAAAAAAACCCACCACAGGAGATATTATTCCATTATCCTCAAAATAAAAGAATAAAACAACAGGGTCCTGCGACCCTCGTTTATTTTATTTATTTATTTTATTTATTCTTTTATATCGAGGATAATGGAATAAGCACTCGTGTGCTTTTTAACAACTAGTCCCCGTGTTTATGTGGTTTTGTAAATTTTTATCATCTGTTTCCACCGGCACACATTGGCCTACTCTTCCAAAAAGCGGAACATGATTTAACGTGTGCGCAAGATGTTCTGCATGCGTTCGAACACAGGGCCTCGGTTTATAGTCTCATCCAAAGGACTTTGACATTCAGTTCAATGCTTTTCGGAAGAGTAGACCATTGTGTGCCAGTGGGAACCGATGACAACATTTTACAAGAGTGCATACACACGGGGACTGGATGTAACCCCCCAAAAAGCACATGGGTGCTTTATCCCATTATCCTCAAAATAAAATAATTATTTTTTTTAAATGGGGTCCTAAAACCCTCGTTGGGAACTTAAGTCAACTCCCATTGCATCTCCCCCCCCCCCCCCCACACACCCCACCCACCCTCCACCCCCCAGCAGTCATTTAGTGCATACTATGCATCGTCTCCATGATAGTACATGTGAGACATGGCTCAAGAACTGATTCATAGTGTGACTTCGTGCACACCTGCTCCCTTACATCAGTCTATGACAGAATTTCCGTATCTCACCCTTTGCTGCTTCTCTCCACCTCTTCTTCTATCATGTTGCATTCCTTTCTCCCACACGACCATGCAAGACAGTTTGGGGAGTTCGAAGCTATTTCTGGCTTCTCTCGTCCTCGACTCCTTGAGTGTTACCCCATGTGGGATATCCAGGAGAACGAGCGGTAGATATGCTTGATATGATTAGACACACGCAAACTATCCCTGGAGAATTAGTAGAGATTAGAGTAGATTCAGAAAGCTGAACAGAGAGAAAACAAAACTGGGCTAAATGGGACCTGAAATAAAGGAGAACTGGATTAAAGGGGAACTGGAAAGTTTGTTTCAACTTGACATTTGCAAAAGAGAAGAAGAATGGGAAATAAACTGTTTATTTTCAGAACCCGTAGTTAAGATGAATCAAATCTCACATTCACGAACGTCAAATTTTATAATCTCATGGTACTAAATCTCATTTCTACACTCCTAACAGATGAAATTAATGACTCGTTTCAGTAGCCATGTTAATGTAGTGGTTAGTATACCAGGCAGGTTGCTGTGATGATTTCAAGAAACCTTTACCTGAGACGGTGTCTCTACCTAGATCATCTGTCCATAACGTATACTCTTCTTTTGTCTTCTATCTTTCTTGTTTTCCATGCCTTAAAGGCCTATTTACATCGTAACTCAGTATCTGAAAATCTATTGTCTTTTCCCTTCGCCTGCTGTCCAAGATTTAGTCCAGTTCCCCTTCATCCAGATCCCCTTTAGTTCAATTCCCTTTTAATCCAGTTTCCCTTTAATCCAGATTCCAGTTCGTCCAGTTCCCCTTTAGTCCAGTTCCCCTTTCAAATGGCCCCTTCCTTCCAGTCTGTTTTTCTCTATGTCTTTCAACCCCATCTTCTCCAACGCAAAGCTTCCTCGCTTTCCTTCCTTTTTGTTATCTATTTACCCCGCTTGATTTTCTCCCTTCTCCTGTGTAACACACTTTATCCCCCACTCTGCTTTTTTCCCCTCTGCTTTCTCTAATAACACGTTGCTCTCTTCAGGCAAAGCCCTATCTAAACCACACCAAAAACTTGTCTTACCTTTTTGCAGCATATGATTTGATATTTGGACTTTAAAATAATTTTAGAGAATAGAAATGTCCTAGTGTATTACATTAGTCTTAAATCTTTCGATAAAGAGAGAATAAATTCAACCCAGATTAACTGAACACATTCAATTGCACTTGTCTTAATCAAATTATGCATAGCCCTGAATGGATCAATGCATGTTACACAGCAAAATAATTCAAGTTAGCAGTTTTGAACATTCAAATTTGTGTTGCTCCATTCAAACGATGATACACGTTTTGTGTAGAAGAAACATGGAAGAATATTTTCCTAACATAGAACAAAGATTTGTTTTTGTCTATAATTTGTTTCTTTTCCTGCCGTTTCGTTTCTCTGTCCGTCTTTTCTGTGCAACTGTTTCAATTTAAACTAAGACACATCAATCTGGAAACACATAAAATAGTTATTGTTGTCATCTTTTGTAAAACTTTTATCATCCTGAAAAAAGTCTCTGATAAAAACCACAGCGTCTGATTTTTTTTAAACTACATTCGGAACTGTTCTGTCTAACCATACTTTCCCAGGTCTCAGACTAGGCCGAAAGCTCTGTCAATTATCAATGGAAATAAAGTGTCTAGGCCCACATCACAATGGTGTACTATACTCCCGTTCATTACAAGCTTTCAGCAAAGCAACATGACTGTACTCTCCATTGAAAGATCTTTTAATTTTAAAGCCCGCGAAAGGGTTGCCTGCATGATGTAGTGCTTGAAAGCAGCCATTGTTGTAAGGACCATTGTTGTCCCTGTTGTCCCTATTCTTATCTCCCATTTTGACCACTCTCTGCTATTAGTTCCGAAGTCGATCAATGGTTTTCTACACTTCTATGTTTAAAAAAAAAGAAACAAAGATGTTCCAAGTTTTTTCTACTCATTGTAAAACATCTTGGGGTATAAAAAAAATATGTACTGTGCAATTATTTAACAAGTTAATGGAATAAACTGATACTGGATACTTACACCAAAGATCAAATTAATGTTCATCATCTTAGGACTGCTAGTATTTTTACCCTGAAGATCCAGCACGTGTCATTGTAGTTCAAGGTTCAGCAAACAACACAGAAGTTTAGGGTATCAGGGTTACAAATATTTAAAAAAAAAGAAGTAAACGTAAAAATTCAAACAAACACAAGTTTTGTTGTCAAATTGTATGAATTCTGGGTCAGAAGCTAGTCGTTTCCTGCAAATGCTTATAATCTTCGGCAAGAATAATAATAACAGCATAAACGGGGCATAATTTTAAAGGCAGAGCGCAAGCTATCAAGATAGTTATCTTCAGCCTCGACTGATAATCAACCGTTATCCTCCTCTCTTTATGCCATGGTCTGCAATAATTTCATTTGTTATTTTCTATTTCATTTTATTTCTTTTATTTCGAGGAAAATAGAATAAGTACTCATGTGCTTTTTTTTACATCCAGACCTAGTCCCTGTGTGTATGCAGCTTTGTAAATTGTGTCATCCATCCCCACCGGCACACAATGGCCTACTCTTCCGAAAAGCGGGACGGGTTTTAACATGTGCGCAAGATGTTCTGCGTGCGTTCGCACACGGGGCCTCGGTTTATAGTCTCATCCGAAGGACTTTTGCGAAGAGTGGAGTCTGCACTGATGTTAACTGCACAGGAAAAAATCCTCTTGAACGAGATTCGAACCCGAGTCAGCATATCACGAGCGCAATGCGCATTACTCTAACCACCAGAGGCTATCCCGTCCCCAAAAATTCTCCGTCATGCATACATATACTGTATCTCTGTATCAGTTCTGAATTAACAACCAGGCTTCTGACTCTGCAGAGAAACAAAAATTAAAATAAAAAACCACCATGTTTCTGGCAAGCAGCTAAAGAGAACATAATGCCTGGTCTCAGACTGGAACGGCAATGCTTAATTATTGGGATTTTCCAACACGGCTAGCAGAGAGAGAGAGAGAGAGAGAGAGAGAGAGAGAGAGAGAGAGAGAGAGAGAGAGAGAGAGAGGGGGGGAGGGAGGAAGGGAGAGAGAGAGAGGGAGGGAGGAGAGAGAGGGAGGGAGGGAGGGAGAGAGAGAGAGGGAGAGAGAGAGAGAGAAAGGGAGAGAGAGAGAGAAAGGGAGAGAGGGAAGGAGGGATGGAGGGAGGGAGGGAGGGAGGGAGAGAGAGAGAGAGAGAGAGAAGGAGAGAGAGAGAGAGAGAAGAGAGAGAGAGAGAGAGAGAGAGAGAGAGAGAGAGAGAGAACACTGGACATGCCAAATACTGAAATATTGTTTTTGCTATTGTAAAAAAAAAAATTTTAAGAGAGAGACTGACATGCCTTCCCTGCAGACAAGGGATCAAATAAAAGGAATCTGAAACAGTTATAGAATCTTTTAATGTAGCCATATCTACTCGATGCTTAATGTAGTTATACAATTCGATAAAAATAGAAGTTTTAAAACACACACACACAAAGTTATATACACACACACACACACACACACACACACACACACACTCGCGTGAGCACGCGCGCACACAACATTATCCATCCACCTCTTTATCTTTTATCCTTTTTTATTTTTTTTCTTCTTACTCCTGCGCTATACACCCTTTTATCCCTTTTATTTTACATCTTCACACACACATACACACACGCGCGCGCGCACACACACACACACGTCCTCGGCCCCCCACCCCCGGCCACACCCACCCACACACACACACACACACACACACGTACACCCAACCCCCACCCCCCACCCCCCGCCACACACACACACACACACACACACATCGGGCGTCTTTCAAGTCAGCCCACCACAACACTATGATTGCATAGCCACATTTGCATACAGCCGGGGGAAATTCAAGGATAAATCGCATCTTCCCTAGGGATTTGTGTGGGCTTTTCTTTCGATTTAAGTAAGTTCAGTGTTTCTGAGCAGAAGCTACCACTACCAGAACATAAGGCTGCCCAAAAAGTGTGGGTTTCTTTTTCATGTGTCTTTTTGTTTGCTTTTATTTCTTTTCAATCTTTCTATTCTATTTTTAATCTTATCTTCTGTTTTTCTTCTTTCTTTTCTTTTTTGGGGGGTGGGGGGGTGGGAGCGGGATTTACGTATCGATATGGGAAAGACTGCTAATGTTGATTACGCACATTTGGAAACAGATATTCAAGTGACATAAAAAAACAGCTAATAATACTATAAGGAGGGGGACAGGATAGTTTAAGGGGGGTACGGGATATCCTGGTGGTTAGAGTGTCACGCATTGCGCTCGTGACCTGCTAACCCTGGTTCGAATCTAGAGGATTTTCCCTCTGGAGTAAACAAACATCAGTGCCGACTCCACTCTCCCCAACAGTCCTTCGGATGAGACTATAAACCGAGGTCTCGTATGCGAACGCACGCCCAACATCTTGCGCACACGTTAAAACCTGTTCCGCTTTTCGAAAGAGTAGGCCATCGTGTGCCCGGTGGGAACGGATGACAAAATCCTCAAAACTTGCATACACTCAGGGACTGGATGTTTAAAAAAAAAAGCACATGAGTGCTTATTCCATTATCCTCGAAATACCAGATTTTTTTTTAAGACAAAAAAAGGACCAGATCCAAATTATGCCCTGTACTTCACGATAAGAATAGCAAACGGACATTAAGCTTATAAGCTGACAAAGCCGATTCTGGAGAAGAAGAAAAAACCACACATTCAATCAGTCTGGCTTTTCCTGCGTGAGTTTATCAGTGCACGCAATGGCTGCTTCATCCTTTTTTTCTTTTCTTTTTTTTTTGGGGCTGGCCAACTGCTTTGCAGATGGATTGTATTCCTGGATTTCAAGTCAGGTCATCCGACTGTCTGTGCAATGGTGATGACACAGTGACGATTTT
>CM054145.1:31533710-31536210 GCA_028751875.1 Rapana venosa | reverse complement strand
TTCAAGACCAGTTCCACCATGGTCAGACTAACACTTGACCATTAAAAGCTGACAAAGCCTATCCGGGAGAAGATTACATGTCCTATCAGTCTGGCCATTTTAGGGGATATCTGCGTGAGTCTATTGCCCCGCACGCGATACAGTGCTTCGTCTGACATTTGTGCCTGCCAAACAACAGTGCGGATTGATTCTGTGCAGTGGTTCCAGACCATGACTGTGTTCGCTGATGCCCGCTCTGTGTATTCCAGAAATAAGTTAAGCCAGTTTGGGCCTACGTACATGCAAGATTAAGTATAATTATTATATGAGCTGATGAAACTGTGCAAACAGGATCACTTATATCGAAGTGTACAGTTGTTGGTGTTAAGTGCTTGTTGGATTCATGTTCAAATCAGCATGTTTATTGTATACATGCTCATGCGCGCGCACACACATATGCACACATGCACACAGGCATACACACACGCGCGCGCGCACATGCACGCCAAGGCCGACAACAAACAACAGACTAAGAAAGAAACAAACAAATAAATACAGACAAAACCTTAGAGGAGACATTTGCAAACAATTCTTTAATAAAATGTCAGTCAAAAGCACGCCGCTAGCTTTGTATGAACTACAAAATCACCACACCCCCTGTCGCTTGAAAAAGCAAACAAAAGACCACGTGATCAAGAAACAAGGGACAGAACTAGCTTTTTCAATCATGGTTTAGCGCGTGCTAAAGTGGCTGTATTTTTTTGGTATTTTTTGTGTATTATTCAAAATTGAAATATCGATATTCGTGTCCGAATACTGGGAACTTGAAGGGTTTAGATTAATATCAATTGCAAGAAGGAGAGGATATAATTGTGAAAGTGTTTTTTTATAGAAGAAACAAAGTTGTATGTTCAAAATGGCCCTTTAAGACCTCTCAGGTTGTCTTGTCTCTTTCTCTCCGTCTGTTGGTCTGTCTGCCTGTCTGCCTGACAGGCTTCCTGTCTGTCTGTCTGTGTGTTGTCTGTCTCTCTCTCTCTCACTTTCTCTCTCTCTCTCTCTCTCTCTCTCTCTCACTCTCTCTCTCTCTCTCACTCTCTCTCTCACAGCTTCCTAACAGGTAAATTTCCAGCAGTTTTACGTCGTTCTCTCTTCTGTTCAAGTAAAACGGCTTGGCTTTGTTATATGTTCCCTTCGGGCTTAAAGAAGAAGAAGAAGAAGAAGAGAAAGAATGAAAGCAAAAAGGAGTGAAGGGGCGGTAAAGGAATAAGGGAGGATGAATGAAAGTATAAGAAACGTTAGAAAGGGAGGGAAGGAAAGAGGAATGGAATGGGAGGGAATACAAGGAGCTAGCCGAAAAGCTGAAAGCAGGTGAGAGCGTCATTAGCGTGCCAGTTGCACACAGGTTACGGGCTTCAAGTTGACAGTTGGCGCTGCAGTTTTCTGCAATCTCTTCGGCTTGCCACTGCCCATCACCCTAAGCTCTTTTTGGCATAGTATACACATACACACACACATACAGAGACATGCAAGTATACGTTTACGACTACACGCGTCCGCATGCACACACGTTGCACGAACACACATACACATGCAAATGCATGCGTGCACATGCACGTGCGCACGCGCACACGCGCACACACAAAACACACACACTACACACATTCTCTCTCTCTTTCTCTGTCTCTGTGTCTGTCTGTCTGTCTGTCTCTCTCTCTCTCTCTCTCTCTCTCTCTCTCTCTCTCTCTCTCTCTCTCTCTCTCTCTCTCTTTCTGTCTGTCTGTCTGACTATCTATTTATATATATCTCTATATATATATTATAATAATGTATGGAATTTATATAGCGCTGAATCTTGTAAAGCAACAAATCAAAGCGCTCAATATATATATATATATATATATATATATATATATATATATATATATATATATATATATATATATATATATGTGTGTGTGTGTGTGTGTGTGTGTGTCTGTGTCTTTGTCTGTGTCTGTGTCTGTGTGTCTGTGCTGTATCTGTGCTGTATCGCTGTGTCTGTGTCTCTGTGTCTGTATCTCTGTGTCTGTGTCTGTATGTGCGTGCATGTATGCACGCGTGTGTGTTTGTGTGTGTGTGTGTGTGCATAAGTATGCTCTTTTCACCTTACCTGCAGACACACATTACCAGATGCACTCTTCCAAACATGCCCTCTTACAGCATGGTGGGAACAACACTTGACCATTCAGCTGACAAAGCCTGGGGGAGGAGGAGGATTACCACCACATCCAATCAGTCAGGCAGCTCTGGCCTCTTTGCTTGTGTGTGTCGTGACCTGGTCAATGCACGCGATACGTCAGTCATTAGTTTGCGTGCCGTTCCGTCAGAGACAACAACGAGTGATTCCTTTCATTGGTTGCTGGTCATGTGTTTGTTGATTGGTAGTCATGATGGCTGTTCTAGAACTGGGTGAAGCGTATATATGTGTATATACACGGTTTGCCCGTTCGTGTGTAGGCTTACTTGTATCAGAAATGTATTG
>CM054145.1:31501210-31516210 GCA_028751875.1 Rapana venosa | reverse complement strand
TGTTCTTCTTCATACAATTCTTTCAAGGACATAGCAATTTTTGCCTTCTTTCATATTCTGTATCCTGTGCGATTGCAGTGAAGGTGTTTCATTTCATTTGTTTTATTGGAATTCATTTAAATTCGATGATGATAGAATAAGCACTCGTGTGGGTTGTTGTTTTTTAAATCTGGTCCCTGTGTGCATGCGATTTTCTAAATTTTGTTACCCGTTCCCACTAAAGTGGAACATGTTTTAACGAGTGTATGGAAGATGTTCTATGGGCACTCACACATGTTTATTTATCTATTCTTATATTTTGAGGATAATGGAATAAGCACTGATGTGCTTTTTTTAAAAATCCAGCCCCCCGTGTGTATGCAGTTGTGACAATTTTGTCATCCGTTCCTATCAGCACACAATGGCCTACTCTTCCGAAAAGCTGAACGGGTTTTAAAGTGTGCGCAAGTCACTCACACACCCAAACACATACACATACACACACACACACACACACACACACACACACATACACACAACACACACATACACACAAAACACACACACCAAAAGTTCAAAGTTTCACAGCAATCAAAGAACAATACACAAAAACAAAACAAACTCAAAACACTAAGAAACAAAAATAATAACCCGATAGACAAGACCACAGTCGTACTGAACCAATATTCCAACAATAGCAACCACCACCTCGAGCAAAGCATGGTACAATTCCATAACAGAATATAAACAGTATGCGACATGTTATGGCAAGCATGCGCTTCAGAGCACCCAGATTCAAACAAACCCCTGTTGGCCGACGCTCTTTCTCTGTTTCTAGTCCATCCACCTGGAATGACCTTCCTCTCTTACTTCGCCAAAAGCCTACATTTGACACGTTCAAATCCAGCCTCAAAATGCACTTATTTCCTACCTGATGTCTTTCCCTCATGTCTTTTCCTACTTTTCAACAGCCGTCTGCATCTCCATCACCCAGCCTAAACGTGGTGTGTGCACACGCGTGCGCTTGGGCATGTGTGTTTGTTTGAGTGTGTGTGTGAGTAAGAATAAATTTGATATATGTTAATTCTAATATTTTGTGGACAGTTGCATGTATGTAAATGATTTGAATGCAAGCACTTCGATTTGTTTGCTTTGCAAGATTCAGAGTCTATAAATACCATATATTATTATTATTATTATTATTATTATTATTATTATTATTATTTTTTGTTGTTGTTGTTGTTGTTGTGCTGTTATTCGTAGTAGTAGTAGTAGTAGTAGTAGTGTTATATTGTTGTTATTATTATATTGTTGTCGTCGTCATCATAATCATCATATTATTACTTATTCTTCTTCTTCTCTTCTTCTTCTTCTTCCTTCTTCTTCTTCTTCTTCTTATTATTATTATTATCATTACTATTTTTTTTAAACCGAACAAGACTGATGATTAAAAACACAAAAAAGCCTCATTACAGCAGCCACACAACACAACACAACACAACACAACACAACACATCATAATCACATCACTCAATGTCAGCAGAAACCGGGATCTAATCCCTTGTCATTGTGTTATCAGTCAAACCCTTTTGGGGAGCTGAAACAAATCCCAATGGTATCATAATATCTCCTTCCTTCCTTCCTTCCGTCCTTCCTTCCTCGCTCTGTCCCTGATAAAGCGCTTTAGACAACACATCAATAATTGTGATTTTTTGGACAAAGTTCCTTCCAAATCCTTTATCGTGTGCATTGAGTCGGGTTCGGTGAAAATAGTGAGAGGGTGGGTGGTGGGAGAGTATGTGTGTGTTTGAGGTGGGGTGGGGTGGGGTGAAAGGGGGGTGAGTGTGTGTGGGGGGAGGGGGGGGGGTAGATGGTGTGTGTGTGTTGTGGGGGTTATGTGTTTGATTGTGTGTGTGTGTTTTTGGGGGTTATGTGTTTGATTGTGTGTGTGTGTTTTGGGGGTTATGTGTTTGATTGTGTGTGTTGTGTGTGTTGTGTGTTTGCGTGTGTGTGTGTATGTGGTGTGTGGGGGGGGGGGATGTTGGTGGTGTGGTGTGTGTGTGTGTGTGTGTGTGTGTGTGTGTGTGTGTGTACGAGAGCAAGCTCAGGCACATCACTCTCTCTCTCTCTCTCCTCTCTCTCTCTCTCTCTCTCTCTCTCTCTCTCTCTCTCTCTCTCTCTCTCTCTCTCTCTCTCTCTCGCTCTTGCTCTCTCTCACCGTATCCCTCTTTCTCTCACTCCATCAACCATACAGAGAGAGAGAGACAAAGAGACAGACAGACAGAGCAAAATATAAAACACATACTGATTGAGAGACATACAGATTATGAGACCAGATTTAGTGTAGATTTTAAAAAACAAGTATAAACCTATTTACAATAACACCAAAAATCAACATGCTACATCAACCCCCGAAAAAACAAAACAAACCCCACACCAACACAAACAAAATACAAAATCCACAACAGTCAACAACCACAAAACTCTTACTACCGGGTACTATACCCTGACTAAACCAACAGACAACCCTGACCCCCCCACCCCCACCCCGACACCCCCCTCTCCCCTCCATCCCCAAACCATGTTGACAAACCCGTTACAAACGGTTAGCAACCATAAAAATTACTGACTTGTCGGAAAGCGACATCCAATTCCTGTCCGTTTTATTACGGATTGCTAGCGGTTAATATAAATCCCAGCGGCATCATATCTCCTCATCTTCCTATCCGCGTAGTATCCTCGACAACACATCAATTTTGCAATGCTTCCATTCCCTGATAGAGCTCAAACAGGAAGGGAGGAGAGGGAGGTGATGGGGTGGAGGGGTGGAGGATGGGGTGTGGGTGTGTAGGTTGAGAGAGTGGCTAGGAATGGAATTAGGGATTTTGCAATGGTGTAGGACTAATAATTGTGATGCTATCGATAGAAATGGCAAACAGAGGGAGAGCAAGAGGAGTGAGGGGACGTAGAAGAGGAGGGGTGAGGGGGGGGGACGAGGGAGAGAGAGAAGAGGAAGAGAGAGAGAGAGAGAGAGAGAGAGAGAGAGGAGCGAGAGAGAGGAAGAGAGAGAGAGAAGAGAGAGAGAGAGAGAGAGAGAGAGAGAGAGGAGAGAGAAAGAGAGAGAGAGAAGAAAGAAAAGGAGAGAAAGAGAAAGAGAGAGGGAGAGAGAGAGAGATAGAAAGAGAGAGAGAAAGAGAGGGCGAAGAGAGAGCGAAAGAGAGAGAGAAAGAGGAGACAGAGAGACAGAGAGAGAGAAAGAGAGAAAGAAAGAGAGAGTGAGAGAGAGAAAGATGGAAAGAGTGAGATGGGCGCCGCTCTCAATAATTATGTTGTCTTCTGGAGAAGCCGAGGTCTCTGACATCCCCCAGCTCCTCCAATGACCGACCACATAGGTTATAAAAGGGAACACCTGTGCCTTTCTGAAGGGAAGAAGAGTGGAGTGTGTGACTTTCCACCCAGAAATGAGTCGTACTGCACCTGGTCAGCTTTTTCCCCGCGAGAAGCCATTTTAGGCAGGTTGCCTTAGCCCGGTCATCTTGTCAGTTTTGAGATTTCGATTGGTTATAACGGGATAGCTCAGTGGTCAGAGCACTCGCTTTCCCCCAGCCAAGTTAAGCAGCGTCGAGCGTGGTTACCACTTGGATGGGTGACCGTTTGCGCGCCTTGGCTTCAGTACAGTTCCCCCAGTTCACCCAGCTGTAAATGGGTACCTGCCCTCTTTAGGGTCAGGGAAGGTAAAGCAGCGAGGGAGAGGAGATGGGCGCCGCCCTCGATATGCTGGCCCTAGAGAAGTGAGGTCTCTGACGCCTCGCTCCCCTACAACCTCATAGGTTATGGGACTCCTTTACCTCCTTTACCTTTACTATAAAAATTATATCAGCTGTTTTTCAACCTTGAACTGAAATATCAAAGTGTAACTTTGCTGGGTATGTTTGCATGAAAAGTGCGTTTTAAAACCACCCACCGCCTCATCTGTTCTGACGATGCTAAAATCATCTAGTTCTCATTTCGTCACTTCCTAGTGTCTAGCGTTTCAATTTGTAGTGATTTTACACAGAACTGTCCGATTTCCAGTCTGTTTTTTCCCCATTGTCTAGTTTTTTATTGCATATTTATAAATGTTTAACAATTAATAATTGACCTCTGGTGTAATGTGACTCATTATGATGATCACGTTTAACAAGCGTATGAAATTTACTTTTTTTTATGTTGAACACTATTGTGGGACTTGTACAAACAGGTTTACTATTGTTAAAGATCTGCTGATACCAATGAACGTATTGACCAACTCCATCACTTTATGGAAATGCAGCTAGCAGTTGAGCGAAATAAAAGCATAACTGGATACACTGATATGGAAAACTTAAGTTGGTAGTAGTTATCTGTTAAGGTAGAAATTTCGTAAGTTATATATCTAAGTCTTCTTTTGTCTTTTTGAGATCATGATTCGTATCAATGTCTTGTCAGTATTGTAATTGCCCTTCATGGGATGATTTAAGTGTTTTTGACTTGACTTGACTTGACCTGACTATGCTCGGGTGGTAATTAAGTCATCAAAAGAAATGTTGATTTGAGTTGGATCTCTCGTCTTTGAAGCTTTATAGACAAGGCTACACACAAAAGTTCTGTGAGCGAGTACAAATATAAATTTTAAGTGTAGTAATATTTGGGGGGGATATGTTTTGTCAAACAGGAGGCCAGTGATAGAGTTATGAGTGTGAAAGATGGCGCGAACGTGCGAAGCAGTTTTCCAGCACGCTATCAAAGTATGATCAACACAGAGAGAGATGAGATGAAGATGAGAGATGAAGCAATCTAATGTCCGTACAATCGTAGATGTAGATATAGATCCCATGTTGGTCTGACTCATAATAATTGGTTGACTTGGCGCATCGCAGAGTTACAACACACCAACATCTTAATGACATTATATATCTATCTATCTATATCTACATCTATCTCTCTTCTATCTATCTATCTATCTATATATATATATATATATATATATATATATATATATATATATATATATATATGTGTGTGTGTGTGTGTGTGTGTGTGAATGTGTGTGTAATAGATAGATAGATAGATAGATAGATAATATATTAACAATAGCTACAACACAAAAACTTTTAAGAAGTCTGTAATAAACACAACCATAGTATTTAAAGACAACTGAGAAAGGTGTTCCCAATTCTATACAACACTATAGTATATAGATGAATAAAATGGAGACCTACAGCACTATATTATATAGAGGAATAAAATGGAGACACTGAGCAGCACATTATCAGACAAGGGAAACCGGCAAGTGGAATGTAAAAAGAAAAACAAATAGCATCTCTCTGTTTATGCCTCTGTCTCGGTCTCTCTGTCTATGTCTCTGTGTCTGTCTCTCTCTCTGTGTCTCTGTGATTGGGTTGAAAACCTCACACAATAGAATTTTTGTCATTTTCATCTCTCTTGTCTCTGTGTCTCTGTGTCTCTGTCTCTGTCTGTCTGTCTGTCTCTCTGTCTCTGTCTCTCTCTCTCTCTCTCTCTCTCTCTCTCTCTCTCTCTCAGACACATATGTTTTTTATGCATTTGTGCATTGTCTTCATTATTTCTTTCACTGAAAGTGAGTTTGGTATTGTGTATGCTATCCGGTTTTTGCCCACTCTGTGGCATTGTCAATTTCTCCAACGCCAACCATGTATTATGGTCTAAGGCTGAGATACATTAAATTTCTGAGTTCTGAGTTCTGAGTTCTCTCTCTCTCCTCTCTCTCTCTCCTCTCTCTCTCTCTCTCTCTCTCTCTCTCTCTCTTCTCTCTCTCTGTGTGAATGGGTTGAAAACCTCACACAATAGAATGTCATTGTCATCTCTCTAACTCTGTCTCTGTCTCTGTGTCTGTGTCTCTGTATGTCTGTCTGTTGTCTGTCTGTCTGTCTGTCTGTCTGTCTGTCTGTCTCTCTCTCTCTCTCTCTCTCTCTCTCTCTCTCTCTCTTCTCTCTCTCTCTCTCTCTCTCTCTCTCTCTCTCTCTCTCTTCTGTGTGTATGCACTCTTGTGCAAGTGTGCCTGGATGTGTTAGTGTGGTAGTAGCGATGGTGATTGTGGTGGTAGTGTGTGTGTGTGGGGGGGGGGGGGGGAGGGGTGTGCGTGGGGGGGGGGGGGGCGTGTGTGTGTGTGTTCGTGCGTGCGTGCGTGTGTGTGTGTGTGTGTGTGTGTGTGTGTGTGTGTGTTTCTATCTGTCTGTCTTTCTATTTGTCTGTCTTTTTGTCTATCTATCTCTTCTCTCTCTCTGTGTTCGCGCTGCGCCCACACCTTTACTTGCTTGCATGCATGTAAAAGACCTCTCACATAATAAAATATAGTTTTCTTTATATGACCATGTACATAGTCATTCACATACATTATAATGTTAGCGAATGCATCACTTAATAATAAAATTTTAAAAAGTTAAACTGCACACTATAAGCGCTTTGATTTGTTGCTTTGCAAGATTCAGCGCTAGATAAATTCCATACTTTATTATTATTATTATTATTATTATTATTATTATTATTATTATTATTATTATTATTATTTTATTATCATTTTTTATTATTACTATTATTAAAACCCTTACGAACCCACACTGTTCTTCTCTCTATAAAATTGACAAGCGTACGAACCACGCAAAAAAAAACAAACCACGATCATGCCCTACTCGCATTTCTAACTCAAAACGTCAGCAACACTGGTGGTAACTTACCTTCAACACTCGCCCCAACAGAACGATGCACTGATAACTGAAGAGGCAACACTCTCACTCACACACATACAGCACAACACAACACAACACAACACACGCGTACAAAGAGAAGCGGAGGCCACTCACAGAACCACAGTTTTCTCCTGTCTGCTTCTTCCTCTTCCAGCTTACCTAGCACTGACGCACCACTCTCCCGCGGCGGAAACCAGAAAGAACCATGTCACGCAATCCACACGACGCAGACGACAATCACAGACAGGATCGGGAAACCTTTTTGAAGTGTAGATGGACTGGTAACGCCCGACGAAGCAAAACATCGCACACACACATGATTCTGGTATTGTTTTTTGGTGTGTGTGTGTGTGTGTGTGTGTGTGTGTGTGTGTGTGTGTGTGTCTGTCAGGCTGAGAAAAAAAGATTGTGTAAAAAGAAAAGAAGGGGGGAGGGGGGTGGATTGAATGGACAAGTTTTTATCTGGTCTGTGAAAGCTTGTAGAATATTGGAAGCAGGTTTCTGATTAATGTTTGTGTTATGTTGTTTCGGTTAGAGTGAAAGGAATTTTAGAGGGTTTTGGTGGTTTTTTACTCCAGTGAAACTATGTTTCTGCCTTTTCAATATTTCAAGTAGCTTGAACACTTATTCATTCATTTACTTATTTATCTACTTATTTATTTATTTATCTGCGCATCTGTCTATTTATTTATTCGTTTATTCATTCATTTATCTAACTGCAGGGTCATATATTTATTTCTCTTACTTTTGTAACTTGTAAATCCCCAAAATGCATGTTGGGTTGTTTTTTTCAAACACTACGATAGAAAAGAACCATTTTTGCCAGTAATGGATAAGCTTCGCTTCTTCAGTGTAGTGAATAAAGTCCTTGGCCAAATGTTGTCACTGTATAAGATCTAACAATTGCGGCTTGCACTTTAATTTAGCCTGGATGTAAAAAAAATTAATAATTCTGGTATCTGAAAACACCCTTCCATTATTTATTTTTCATTTTCCCCCAACTCCTCAACCTGATTTAATTATATATAAAAATAATAAAATACACAAAACACTAACTCTTCAACCTAACCCAACCCAATCTTGTTGTTTATAGCCCCGCTGACCACAGAGGGCTTGTTACCTCACAACATTTTTAATCTCTAACTAAAACTGTGCAACTGTATACAGATTAAAAAACAAGGTATAAAATCAACACTTACTGTCCTTCCTCGTATCATCAACGCCCTATCCAAAAAACCATAAGGGTCAAGCCGATTTTAATGAAGAGCCATTCACAGAAACGAGCCTGACAACTGATGGCGATTAAAAAGTTGAAGGAATCCTTTAACAACGATGAACAGGCTGCGTGGTCAATCTGCGGCTCACAGTGGTGCCTTGCGACCACACAGTGCCTGACTTGACTTGATCTGGACTTGATGGAATCACGCACTACATACCGCGATTTCCCTTCACGAATGGCATTAGCGCGATGTTTATCAGGAAATAAACAACACAGACTGGCTGACGTACAGAGAACACAGGCGAAGGACAAAAGGTCCAGCCACAGGCAGGGAGAGGGAATCAATCAATTGCGTAAATGAAGTTCCAGCTTCCTTAGTTGTGCCAGTAGCCCACACCGTTATTTACACAACAACAACTACCAGCTTGGGACATCATCCACACACAAAAACCAACCCAGACACTGAGCTTGTCTGTATCCCACAGAATCACACACACACACACACACACACACGTACACAACCAACCACGCACGCGAGCGTATGAGTGAGTCACCACCATACCCAAGTTGTGTCCACTCCGGAGGGAAATCATCACAAATGCCGACTAGGCTTAGCCGACACCGTGACTGCAATCACTGTTAGCGCAGTAGTAGGCCTGGTAGGCAATCCCCCAGCCACCGAGCAACTCAACAGCTCTCTCGCACGCGCTCCATCCAACTTGTCTGTCTAGTCAGTCCATGCCTACGAAGGAAGAAGCACCTTTAAACTCCCTTCCTCTCTCACGCTTTCTTCTCCTCTCAGTTAAAAAAAAAAAACAAAGGGCAGAAAGCTTCCTTTTTTTCCCCCCACAGACAGTAATCCCCTAAAAAAGTAGCATTTCGGAAAGGATCAAACAGTCCCTGCCTATCCACCCGTCCATCAAACAGGTGAGCTTGGCTTTTTTTTTTTACTTAATGCCCGAAAGCTGACTGTGCGTATCGGCTGAGTGATGGAGAGAGATGTAGGCTACTATAAAGAGAGAGACACACACACACACAGAGGAGCGCTAGAGAACGAAGCACGCGGCGACAGCCACCACCACCACCTTTACCACCACCACCACAGCCACCACCACCACAGCCACTACTACAACTACAACGACAGCCGTGGGGGGGAGCATTAGCCTAGCCACAGCGACGGCAGCTTCCTCGCTCAACAAGCGGGGAAAATTCTGCCCGCAGAAGAATGGAAGAAGAGAAAAGCAACCGCTGCTGCTGCTGCTGCCCAGGAAAATTCTGAATAGACTTAGGGCAGAAGTAGGAAGAGAGGAAGGAAGGAGGCCGGGGGGGGGGGGGGGGGGGGGGGGGGGGAGAGAGAGAGAGTGGAGGGGAGGGAGGGAGGAGGAGGAGGATAGAGGGAGGGGGAGGTGATGGGGTGAAATGAGTGAGGAGGGGAGGGGAGGAGGAGGGTTCTTGAGACTCGGGAGAGAAAAACATGATCAGGGTGATGATGATGATGATGATGATGATGATGATGATGATGATGATGATGTTGATGATGATGATGATGATGATGTAGGAAAGAAGCACTACGAGGTGGTGGTGATGATGATGATGATGATGATGATGATGATGATGATGATGATGATGATGATGATGATGATGTAGGAAAGAAGCACTACGAGGTGCTAGATAAATATAGTCTGTGGCGGATTCGGTAGTCAAAAGTGGAGTCACCGCCACTGGTATTGTGGGGTTTGGTTTTGTTCTTTTCTTTCTTTCTTTCTTTCGTTCTTCCTTTCTTTCTTTCTCGCGCTTCTTCTTCTTCTTCTTCTTCATTTTTATTACGTTGAACTATCGATTTCTTTCGGATCCGCCTGTGTTTTGTTTGTCCTGTACAGCCCTTTGCATTGGCTGATTTCCTGACGGTGAAATGAAACCCCATCCATCACACTATCTGTTACTACAGTCTGCTCACAGACTCTTTGTGACACGAAAGTGAGGGAAATGTGGAGAGGACAAGGCGATATTATTTTGTTGGATCGTCGTCGTCGTCGTCGTCGTCGTCGTCGTCGTCGTAGTAGTAGTAGTAGTAGTAGTAGTAGTAGTAGTAGTAGTAGTAGTAGTAGTAGTAGTAGTAGTAGTAGTAGTAGTAGTAGGAGGAGGAGGAGGAGGAGGAGTAGGAGGAGGAGGGGGAGGAGGAGGGTCTGTTTATGAAGCAAGAGTTGATGTATTCTTTTAGTGTGTGTGTGTGTGGGGGGGGGGTGATGGGTGTGTGTGTATGTGTGTGAGAGAGAGTGAGTGTGTGCGTGTGTGTCTGTGCGTGTCTGTGTGGGTGGTGGTGGTGGTGGTATATGTGTGTGTCTGCGAGTGTCTGTGAGTGTCTGAGTATGAGTGTCTGTGCGTGTCTGCGAGTGTCCGTGTCTGTGTGTGTCTGTGTCTGTGTGCGTGTGTGTGTGTGTGTGTGTCTGTGTCTGTGTGTGTCTGTAAATGTCTTTGAGTGTTTGTGTCTGTGATTGTCCGTGTCTGTGAGTGTCTGTGTTGTACTGTTATTATTTTTATCACTGCTGCTGCTGCTACTACTACTACTACTACTGCTACTACTACTTCTACTACTACTACTACTTCTACTACTACTACTACTACTACTACTACTACTACTACTACTACTACTACTACTACTACCACTACTGCTACTACTACTACTGCTACTACCAAGCTTTTTGCAGCAGGTAAACATCGTAGGGTCTTCGGGTGGTTTTTCTTTCAATTAACTGACAAGCCTGCCAAGTCCACGCGTAGGCTACAGTTCTGTTTGACCCTTACAAAAAGTGTTAGGGGTTATACTGCTGCTGTTGCTGTTGCTGCTGTTGCTGTTGCTGTTGCTGCCGCTGCTGCTGTTGCTGCTGCCGCTGCTGTTGCTGCTGCTGCTTTTGTTGCTGCTGCCGCTGCTGTTGCTGTTGCTGTTGCTGCTGCTGTCCTGATGAAAACAAAAATACGTTCAGCCTCCATGTGCCGTGTACATGCAGTTTTTTAAATGTTGTCATCTGTTCCCACCGGCATAAATGACCTGCTGTTCCGAAGGCGGAGTATATTTTAATGTGTGCACAAGATGGTCTGCGTGCGTTTGCACACAGGATATCGGTTTATAGTCTCATCCATAGGTGGGTAGGTAGGTAGGTTGGTAAGCAGGTAGATAGGTAGATGTATGCATAGATACATAGACAGACAGACAGACAGAAAGACAGCAGAGAGACAGACAGACAGACAGACAGATAGATAGATAGACAGAATAGATACATAGATAGATAGATAGATAGATAGAAAAGATAGATAGATAGATAGATAGATAGATAGATAGATAGATAGATAGACAGACAGACAGACAGACAGATACATACATACATAGACAGACAGATACATGCAACACAACATACATACATAAATACTGTACATTACATACATACATAGACCGACAGACAGACATTCAGACCGACAGAAAAACAGACACATAGATAGATAGATAGATAGATAGATAGATAGATAGATAGATAGATAGATAGATAGATAGATAGATAGATAGAGAGACAGACAGACAGACAGACAGACAGTCAGACAGTCAGATAGATAGATGGATACATACATACATACATACATACATACATACATACATACATACATAGCCGCTTTTTTAAGAAAAGGCTACTTTTTTGTGAGAACGAGGGGACTTTAAGCTACAAATAAAACTAGAGAGAGGTAAAAACACAAAAAAGGGGAGGGGGGAAAAAAGAAAGAAACGACACATACACACGTGTTAATGTGCCGATGCTCACGTGCCATTTTTTGCCCCATTGTGTGTAAATCAGGAATGCATTATCTTTTCCCTCGAGAATTTAGCGAAAACCAGTCAAATGTGCTTAGCTTAGGGGAAAAAATAGTCAAGTTGAAAAAGAAAGAACATTTTCCCCAAAGATAATGTAACATAACGAGGGTGAAATGTCGAGCGAGGAAGAAGAGAGAGAGAGAGAGAGAGGAGAGAGAGAGAGAGAGAGAGAGAGAGAGAGAGAGGAGAGAATAAATTGAACATCAGATAGATGATCAGAGGAAGAAAAGAAAGACAGAAGAAAAAATGAGAGTTAATGAGCAGAGGAAGTAAAGAAAGAAAGAAAGAAAGGGTGAAAGAAAGAGAAAGAAAGGAATGAAGGAAGGAGCGAAGAAGAAAGAACGAACGAAAGAAAGAAAGAAAGAACGAAAGAAAGAAAGAACGAAGGAAAGAAAGAAAGGAAGGAAGAAAGAAAGAAAGAAAAGAAAGAGAGACGGAGGGAGAGAGAGGGGGGTAGAGAAAGAGGGAGGATGAGGAAACAGAGACATAGAGACAGACAGAAAGAAGAGAAAGAAAGAAAGAAAGAACAAACAAAGAGAGAGAGAGAGAGAGAGAGAGAGGAGAGAGAGAGAGAGAGAGAGAGAGAAAGAAAGAAAGAAAGAAAGAAAAAAAGGAAGAAATAAAGAAACAAACGAACAAACAAAGAAAATTGTTAATGAGTCTGAAGGAAAGAAAAAAGAAAGAAAGAAAGAAAGAAAAGAAAGAAAGAAAGAAAAGAAGAGAAAGAAAAAGGAAATGAAAGACAGATAGAAAGAAAGTTTTTAGCTGTTAATAAGTCTGAAGGAAAGAAAGAAAGAAAAAATAAAGAAAAAAGAAAGAAAAAAAAAGAAAAGAAAGACAGAAAGTAAAGAAATTGTTAATGAGTATGTAGGAAAGAAAGAAAGAAAGAAAGTTAAATATGCAGCCACACAAACAGACAAACAGAGAGACAGACAGATATCATGGAAAAGGAGGTAAAGATAAAAAATACGGCTACGCAAACGGACAGGCAGACAGAGAGACATTACAGATAAGGAGATAAAGAAAAGAATATAAATGTTAAAATACATCCACGCAAACAGAAAGGTAGACAGACAGAGAGAGACAGAAGAAGGAAATAAATATTTGAAAAGATAATAAAAATATTTAAACAATAATAATAATAATAAAGGTAAAGAACGGATATACATACAGAAAGACAGACATGAAGACAGACAGATATACAAAGAGACATGAAGTTGAAGGAATTTTTTTTAATGACATATAAAGATAACAGTACAAGCAAACCGACATACAGACCATTGTAATCAAAAAACAAGATACAGCCCATTGTAATAAAAAAAAAAACAAGATAAAAAAGACGGTACAATAAAGGCTGACAGACATCCCATATCCGGAGCATCTCTTTCTCTGTCCTGTCTTTCGTTTTTTCTTTCTTCCTTCCTTTTTTTCTCTCAACATTTTGCATTCAGACAGATAAGATGGACAGAACAGAGCGACTCAGACAAACACCCATACCATTTCTTTCTCTGTCCTGTCTGTCTGTCTTTCTTTCTTTCTTCCTTTTCTTTCTCTCAACACTTTGCATTCAGACAGATAAGATGGACAAAACAGAGCGACTCAGACAAACACCCATACCATTTCTTTCTCTGTCCTGTCTGTCTTTCTTTCTTTCTTTCTTCCTTTTCTTTCTCTCAACACTTTGCATTCATTTGAGACAGATAAGATGGACAGAACAGAGCGACTCAAACAAACACCCATACCATTTCTTTCTCTGTCCTGTCTGTCTGTCTTTCTTTCTTTCTTCCTTTTCTTTCTCTCAACACTTTGCATTCAGACAGATAAGATGGACAAAACAGAGCGACTCAGACAAACACCCATACCATTTCTTTCTCTGTCCTGTCTGTCTTTCTTTCTTTCTTTCTTCCTTTTCTTTCTCTCAACACTTTGCATTCAGACAGATAAGATGGACAGAACATAGCGACTCAAACAGACATCCATACCATATCTTTCTCTGTCCTGTCTGTCTGTCTTTCCTTCTTTCCTCCTTTTCTTTCTCTCAACACTTTGCATTCAGACAGATAAGATGGACAGAACAGAGCTAGTCAAACAGACGTCCGTAGCGATTTTTCTTTCTTTTTTTTCTTTTGTCTTGTCCAATTTTCCGGCTATTTGTGTTCAAAAACCGTGCACTTTCATTTTAATCTGTGTGGTCTAAAGCTGAAGGATGTGGACGTTTCAATGCTGTCATCAAAACCACACGTTCTTTACATCAGAGCTCGTGTTTGTTTGGGAATTTTGTTTGTTAGTTTGGTTGGTTGGTTGGTTGGTTGTTTGGTTGGCTGGTTGGCTGGTTGGTTGGCTGGTTGGTTAATAAGTTGGCTGATTGGTTGGTTGTTTGCTTGCTTGCCTGCTTAATCTTTCTCTTGATTTTATCTGTGTCGATGTCTTTGTGTCTGGGTTTGGGGTTGTTTTTTTTGTTTTGGTTGTTGTTGGTTTTTGTTGGGGGTGGGTTGTCTGTTGGCTTTTTGTCTGTCTGTCTGTTTGTCAGTTGTGGTTGGTCAGTCGAACAGTTAGTCAATCGTGTCTTTCAGTGTCCGTGTGATTGCTTTAGCTCTCTTCCAACTAGAAAAAAAAATGCACGTCTTCTTATTCTACCACCCTCTACAACAAAGCGCGCGCGCGTGCGTGCGTCCGCGCGTGTGTAGTGTGTGTGTGTGTGTGTGTGTGTGTGTGTGTGTGTGTGTGTGTGTGTGTGTGTGTGTGTGTGTGTGTGTGTGTGTGTGTGTGTGTGTGACCGACAGGGAAGGATCAAGACGATGCTTGTTTTCAATGTTTTCTTTGTCTTATACATGCAAATGATTTGCGGGCGTGAGAACATGGTTTTGCTGTTTTCCTGTTCCCATAGAAACACAAGAAGGTGACTTGACGTTCGGTGAGTCTGTAAAGTAATGCAGACAGCGTGTGGCGGTTAGGCAGAAACATAACCATACACACACACACACACACACACACACACACACACACACACACACACACACACACGCACGCACGCACGCACGCACGCACACATAAACAAACAAACACACACATACATACATACATAAACACACGTTTCAAGACTCAACGATTTAATTCACCTGTCCTTTGACCCCTCTTGGGGTATGGAGGATTTCAGCTTTTTAAAAAAAAATCAACGGTAACATATATAATTT
>CM054145.1:31473710-31488710 GCA_028751875.1 Rapana venosa | reverse complement strand
AGATAGACAGACAAATGTAGTGCTGATTCAGTGAGAGACATAGAAAGCAGGAGGAATAGACAGAGTCGATACATAGAGATGGACACAGTCAGTCAGACAGACAGACACAGAGAACATGAATGACTGTATGTGTATGCGCATGTTCACATGTGTGTGTGTTGTGTGTGTGTGTGTGGTGTGTGTGTTGTGTGTGTGTGTGTGTGTGGTGTGTTGTGTGTGTGTGTGTGTGTGTGGTGCGTGCGTGTTGTGGTGCGTGCGTGCGCGCATTATTGCCTATAAATGCGTGTGTTCTGAGTAGGTTACATTTATAGCGATAATTATGTCTTCTCTCTGCCCCCTCTCTCTCCCTCTCTCTTCTCTCTTCTCCTCTCTCTCTCTCTCTCTCTCCTCTCTCTCTCTCTCTCTCTCTTCCTCTCTCTCTCTTCTCTCTCTCTCTCTCTCTCTCTCTCTCTCTCTCTCTCTCTCTCTCTCTCTCTCTCTCTCTCTCTCTCTCTCTCTCTCTCTCTCTCTCCTCTCTCTCTCTCTCTCTCTCTCCCTCCTCCCTACTCTCTCTCTCTCTCTCCTCTCTCTCTCTCTCTCTCACACACACACACACATATATGTCGACCTATCCAGCCCTGATTATACTGTTTTCTTCGCTTATTTCTTCTCTCTTCACCTTAAGTTCTTTACTATTTTTGCTTGTTCTACTTTTCCATCTAATGTCACCTGGGTCAAGCGGAAGACCCGTGATTACTCAGAGAAACACGCCATTCAAACTTAATGCTGTAAAGAAACTGTATCAGACCAGGAATATATGACCGGTAACAGACAGACAGACACACAGACAGAGACAGACAAACACAGAGAGAGACATACAGAGAGACAGACAGAGAAACACGCCATTCAAACTTATGCTGTAAAGAAATTGTATTGGACCAGGAATATATGACCGGGAACAGACAGACAGCCAGCCAGACAGACAGACAGACAAAGAGAAAGACAGACAGAGACACAGACAGAGAAACACGCCATTCAAACTTAATGCTGAAAAGAAACTGTATCGAGAGCAGGAATATATAACCGGGAACAGACAAACAGTCAGACAGACAGAGACAGACAAACACAGAAAAATACAGAAAAATACAGACAGACAGACAGACAGACAGAGAAACACGCCATTAAAACTACTGCTGTAAAGAAACTGTATCGGACCAGGAATATATGACCGGGAACAGACAGTCAGTCAGACAGACAGAGAGACAGGCAGACAGATAGAGACATAGAGACAGACAGAGACAGGCAAATAGAGAGACAGACTGACAGACAAAGAGACAGGCAGACAGAGAAATTGACAGAGAGACAGTCAGACAGACTGACAAACAGAGAAAGACAGACAGAGAAACACGCCATTAAAACTACTGCTGTAAAGAAATTGTATCTGACAAAGAATGAATGACCTGGAACAGACAGACAGACAGAGATAGACAAACACAGAGAAAGACAGACAGAGAGACAGAAACACGCCATTAAAACTAATGCTTTAAAGAAACGGTATCGGACCAGGAATGAATGACCAGAAACAGACAGACAGAAGACAAACAGACAGACTGACAGAGGCAGACAGAGAGACAAACAGAGACAATCACAGAGAGAGACATACAGACAGACAGAGACAGACAGAAACAGACCGACAGACAACAGACAAACAGAGAGAAAGACCGACAGAGAGACAGACAGAGAGAAAAACAGAGAAACATACTGATGCAGACAGTGAGACAGACAGACAGACAAAGTTAAAGGTAAAGTCAAAGACACAGAAAGACAGGTCGGAGACAGGGACAGAGAACAAAATAACAGAGAGACAGAATGACAGGCAGACAGGCAGACAGAGAGACAGACAGACAGACAGTCAGAAAAACAGAGAAAGATGAGAAAGCTAGATGGACTGGAAGGAAGGAGGGAAAGAAAGAAAAAAGAGACAAGTGTGAGAGAGAGAGAGAGAACACATAAACAGAGACAGAGACAAACAAAAGGTGCAGAGACTGATAGCGACGGAGTAAGGAAGGAAGGAAGGAAGGAAGGAAGGAAGGAGGGAAGGAAGGAAGGAAGGAGGGAGGGAAGGAAGGAAGGAAGGAAGGAAGGAGGGAAGGAAGGAGGGAAGGAAGGAAGGAAGGAAGAAAGGAGGGAAGGAAGGGGGGAAGGAGGAAGGAAGGAGGAGAAAGGAGGGAAGGAAGGAACGAGGGAGGGAAGGAAGGAAGTTAGAGAGAAGGAAGAGAGAAAGTGAGCCAAATTAAAGAAGGGTGGGAGAGAGGAGAGAGAGAGAGAGAGAGAGAGAGAGAGAGAGAGAGAGAGAGATGAGAGAGAGAGAGAGAGAGGAGAGAGAGAGAGAGAACATAAACAGAGACAGAGACAAACAAAAGGTGCAGAGATGATAGCGACGGAGTAAGGAAGGAAGGAAGGAGGGAAGGAAGGAAGGAGGGAAGAAAGGAGGGAAGGAAGGAAGGAGGGAGGGAAGAAAGGAGGGAAAGAAGGAAGGAGGGAGGGAAGGAAGGAAGGAGGGAAGGAAGGAAGGAATGTAGGAAGGAAGAAAGTAGGAAGGAAGGAGGAAGGGAAGGAAGGAAGGAAGTTAGAGGAGGAAGAGAGAAAGTGAGCCAAATTTAAGAAGGGTGAGAGAGAGAGAGAGAGAAGGAGAGAGAGAGAGACATAAACAGAGACAGAGACAAACAAAAGGTGCAGAGACTGATAGCGACGGAGTAAGGAAGGAAGGAAGGAGGGAAGGAAGGAAGGAAGGAGGGAAGAAAGGAGGGAAGGAAGGAAGGAGGGAAGGAGTGAGGGAGGGAAGGAGGGAAAGAGGAAGGAGGGAGGAAGGAAGGAAGGAAGAGGGAAGGATAGGAAGGAAGAAGTAGGGAAGGAAGGAGGAAGGGAAGGAAGGAAGGAAGTTAGAGAGAAGGAAGAGAGAAAGTGAGCACAAATTAAGAAGGGTGGGAGAGAGAGGAGAGAGAGAAGAGAGAAGAGAGAGAAGAGAGAGAGAGGAGAGGAGAGAGAGAGAGAGAGAGAGAGACATAAACAGAGACAGAGACAAACAAAAGGTGCAGAGACTGATAGCGACGGAGTAAGGAAGGAAGAAGGAGGGAAGGAAGGAAGGAAGGAGGAAGAAAGGAGGGAAGGAAGGAAGGAGGGAAGGAGGGAGGGAGGAAGGAGGGAAAGAAGGAAGGAGGGAGGGAAGGAAGGAAGGAGGGAAGGAAGGAAGGAATGTAGGAAGGAAGAAAGTAGGGAAGGAAGGAGGAAGGGAAGGAAGGAAGGAAGTTAGAGAGAAGGAAAGAGAGAAAGTGAGCCAAATTTAAGAAGGGTGAGAGAGAGAGAGAGGGAGAGAGAGAGAGACATAAACAGAGACAGAGACAAACAAAAGGTGCAGAGACTGATAGCGACGGAGTAAGGAAGGAAGGAAGGAAGGAAGGAAGGAATGTAGGAAGGAAGGATGGAGGGAAGGAAGGAAGAAAGGAGGGAAGGAAGGAAGGGAGAAAGGAGGGAAGGAAGGAAGGAGGGAGGGAAGGAAGGAAGGAAGGAAGGAGGGAAGGAAGAAGGAGGGAAGGAAGGAAGGAACGAGGGAGGGAAGGAAGGAAGTTAGAGAGAAGGAAGAGAGAAAGTGAGCCAAATTAAAGAAGGGTGGGAGAGAGAGAGAGAGAGAGAGAGAGAGAGAGAGAGAGAGAGAACACTGAACGCTGAACACTGAACACTGAACAGGTTTAATGTACATTGGCCTTTGGCCACAATACAACAATACATCTCCATATCATAAATGTACTTCTCCTTTTGAAAAATTGTTTTAAAAAGCCTATAAATGCTATACCTTTCACGTTCTCTGATTGTTCCATCCCATTCTTGGATAAACATATCGATTAGTCGCTAGAGAGAGCGAAAGAAAGAGAGAAACTAAGGCTAGTTGTCGAAAATTGTAGAGAGTCACGCAACAGAAAAGTTCAATATGTGTGGTGTGTGTGTGGCTGGGTAGGGGGAGGGGGGAGGAGGGGGGATCCGGGAGGGATGTGTGTGTGTCTGTTTGTCTGTCTGTCTGTGTGTCAGTGTGTTTGTGTTAGTCTGTGTGTCAGTGTGTCTGTATTCGTGTGTGTCTGTGTTCATGCTTGCCTACCTAACTGCCTGTATGCGAGGGGGTCGTAGCCAGCTGCACTGCATCTATTAGGATTTTATTGTGGTGTGAGATTGCTTGTAAGTCTCCATTCCATTCAACAATCGTGGGTTCAACATTTATTTATTTATTTATTTATTTATTATTCTATTTTTATTCTTTGATTTCGAGGATAATGGACTAAGCACTCGTGTGGGGTTTGTTTTTTTCATCCACTCCCCGTGTGTATGCAGTTTTGTCAATTTTGTCATCCGTTCCCATCGGCACACAATGGCCTACTCTTCCCAAAAGCGGAACAGGATTTTAACGTGTGCGCAAGATGTTCTGCGTGCGTGCGTTCGCTCTCGGGGCCTCGGTTTATAGTCTAATCCGAAGGACTTTTGGGGAGAGAGGAGTGGGCACTGATGTTAACTCCAGGGAAAAAATCCTTTTGAATCTTGAAAGAATACGCGTTTTGATAGATACTGACAGATGACCTGATACCAGCGAGTTCTTAGAATATAATGCTATTTCTTTTGATAAAATACTAACATGATAATAAGGATGATGATGATCATATTCATGGTAAACATGATGATAATAATGATTATAAAGATGCTGATGATTATAATCATGATAGACATGATGATGACGATGATGATGATGCTGCTGCTGCTGATGCTGGTGGTGGTGATGAAGGTGGTGGTGGTGGTGGTGGGGATGCTGATGCTGATGCTGTGGTGGTGGTTGGTGGTGGTTGGTGGTGGTGGTAATGATGATGATGATGATGATGATGATGATGATGATGATGATGATGATGATGATGATGATGATGATGGTGGTGGTGGTGGTGGTGGTGGTGGTGGCGGTGGTGGTGGTGGTGGTGATGATGATCATGATGATCATGATGATCATGATGATTTCCAAGGGCTACTGATACTCATTTAGATACATTATTTTTCATCCGGCCCTTGCTCTTAACAGTTACAACAATAATTATCATAATTAAACAGAGATAAAGAGAGAGAAACAGAGAGAGACAAAGCAACAGAAAGGCAGAGAGACAGAGAGAGAAAGAAAGACACAGAGTGACAGAGACAGAGAGTTGGGAAACAGAGACAGACAGGAAGACAAGCAGACACACTAATTTCACCAATGCATAATTGCTTTATATTACCAAGCGTGATCATACTTTAAAATAAGTAAAAACAGCAACACAGACACAGACCTTACACACACACACACACACACACACACACACACACACACACACACACACACACACACACACCACACACACACACACACACACACACAGACTGACAGAAAGACAGACAGACTAACAGACTGATATACTTCTTTCGGATGAGACTATAAACCGAGGCCCCATGTTCGAACGCACGCAGAACATATTGCGCACACGTTAAATCCTGTTCCGCATTTCGAAAGAGTAGGCCATTGTGTGCCGGTGGGAACAGATGACGCAATTTACAAAACCACATACACACGGGGATTGGATGTTAAAAAAAAAAAGCACATGAGTGCTTATTCCATTATCCTCGATAGAAAAGAATAGATAAATGAAATAAAATAAATAGATATAGAGAGAAAGATTTACATGATCCTCTTGCAGAGTGCTTTTAAAACACAGGTAAAGGAGTAAAAGGTAAAGGAGTCCCATAACCTATAAGGTCGTAGGGGAGCGAGGCGTCAGAGACCTCACTTCTCTAGGGCCAGCATATTGAGGGCGGTGGCGCCCATCTCCTCTCCCTCGCTGCTTTACCTTCCCTGACCCTAAAGAGGGCAGGTACCCATTTACAGCTGGGGGAACTGGGGGAACTGTACTGAAGCCAAGGCGCACAAACGGTCACCCATCCAACTGGTAACCACGCTCGACGCTGCTTAACTTGGCTGGAGGAAAGCGAGTGCTCCGACCACTGAGCTATCAGACACAACCAAAAAACCCGAGACACCTTGCTGTGCTTCTACGGCAACAAGTGAGCGGCAAAACCGCGCTTTCACCACCTCGCCTGCTAACTTCCACATGACAATGACAATGATAATGACAAATAGTTTATTGTGTTAGGTTTTTCAACCCCTTCACAAACGGGTAGTTGGGGGGAGGGGACCGAAATCGAAAGGTACAACAACAAAATGAAACACTGTACAATGTCAACGATTCTTCGCGAGTGGTAACCAACCGCGGTATTGTTTATATCTAGTTCTAGTTATAACTTCCACATGATACATACAGAGAATGTTAGAAAGGGGTATCTTCTGTGCATTTTTCCCCCTTTTTGTGGTTTTTTTTTGTTTTGATTTGGTCTCTCTGTCTTAATATATGTTTGTATGTCTCACACCGACACACGCAGATACAGATATACAGATACACATAGACAGACAGACAGACAGACACAGGTAGACAGACAGACAGACATACACACGTAAACAGACAGATAGATAGACAGACAGACAGACAGACAGACAGGCACACACACTCACAAACACACACACAAACACAACACAAACAACGCGCGCGTGCACACACACACACACACACACACACACACGATACACGCGCACACACACACACACGCACAGACCCAAACAACACAACAACACACACACACACACACACACACACACACACACACACACACACACACACACACAAGAAGACAGATAAGACAGACTGAAGAACGAACTGAGGAACGAACGGACGAGCACACACACACACACACAACACACACACACACACACACACACACACACACACACACACACACACATAAAGCAGTCTGCTTGACTGTAACAATTGACTTTTGCGACTAGCAGCTATATTGCTGGTTTATTCAAGCAGTCTGCTTGATTGAAACAATTGACTGTTGTGATTAGCAGCTATATTGCTACACCAGAGACTCTAGCATCTGAACAGTTGTTTTAGAGACAAATTTTGCTATTGATTTTCCAAGAAATTCTATACTTTATTATTGTATCTACTGCTTGTGACTGTATCTTCCTTGTTTTAGAGCTTTATATGAATACGTGTATTGTGTAAGTGATAGTTATTGATTTAGAAAAAAAAGAAGAAGTTTTGTAGTATTTCTTTATCAAAATATTCCACACTTTAATGTACGTGTGGTATACTTTGATCTCCATTTAGTGTATGAAATATAAAGGGGACTGGATTTATATACTGTGTTGATATAACAGATCGATTTTTTGCAGATCCAGAGCAGCTTTTGAAATTACCTTTAGTATTGTTTCGTTTTTATTGGGTGTTCCTTCATTTCATATTATATTCTCCTGTTTGATTATTGAATAGAAAACCTACTAAACGGGTCTTCTATTTTGATAGTTTACTTAAACGTACAGAACAAGAAAATATATACATAAATTAGCCAATCAATCCGGACATATATTATGTCTCTAACTTCAGACAAGTGGCCAACAAAACAGGGCCTCCGAGTAGGCTACCTGAATATCAACAATGCAACAAACAAAAAAGATGACATTGCAACATTATATACAACAGCGGAAATCAGTTTCATTTGTTTGCCTAGCTGAATCCCGACTCTCTCCAAATGTTACAGATGCACACATGAATATTCCAGGGTATCAAATCTTCCGTGAAGATCCTCACAAACCCAAGTACCACCGGGCTACTTACTATATAGCCTCCTCGCTCAGTTGTAAAAGAATATATAACCTTGAGGTTTTTGACATTGAATCATGTGGATTGAAATAAAATTAAAACACAATAGACCAATATAATTAGGATTTATATACAGAAATCCTTCAGAAACCAGAGACTGGCTAGAAAATTCAACTCCTTATGGACGAGGTAATACTTTTAAACAATGAAACAATTATTCATGGGGATTTTAATATAGACTTATTAAAACCTAAACCAAATGGAGCCACAACATTTACTATGTATGGCCTAGAACAACTAATAGATAGACCAACTCGGATAACAAATAACTCTAAAACATTAATAGATCATATCTACACTACTACAAAACAACACATAACAGAAGTATGTGCTCCCTCATGTGGATGCAGTGATCATAATCCAGTGGTGGCTTTACTTGGTTTTAAAATCGTTCAAAATACCTAAAGTAGGGCATAAAACTATTTTTTACAGGAAATTTAAAAACTTTAACGAGCAAGATTTCCTTTCAGACTTGACAAACTCGCCATTACATGCCATATACCAAATCCGAGACCCTGATGAAGCTGTTGAATTTTGGATTAGGACATTTACTTCAGTATACGACAAACATGCCCGTTTCATAAAAAAAAGAGTTCAAGAAAAAATCAAACCACCTTGGATAACAAAAGACATAGAATCCGAAATACACCTAAGAGACTATTTGAAAACACATGGTTCAAATGAGCAGTTCAGAGCACAAAGAAAACAAAGTAACTTCACTAAAACGCAAATCAAAACGTGATTACATTCAAAAGTTGTTAATTACAACAACCGACTCTCGACAAGTATGGAAAGCATCAATGCATTATGTAATAAACCTATATCAAAAAGTCAACAGACAGTTAAAGATATATCAGCTGATGAATTGAACAACCACTTCTCAAACATTGCTGACAAAGTAATATCAAATGACAAGTCAAATGAAAATGATCTCCATTACTTAGAACAATATATCGAATCAAAAGAAATAAAATTCCCATTTAAACTACTGCCAATGACAATCACAGACGTCTTGGAAAGCCTGTCTCTTCAAAAAAGTTCCAGAACACGTGGTTTAGACAATCTAGATGGAAGAATAATTAAGCTTTGTGGTCAAGTTATAGCTGGGACACTGACATACTTGTATAACTTGTGCATAGAGAAAACCAACTTTCCTGCCATATTTAAAATAGCAAAAAATCATACCAGTCCACAAGTCAGGTGATACTGCTTGTCCTTCAAATTACAGACCAATTTCAATTCTGTCTGTCTTATCTAAACCCTTTGAAAAACATATCCAAAAATCCGTATATTCCTACTTTGTAAACAACAATCTATTAAATGAAGATCAGTCAGGTTTTCGTAAAAACTATCCCTGTCACACAACTCTTACACAAATTACAGACAATCTCCTACACAACATCAATGAAAATAAATATACAGGCCTTCTTTTTGTTGACCTTGAAAAGCATTTGATGTAATCAATCATTCCTATTATTGCGTAAACTTCACTTGTTATAAAAAAACCAGAAATGATAAATCTTTTGAAAAGCTTTTTGTCGAATAGGCAGCAGCTAGTAACTGCAAATAATCAAACATCAGAACTAGTACCTATTAAACATGGAGTACCACAAGGGTCAATATTGGGTCCACTTCTATTTTCAATCTATGTAAATGACTTACCCCAATTTCTAGAATGTAGCTGTGAAATGTTTGCTGATGACACATCCCTCTATTGTAGTGATTCTGACCCCCACAGACTTACAATCAAACTTCAACACAATATTGACAGATTGGTTACTTGGACTAAGCTAAACCATATGTCCTTAAATACGCGAAAAACTAAGTGTATGTATGTACTAGCAAGACAAAAGAGACAAAAAATGAAAGATAAATTCCAACCTCTGTTGATAGATAAAAGAGTAATTGAAGAAGTTGACTCCCACAGAATTCTGGGTGTAATTATTGACAAAAATCTTACTTGGAAAACGTCTTTCTTACAAGCTACTTCAGTTATCAAAAATAAAACATTTTCTGAATAACCACTCTCGCAAACTCTTTTTTTGCGGCCATATTTTGCCTATAGTTGACTATGCTTCATCTCTTTGGGACAGCTGCAGTGATACAAATTTAAAATTGATTCATAGATTATATAAAAGAGCACTGAAACTTGTTCTACTACAATCAAGCTCCCTAACCATCAACGATTATAAGAAAACAAATATCCTAACCTTCAAAAACAGACTTTATCTAAATAAAGCTCTATTTGTCCAGAAGTATCAATGGAAATGCCCTCCAAAGATCACCAATAGCTTCAAAATCAATGAACACAGACATATCATCTACTAACATTTCCGAGACCAAGAAATAATCTTTACAAAACAAGCTTCTTGTACTCAGGTAGTGACTTATGGAACAAGCTCCCAAAACGCTTAAAATGTATCAAAAACAAAAATCAGTTCAAGGCACAGCTAAAAAGCCATTTAATGCATGAATGCCTAGGAATTGACTAATAAGGCAAATCAACCATGATTAATACGGCAAAATAAACCATACTTACATTTACCAGCACTAATGGTATTCCCTACAACAACAAAAATTCAAGTATATCTTACTGTGACTAGAAATTCTACAGTCACACACTGTATATGTGTGGAGGGAGGGGGAGGCAGGAAAGAGGCACACTAATTATGCAAAGAAGTAAGAGAATCTATGCAAGCTAGTAAATAATCTGCAATGTTGAAACAGGTGGAAAGGAGGAATTTTTTTAAAAATCTTTTTATGGTAGACCTGATAGTTGATAGTGTGTCCTTCTCTCTCTCTCTTCTTCTCTCTCTCTCTCTCTCTCTCCTCTCTACTCTCTCTCTCTCTCTCTCTCTCTCTCTCTCTCTTCTCTCTTCTTCTCCTCTCTCTCTCTCTCTCTCTCTCTTCCTTTCCTCTCCTCTCCTCTCCTCTCCTTTCCTCTCCTCTCCTCATGCCCTTTGTCTTGTCTAATTCAATAGATTTTATCGTGGATGTTGTTTTTATTGCAGTTAAAGATGAGATTATTAGTACTATTATAAGCGATACTGTTTTAGTTTGATATTGTTTTAGTTTTGATAGTCCAGTTGATTATGGGCTTTTGAATTCTGTATCATATAGGGGTTCTACTTGTTTGAATAATTGTTTGTTTTTTTAAAAATTATTATTTCTCTATTGATTGAAGGTGTATTTCCCCTTCCCCCTTGATACTCCTCCCCCACCCCCATCCTTTCCATGCTTTTCTGTTATCAATCGTTATGTTATTGTCTCATGGTGATGGGGATCATTTGTTATATTGTTGTCTCATGGTGATGGTGATTGTTGTTATAATTGTATCGCTATTATAATAATCATTATTGTAATCTTATTTGACTTCTCTTGCTTGGATAGTTATTGTGTGAATATGTCATTTTTAAAAAAAGCGCTATTTGAAAAGTATGAGCGCATAAAAAGCACACGTTTGCTGGGAGGAGGAGGAGAGGAGGGAGGTATGACGAATGCCTAGTATTTTCTAACGTTTTATTCCTGTATCTTTTTTATTATCTAAAGTATAAACGTGAAAAAATGGATTGAAACAGTAAGTGAAGTAATTTGTGTGTCCTGACGTTTTATGATTTTCTTTTTTTAATTCTTAAAACATTTTTTATTTAAATGTGTGTGTGGACGTGAGCGCGCACGCGCTCAGGTGTGCATGAGTATGTGTGTGCGTGTATATGTATATGTGGTAATTTGTTTTTCAATGTATTTCCTTATCGATTTTTTCCTTTTTTTTTTTTTTTTTTTAACTGGTTTAATTTAATGGTAAACGATGCAATAATGTAGTGTCTTAGTATAATCATTACGAAATTTGTTCTTAGATAGATGGCTTGATGAAAAAAAGCAAATGCATTGCTTATTCAATGTACCATCTGGAAATAAAATTTTGACTTGACTTGACACACACACACACACACACAGCACACAAAAGCACACACACACACACAACACACACACACACACACACACACACACACACACAACTTAAGAAGACAGAGAAGACAGAGGAACGAACAGAGGAACGAAAGAACGAACCACACACACACACACACAACACACACACACACACACACACAACACACACACACACACAACACACACACACACACACACACACACACACACACACACACACACACACACACACACACACACACACGGAGTTAATTGCTGATATCACACCACACCCATTGCGCAACGCAGGGGACATTAACAATAAATCAGCCGATTCCAATTATCTGGCGAAGGCAGAATATCTTCTTGGACTTTCAAAATGATTTTCTGCTGAGCCCATGACATGTTCATTTGGATAAAGACTGGAGATGGCTTCCCTCCTCTTCGTTGACTTCTTCGATGATGATAAAAAGAAACCTTCTTTTTTTTGGATAAAAAGGACAAAGAAGGAACTAACCAATCAATGGCAAATGAAACAAAGAAGTGAATGCAGGAAGAACAGAAAGAATAAAGAGAGAATTGGAAGAAACGGATGAAAGAAAAGACGGAAGGATGAATATGAACAGAGAAAGGAGTAGGAGGAAAAAGAAGAAGAAGAAGAGAGAAGAAGAAGAAGAAGAAGAAGAAGAAGAAGAAGAAGAAGAAGAAGAAGAAGAAGAAGAAGAAGAAGAAGAAGCAGAAGAAGAAGAAGAAGAAGAAAAAAAAAAAAAAGAGGAGGAGGAGGAGGAGGAGGAGGAGAAGAAGAAGAAGAAGAAGAAGAAGAAGTAGAACAACAACAACAACAAACAACAACAGCCACAATAACCAGAACACCACCAACCCCCACCAACACCACCCACCACCACCACCAACAACAACCAAAAACAAAACAAAACCAACAACAACAATAAAACACTTTCATTGACACCTACAGACCGTAGACATATTGGGAGCGGTCTAATGTGAACTTAAACCAGCAGACAGAAGAAAGGCATCCCCACAGCTTGTCAACAGATGCAGACGACAGAACCGCACAAAGTCTGCAAACAGACTGCAGATTACGTCCCTTGAGTGTCTTCACTTGCCTGGTTGCATTGAGCCATGCCGGAGCAATTAAGTTTTTTTGTTTCTTTTAGACGAAGCATAAAGAAGATTAACTGACATCGATTCTGTCAATATTGTCGAAATTTGAATACTTCAACCGTGATTAATTGAATTTTTGCGTGTGTGTGTGTGTGTGTGTGTGTGTGTGTGTGGTGTGTTGTGTGTGTTGTTGTGTGTTGTGTGTGTGTTGTGTGTGTGTTGTGTTTGTGTGTTGTGTGTGTGTTGTTTGTGTGTGTGTTGTGTGTGTGTTGTGTTGTGTGTGTGTGTGTGTGTGTGGTGTTGTGTGTGTGTTGTGTGTGTGTGTGTGTGTTGTGTGTGTGTTGTTGTTGTGTGTGTTTGTGTGTTGTTGTGTGTGTGTTTGTTGTTGTGTGTGTGTGTTGTGTGTGTGTGTTTGTGTGTGTGTGTTTGTTGTGTGTGTGGTTGTTGTGTGGTTGTGTGTGTGTGTGTCGTGTGTGTTGTGTGTGTGTGTGTGTGTTGTTGTGTGTGTGTGTGTGTGTGTGTGTGTTGTGTGTGGTGTGTGTGTGTGTGTGTGTGTGTGTGTGTGTTGTGTGTTTGTGTGTGTGTATGTGTGTGTGTTGTGTGTTGTGTGTGTGTGTGTGTGTCTGGTGTTGTGTGTGTGTGTGTGTTTGTGTGTTGTATGTGGTTGTGTGTGTGTTGTGTGGGGTTGTGTGAGTGTGTTGTTTTGTGTGTGTTGTGTGTTTTGTTGTGTTGTGTGTGTGTGTGTGTGGTGTGGGGGGGGGGGCAAAAGGGGGGGGGGGGGGGGGGTTGTCCCTCGGCTACAGCTCCAGTGTTCACCAATGGTGAGATTTTTGCGTATGCGACTTTTTTTTTTTACCCCACCATTAAGAGGGTAGAGGGGGGGGGGGGTAGCTGCATTCCAACTTTGAGGATGATTGAATCAATGAACCATTTATTCAAATGATTGTTGCAAAGATGATGTTAGCTCGGAAAGATTAATACAAAAGGAAAAAGGAAAGCAACTATAACTAGCAACTTTAGCAAAGTCCTTCGGATGAGACTATAAACCGAGGCCCTGTGTGCGAACGCATGCAGAACATCTTGCGCACACGTTAAATCCTGTTCCGCTTTTCGAAAGAGTAGGCCATTGTGTGCCCGTGGGAACAGATGACAAAATTTACGAAATCGCATACACAAGGTGACTGGATGTTAAAAAAAAAGCACATGAGTGCTTATTCCATTATCTTCGATATAAAATAATAAATAAATATAAAACAAGAAAAAATATATAACTTCAAACTACAAAAGTCTTCCAACTGGTGATATTATATTGTTATTTGTACAGTATCCAACAAGATACGCATCCTTACTGTTCGTAATGTTCCTAGCATCACTAAATGCTTTAAGAAAAATGTAATTTCCCCCATACTTCCTGAATAGTACTGGACATCCAAAACTAAGTAAATAGATAAATAAATAAATAAATAAATAAATAAACAAATATTGAACAGAATTTGTGTTGAAGTATATTATTTGCAAATATGTTGTTTTCTTTGAATAAAGTCCCAGTCCTTTGATTAAAGACGTATGTTCCAACAGCACATACAGCAAGTGATTGCACCTTTCTTCTTTCTATTTTTCCCCTTTTTTTTGGAGGGGTGGGGGGAGAGCAGTGTTGTCGAACTATGCCGAAAGGTTTCAATTATTTGCAAAACCTTGGTTTGGAAGAAAAAATGTATTTTTGTGGATATTTTCATAATTTCAGTCTGTCCGATAAAACATGCAACACAGCCTTAATTAAGAAACTGCTAGTTTCATAGAGAAAGGGTAAATTGGCCTAACGGTTCAGTTTGAATCAGACCCATCAGGGCTTTGCGTTTGATAGACAGACAGACAGACAGACAGACAGACAAAATGAGAGACAGAGAGACAAAGAGAATAAACGAACAGATCTTTTATTTTGAAGTTTTTTAGGGAAAGTAAACCCCCTAAAAATCAATAGAGAAAACCAGGAAGAGCAGTTCAAAAACAGTTCACGAATGAATAAAGTAAACATTATTTGGGAGAAAAAAAAATGTCAAGCATTCAATGAGTACGAATGACAGAATAACAAATCAGCTATAATGGAAAAGAAGCCAACAAACCG
>CM054145.1:31458710-31468710 GCA_028751875.1 Rapana venosa | reverse complement strand
TCTCTCTCTCTCTCTCTTTCTTTCTTTCTTCTTTCTGTTTTTTCTTTCTTTCTGAGTATATTATTTTTGTCTGCCTACCTACCTACCTGCCTCTTTCTTTCTTTCTCTCTCACTTTGTATGCTTTGTCTGCTTGCCTGTCTGTCTGTCTGCTCGTCTGCCTGTCTGTCTGTCTGCTCGTCTGTCTGTCTGTCTGCCTATTTCTCTGTAGATTCACTCTCCACAGAGAAGCAAATCTGTTTCTTTGACACTCAGTTCTGCCAAGGCCATCCCCCACCTCTCTTCCATGCTCTGTCTCTTAATTTGCCTGTCTGTCTGTCTGTCTGTCTGTCTGTCTGTCCACCTGCCTGCTTGCCTGCCTGCCAGTCTGCCTTTCTGTCTATCAAGTCAAGTCAAGTCAAGTCACATTTTTATTTCCAGATGGTACATTGAATAAGCAATGCATTTGCTTTTTTTTCATCAAGCCATCTATCTAAGAACAATTTCTGAATGAATATACTGAAATACTACATTATTGCAACCTTTACCAATAAATGTCTGTCTGTCTGCCTGCCTGCCTGCCTTCCTGTCTGCCTGTCTGCCTGTCTGCCTGTCTGCCTGCCTGCCTGCCTGCCTGTCTGTCTGTCTGTCCACCTGCCTGCCTGCCTGTCTGTCTGTCTGTCTGTCTGTCTGTCCACCTGCCTGCCCTGCCTGCCTGCCTACCTGTCTGCCTGCCTGCCTGCCTGTCTGCCTGTCTGCCTGCTTGCCTGTCTGCCTGTCTGCCTGCTTGCCTGCATGTTTCTGGAAGTGCATTAAGGTTGACACTGCACTGTGACCTAATCTTTCCTTTGAGATTTCATTTCGCCATGGCCACTACTACCTTCTCTCTGTTTCCTTGTCCTTTGTTTCTGTCTTTCTGTCTGTACTCCTGTCTGTCTGTCTGTCTTTCTGCCTGCCTGCCTGTCTCTTTGTTTGTCTGTATGTCTCTTTGTCTGTGAAACTGCCTGTCTAGTCTGCCTGTTTGTCTATCTGTCTGCCTGTCTGTTTTTCTTTCTATCTATCTATCTATCTATCTATCTATCTATCTATCTATCTATATATATATATATATATTTTATATATATATATATATATATATATATATATATATATATATATATATGTATATATATATATATACCTATCTATCCTCCTATCTATCTATCTATCTATCTGTCTGCCTGCCTATCTATCTGCCTATCTGTTTGTCTGTCTGTCTAACTGTCTGTCTGTCTGTCTATCTGCATGTCAATTTTTTTCTCCACAAAACAGTCTGTTGTTTTGAACATTCAATTCTGTCAATACTGCTTTCCTTCTTCTCCTCGTCCTTTGCCTCTGTCTGATTGTCTGTCTGCCTGTCTGCCAGTCTGTCTGTCTGTCTGTCTTTCTGTCTTCCTCTTTGTCTATCTATCTGTCTGTTGACGGAAGTAAGTGAGACACGTAGATTCAGGCTATACAGGAGAATAAGTCTTCCGTTGACATTTAATTCCCCATAGACTTCTTCATCCCTTTCCCCTCTATTCTGGGCAGTGTGTGTGTGTGTGTGTGTGTTTGTGTGTGTGTGTGTGTGTGGGGTGTGTATCTGTGTGTCTGTGTGCGTATCTGTGCGTCTCTGTGGGTCATAATAATTCAGGTATGATAACAATAATGCATTCGGTTGAATATAGGTATTGGAGATGCCTTTTCCTCTTTCGGTTTTCATTATTTCCTGTAATGTTGCAAAAGCATATTGTTTAAATTGTGTCCATACTGTGCTCCTTGCCAAAAAGACTGTATTCTTAATGGCAATAAATTACTTTCAGTGTTCAGTGTTCTGTGTGTGCGGGGGAGGGGGTGTTGTGTGTATGTTTATCTGCCTGTCTGTCTGTCTGTCTGTCTGCCTGTCTGTCCATGAAGTGTATAGACTTCTTTTTTTGGACAGTAAAATCTTGAGAAATTTATCTCGGCCTGCAGTCTGTTCAGTTCTGTTTGTATCTCCATCTTTCTGTCTCTCTGTTCTGTTGTCTGTCTGTCTGTCTATCTGTCTTCTTGTCTGTCTGTCTATCTGTCTGTTTGTCTGTCTGTCAGTCTGTTGTTGGGAGTCAGTGAGGTACACAGAGATTGAGGCTGTACAGGAGAATAAGTCTTCCGTTGACATTTAATTCCCCATAGACTACTTCACCCCTTCTCTCTCCTCTTTCCCGGCCAATGTGTGTGTGTGTGTGTGTGTGTGTGTGTGTGTGTGTTTGTGTGTGTGTGTGTGTGTGTCTGTGTGTGTGTGTGTGTATCTGTGTGTGTATCTGTGTGTGTCTGTGTGTGTGTCTGTGTCTGAGTGTGTCTGTGTCTGTGTGTGTGAAGTCAAGTCAAACTTTATTTTCAGATGGCCCATTGAATAAGCAGTGTGTGTGTGTGTGTGTGTGTGTGTGTGTGGTGTGTGTGTGTGTGTGTGTGTGCGTGTGCGTGCGTGCGTGTGTGCGTGTTTGTGTATGTGTTTCTGTGTCTGTCTGTCTGTGTGTTTTTGTGTTTGTTTGTCTGTCTCTGTGTCTGTCTCTGTGTCCGTCTATCTGTCTGTCTGTTTCTGTGTCTGTCTGTCTATCCGTCTGTCTGTCTATCTGTCTGTCTGTCTGTCTTGAGGTGCATAGACTTCTTTTGACAGTGAACCATGAGAAATTTATTTCTTACATTCTACTCCTTCTTTCTGTCTGCCTCACCAGCTGTCTGTCTTTTTGTTTATTTTGTCTGTCTGTCTGTCTCTCTGTCTGTTTATCTGTCTGTCTGTTGTTGGGAGTCAGTGAGGCACATAGAGATTGAGGCTGTACAGGAGAATAAGTCTTCCATTGACATTTAATTCCCCATAGACTACTTCACGCCTTTTCCCTCTTTTCTGAGCAGTGTGTGGTTGTGTGTGTGTTTGGGGGGGTCTCTCTCTCTCCTCTCTCTCTCTCCTCTCTCTCTCTCTCCCCTCATCTCTCTCTCTCTCTCTCTCTCTCTCTCTCTCCTCTCTCTCTCTCTCTCTCTCTCTCTCTCTTGGGGGGACGGGATAGCCTAGTGGTCAGAACATTGCGTTCGCAATCTGACGACTAGCGTTCGAATCCCGTTCAAGGGGATTTTTCCCCTGGAGTTAACCCCAGTGCAGACTCCACTCTCCCCAAAAGTCCTTCGAATGAGACTATAAACCGAAGCCTCGTGTGCGAACGCACGCAGAACATCTTGTACATACGTTAAATACTGCTCCGCTTTTCGAAAGAGTATGCCATTGCGTGCCGGTGGGAACAGATGACAACATTTACAAAACCGCATACGCGCGGGGACTTGATGTAAAAAAGCACATGAGTGCATATTTCATTATCCTCGATATGAAAAAATCAATCAGTCAATCAATCAATCAATCAGTCTCTCCCTCCCTCCCTCTCAAACAAATGCATACGTAAAAATCGCAAAAGGAAAGAAGCAGAAAGAAGACGACAGGAGAAAGCCAGTTAATAAGCAAAGGAAGATAAATGACATTTGCACATCACCAGATCGATACCTTGATCCTGTTGTCTATTCCCTGGATCGTTCAGCCCATTTCTCAAAGCAGTTCTGTTTTCGTAGACATCCTGAAGCTATGTTTCTCTACGTATATCGTTCATGTTTATTACGGCTGTTCCGGTTCAACGAAAATCTCCATCTAAAATGTTTTAGCAACCAGCGTTTTACTAATCTAATCTCTCTTGTGAATATTGGAGATTGTTGTGATTGATTCATGTAAAGATCAGTTTAGGAACTCAGGATTCGCAGGAAAGATTAGTTTAGCTACTCTATATTCACAGGAAAGATCATTTTGGCAACTCAATATTCACAGGAAAGATTAGTATTGCTACTCAATATTCACAGGAAAGATTAGTTCAGCAAGTCATTCTTCATAGGAAATATCATTTTGGCAACTCAATATTCACAGGAAAGATCAGTTTAGCAACTGAATATTTACAGGAAAGATCAGTTTGCAACTCAATATTCATAGGCAATATTATTTCAGCTACTCAATATTCACAAGAGATTAGGTTAGCAACCCAACATTCATAGGAGAGATTAGATTAGTAACTCGGTATTCACGGGAAAGATCAGTTTAGCAACTCTATATTCACAGGAAAGATTAGTTTAGCAACTCTATATTCACAGGAAAGATTAGTTTAGCAACTCTATATTTACAGGAAAGATTAGTTTAGCAACTCTATATTCACAGGAAAGATCAGTTTAGCAACTCTATATTCACAGGAATAATCAGTTCAGCAACTCAATATTCACAGGAAAGATTAGTTTAGCAACTCTATATTCACAGGAAAGATTAGTTTAGCAGCTCTATATTCACAGGAAAGATTAGTTTAACAAATCGATATTCACAGGAAAGATCAGTGTAGCAACTCAATACTCACATTGTTTTTTAAACGTTCATAATTATTTTTATGTGTAAATGTGAAAATAATGAGACACTGTATGGTAACACTTTGGTGCAATGGCTACATGCCTGATTAGAAAGCTACTGATGTATGGTTCAGATCCAGTGAGGAACTCTTGTTTTAAGTCATTCTATATGGTAATTGCCTTAAAGCTAGCTTCTAAGACAGTATGTAATTTTTATTGTTTTATGCAGCACGCATTTAGAACGTGTGATTTTTTTTTTAAAACAGCACTGCGAGAGAATTGTTTACAGTATGACTATGCAGAAAAAAAATGGTCACGCCTTCCCTCCCCCTCCCGAAACCACCCACACACACACACACACACACACACACACACACACACACACACACACACACACACACACACACACACACACACACACACTGTTGTTTTTGTTTCTAGAAAGATGGCTTGATAAAATTTAAAAAATGCATTGCTTATTCAATGTACCATCTGGAAATAAAAATTGACTTGACTTGACTTCACACACACACACACACACACACTCACTCACTCACTCACTCACTCACGCACAAACACAACAACAACCACAACAACCACAACAATAACAACAACAACAATAACAACGACAGAAGTACTGCAACAGAATCAAACGAAAGTGAACATAGGAAGAGAATAGATGGAAAAGCCAGTGCAGTGGAGCAGAATGAAGATAAACGACATTAAGCACGTTGTCTGCTTGATACTTCGATCCTGTTTCCCTTTCTCTCCTCTCAGACATATTAAGTCTTCTATTTTATTATTTTAAAAGGGCTGCTACACTGATATGACACGCTTTGTCACAACAACGCGCTATGTCACAATCGTGATAAACTAACCACATTAGCCGCCTCACCCACCACCCACCCACCCACCCCCAGCCCCCCACTACCACCACCACAACTCCACTCCCAGTTTCGCGCACACGTTAAATCCTGTTCCGCTTTTTGTAAAAGAGTAGGCCATTGTGTGCCGGTGGGAACAGATGACAGAATTGACAAAACCGCATACACACGGGGACTGGATGTAAAAAAAAGCACATAAGTGCTTATTCCATTATCCTCGATATAAAAGAATAAAATAAATAAATAAAATGCGCTATGTCACAGATTGTGACCTCGCCAACGTCAAAAAAATCGAAAGACAAATGAGCAAACATGTCATTAATTTATTTATTTATCTATTTATGTATTCGTTTATTTCGAGGATAATGGAATAAGCACTCATGTGCTTTCTATCATCCAGTCCCCGTATGTATGCAGTTTTGTCAATTTTGTCATCCGTTCCTACGGCACTCAATGGCCTACTCTTCCGAAAAGCGGAACGGTGTGCGCAAGATGTTCTGCGTCCGTTCGCACTCGGGACTTCGGTTTATAGTCTCGTCCGAACGACTTTTGAGGAGAGTGGAGTCGGCACTGATGTTAACACTCCAGAGGAAAAAGAAATCCTCTTGATCGAGATTCGAACCCGGGTCAGCAGATTACGAATGCATCACTCTAACCACCAGGCTATCCCGTCAGGGCCAAAGAGGCCTAACAGCCGAAAACTGTTTGTTCGGGTCTGGACATTGTATTGTTGCAGGAATGTAGAAGGGGTTAGCTGGTGGTATTAAGGAAAGAGAAGAATGCGAAAAGAGGATCACTGTATTGATTGGACGACATTGTCTGAGTGTGTGTGTGCGTGCGTGGGGTGTGGGGGGTGGGGGTGGGTGCTTACATATGTGTGTGTGTGTATGTATGTGTGTGTGCGTGCGCGCGTGCGTGCGAGTGTGTGTGTGTGTGTGTCTGTTTGTCTGTCTGTGTCTGTGTCTGCCTGTGAGTGTATTTAATTCGGAATGCTGTCCTTCACTCCCCCCCCCCCCCCCCCCCCTCCCCGTTTCTGTGTCCCTCTGTTTGTATATATTGTTACTTTTGTTGTTGATGCTGCTGCCGCTGCTGTTGAAAAAAAGGCAAATAAGCAAGTGAGTAAGAGGCAGAGATAGAAAGAGACCAGGTAGGAAGAGAGGAAGAAAAGAGAGAGACTGGGAACAAGCAGAAATAGCTAGATGGATACATAGACACACAGGGAGAGAGACAGATAGAGCTAGCTAAAGAACAAACACATGAACAGAAACAGATAGATAGATAGATAGATAGATAGATATATAGATAGATAGATAGATAGATAGATAGATAGATAGATAGATAGACAGATAGACGATGGATAGATAGATAGAGAGATAGATAGAGATAGAGAATAGAGAGATAGATAGAGAGATAGATAGATAGATAGAGAGGATAGATAGATAGATAGATAGATAGATAGATAGATAGATAGATAGATAGATAGATAGATAGATAGATAGATAGATAGATAGATAGATAGATAGATAGATAGATAGATAGATAGATCCTTGACGTTAGCATGCAGCTACCTTCGTTTTAATGGTGGGCAAATACTGATCGCATACAGTAAATCCTCACCATCGCTGAACCTGGGAGCTTTAGCTCAGCAACGACAATAAAAAATACTTGGAGAAAGAAAATACTTTCAAGCATAGCGCGCGCGTCATATTATGTTGATGATGTCTCCCTCTGTATGTTGTGTATTTGAACGAAGAAATGAAAAGACAGCGAGATACATAGACAGCTAGAGGTAGAGACAGTCAGACTAAAAAAAAAAGTAGACAAACATTTGCAGAAACAGAGAGAAACAAAGGAAGGATGCACAATGGGGAAGAGACAGAGACACAGACAGACAGACTGACTGACTGACTGACTGACTGACAGTCAGATAGACAGACAGACAGAGACAAACACACAGAAAGAAAGAGACAGGCAGAGAGACAGACAGACTGACTGACATTCAGACAGACTGACTAACAGAGAGACTGACTGACTATCAGACAGACAGACAGACAGACAGACAGACAGAGAAGTTGTAAAAGCCTTTGTTCTCGTTTAATCAGAATGTCAATGTGCTTAACATTTGTCCAGCAATACCACACACACACACAAAAATAATACAACAATGGCATGTTAGCGTGCTCAAACCACATTTCCGAATGATTTGCTTTTCTTGCAAAAAATGACAAGCTTTTGTTACGTTTGATTTTTAAGGTTTGTTTAGGACGAGTTCTGGTTACGGAATTTGATCTTTGGTAATGTTGGTGGTGTTAATGAGTGGTGGTGGTGGTGGTGATGATGATATTGTTGTTTCCGTTGTTGTTGCTTTTGTTGTTGTTGTTATTGTTGTTGTTTTGGACGAATTCTGGTTACGGAATTTGATCTTTGGTAATGTCGCTGGTGCTAGTGGTTGTGGTGGTGGTGATGATGATATTGGTGTTACCGTTGTTGTGGCTGTTGTTGTTGTTGTTGTTTTGGACGAATTCTGGTTACGGAATTTGATCTTGGTAATATTGGTGGTGTTAGTGAGTGGTGGTGGTGGTGGTGAAGATAATATTGTTACCGTTGTTGTTGTGGCTGTTGTTGTTGTTGTTGCTGTTGTTATTATTGTTGCTGTCGCTATTGTTGTTTCGTTTTGTTTTTTCTTTCGATGTCCTGAGCTTAGTTACCATTCGGGTCATCTAGTGTAGGCTTTACACTCCCCGCACCTGGAAACCACAGTGAGAGTGCAAAATAGTACAAACCGGACAAGAAGCTCGCACGTAAAAGAATCAAGGCAACATAAGACTTGACCATCGCAAACTTATACCACGAGATGGGTGGGGGGAAGGGGGGGGGGGGTGATGGCCTAGTGGTTAGAGCATTGAGCTCGTCATCTCACGGCCTGCGTTTGAGCTACCACCACGGCACCCTTTTAAGGGGATTTTTGCTTATAATCTCTGGAGGGGATTTTTTCATTCGTACCGACTCCAATTCCCCCTCCCCCCCCCCCTTCCCTCCTTGAAAGGGGTGGAGGGCGGGCGGGATAACCTGGTGGTTAGAGTGATCTATTCGTGATCTGCTGACCCAGGTTCGAATCTCGTTCAAAGGGATTTTTCCTCTGGAGTTAACATCAGTGCCGACTCCACTCTTCCAAAAAGTCCTTCGGGTGAGACTATAAACCGAGGTCCCGTGCGTAAACGCATGCATAACATCTTGCGCACACGTTAAAACCCGTTCTGCTTTTCGTAAGAGTAGGCCATTGTGTGCCGGTAGGAACGGATGACAACATGTATAAAACTACATACACACGGAGACTGGAATTTTTTTTTAAAGCACACGAGTGCTTATTCCATTATCCTCGAAATAAAAGAAAATTTTTAAAAAAGAATAAATAAAGTCCTTCAAATGAAATTGTAAACTGAAATCTCGAGTGCAAATGCATTCAGATCACCTTCCGTACGTGTTAAACCCTGTTCCTCTGTTGGAAGAGTAGGCCATTGCGTTCTTGTAGGAATAGATAACAACTTTTAGAAAGGTTATATAAACTGGTGTCGTGTTTAATAATAATAATAATAATAATAATAATAATTATAATAATAATAAATGGAATTTATATAGCGCTATATCTTGCAAAAAAAAACAACAAATCAAAGCGCTTTCATTTATCCTACTCATTCACATCCAGCCTTACAAATTCAAATGTATACACACACGCTCCCACGCACGCACGCGCGCGCACACACACACACACACACACACACACACACACACACACTCACTCACATCATAATCCCTTTTAGGTATCATCCCTGAAGTCAGAATGCAGCTATCTTAATGGTGGACAAAAACGGCCGCACAGACAATGACATCGCCATTAGTGAACCTCAGAGATCTAGATGAGCAACGAAAATAAAATACCTGGAGAAAGAAAATACTTTCAAACATACACACAACACGCACACACACACACACGCGCGCGCGCGCGCGTAGGCGCACGTACACATACACACGTATACACACGCACGCACGTACGCGCACCTATACACACAGGGCATGTGTGATTATGTCTCCCTCTACATTTGTATATTTTACTGTTTGTGTGTGTGTGTGTCTCTCTCTCTATCTCTCTCTCTCTCTCTCTCTCTCTCTCTCTCCTCTCTCTCTCTCTCTCTCATCTATTATATATATATATATATATATATATATATATATATATATATATATGTATCTATCTATGTGTCTATCTATGTATCTATTATCTATCTATCTATCTACCTATATATCTATCTATGTATCTATCTATCTATCTGTCTATCTATTTTGTCCTATAACAGTAAGACACTCTGACATCGCTCACAATCTCTCTCTCTCTCTCTCTCTCTCTCTCTCTCTCTCTCTCTCTCTCTCTCTCTCTCTCTCTCTCTCTCCATCCAGCCCTCCCTCCCTCCCTACCTACCTCCCTCCCTTTTGTCCTGTTAACAATAAGACGCTCTGGCATCGCGGGGCCCAATACGCATCAGAAGAGGAGAAGGAATCAAAAGCTGACACGGGAAAGAGGATTACGCAACAAGGAAGAGAAACAGCCAGCAGCTATCCTGCATTGCCAGGTCGATCTCTTGATGCTCGTTTCCTTCTTCCCCGTGTAGGGGGAACGGGATAGCTCAGTGGTCAGAGCACTCGCTTTAACCTCCAAGGA
>CM054145.1:31426210-31446210 GCA_028751875.1 Rapana venosa | reverse complement strand
TTCTGGGGTTTTGGGGGGGTTTTTTGGTTTTGGTGGGTTTTTCTTGAGGGGGGAAGGTTTCTTTCTTTCAGATTCGTGATAAAATGGTTAACTCATTGGAGTCGCAGTGAAATGGATCCCGCCATCTTGTGGTGACGCATGATTTTGGCTATATTTGAAAAATTCAGCAGACTTACCCAACATAATAATGACATACTCATTATATATCATTGAAAAGTTTATAATGTGTTCTTTTGAGATTGTTTCACAGTTTTTTAATAGATGACTGTATTTATTTTTTACAAATTTCCAAAATATGTCACTGAATGCTGAAAAATAAAAAGTTTTGAAAATTAGGGTTGGTACCTTAAACGGCTTGAACTATTCATCAACTAGTCCCCTTGAACCAATGTGATGATTTTTCACCAAAGTTAACTTACCTGAAGCTGGTTGAATCCATGTGATTTCACTTTTTGTACAACAGACTTTTTTTTTAAAGAATCATAACACTGGGGTGCCTGAAATCCCAAAGATATCACTTGTTGACATGTCAAAGAAAATTGGCCAACAGATAAAAACTAGGCAAGCTTATGGTCAAGGAAAGCAACTGTGTTTAGAAAAATGATTGCCCTACAGGCCAGAGTAGTTTCCCTTGAGTTAACCATTACTTTGTGGGGGTTTTTAAAAATCGTAAATCTGCCGAATCTTAAGCTTCAGCACGTCACAGTAAAGGAAAAGAGTGCCGAATCTTAAGCTTCGGCACAACCTCAATTAGTTAATCATCTCTTTTCCACACCTATCTTGTGCTCTTTTCCTTAATATCTTATTTGCGTTCTACAGTTTAAAAGGGTCGGAGTCGCTTACTATAAATGTCGATGCTTCTTTGGTTTTTGTTTGCTTGCGTGGGTGGGTTTGTTTTTTGATTTGTTTGGGTTTCTTGGGGGGGTTGATGGGTTTGTTTGGTTTTTTGTTTGTCCTCCATGCGTGTGATACAGTGAAGAGTTAATTCATTCTTATTTTTATGCTTCTAGCTTTTAGTGTCTTGTGATGATGTGGGTAATTATCTCTTTTTAACATTTTTTTTTTACTTTGCCCTTTTTTTTTTTATTATTTCTCTTCCATGTGTTTTGTTTAATCTTTTTCAGGTCTGCTTTCATGTGGGTTGGGTGTTTTTAATAACCATCTCACATATTCTTGTAATTTTTCTACATCTATTTTTTTATGTCTGTCAATCTGTTTCTCTGATCTGTCTCCCTCTGTCTGTCTGTCTGTCTGTCTCTGTCTCTCTCTCTCTCTCTCTCTCTCTCTCTCTCTCTCTCTCTCTCTCTTACTTACCTGTTACTCCTTCCACCTTTCTACCGGGTATTTTAAAATATCCCTCTCACTCTAACGGTGTTTTGTTCGGTGAACCTTGCAGAGGAAGAAGATACTGAAGGGGGGCAACGTAGAAGGCTGTGAGGAAGGGGAGAGAGAGAGAGAGAGAGAGAGAGAGAGAGGTGCAAGAAGTCACATGATAATGGAAAACGATCCAATCCAATCCACCCATGTTGTTTACAGCCCTGCTGACCACAGAGGCCATATTGCTGCTGTCACCTGGTAGAATTTTAAATATCCAATGAAAACTGCAAACCTATATAAAGATTTAAAACGAGGTTTCTTCCTCCTCCTTCTCTTTCTCTTCCACCTTCTCCACCTCCCCCGCCTCTTCCTCCTCCTCCTCCTCCTCTGCGGTCCCTGGCTGTTGCGTGGCCATAATGTGTAGAATGTGTGGTGCCTGGTCTTGTCCTGTACTTGGAACTCTGCAGGAGGTCTGCCTGCTGGCCTCAGCCGACACATTTCGACTTCCGCGTAGATCACCGAAAAGTTTATTAGGGAAAACATTTCAGATTTGCGTGAACAAAGGTGGAGGAATGGGCTGGGTAGGCAGAAAAAAGGGCATGAGAGTGAGAGGATAGAGAAGTTGAGGAGAATGATAGAAACAGAGCGAGTGATAGAATATGGGAAATTTCTAGCACAGAATTTCTAGAAGGTGGGAATGGTAGTTATACTGAAAAGGCCCCTGACATTCCAACAGGGGGTAAAACTAGGTTTAAAAACCAACTGTACTGTCGGTCCAAGTATCCTCGCCCTGGTCACCCATAAGGGTCAGCGAAGATGGTGGTCACTGCCTTGCAGATTGACTTGATAATCCACTTGGACTTGGAGTAATCTCGGTAAGCTTCGGAGCTCTAGCTTGAGGAACTATAAAATGAATAAATAAATAAATAAATACATAAATAAATAAATAAATAAATAAAAGATTATTAGCACTTGACTATCCCGCCTCTATGGGATATGACAGCAGGAGGTCAAGAAAAATGGTACGCATCAGCATCTTCAAGGATGAAGAAATATCTTTATCTGCCCAAGAAATTCCCTTTCAGTATAAGTATTCTCTGAAAATAATGGTCTTCTGCCTTTTTTTTGCACGACTTGTTCCTGTTTTCAAAAGGGATGGCAGCTCCTTTAATTGCATGCACCTGTCTTTAAAGTGGCTCTAAAAATAAAAAAGAGAGTGTGTCCCATTGGGTTGTTTTTTTTAACATTATGTGAAGTGAGTCAATTAATTAAAACTTTCTAAGAAAAGTTAGGCATTTTGTTTATTATTTGTTTGCTCATTCATTAGTTAGTTTCTTTGTTTCTTTCTTTTTTTCTGTTTTTGCTAGAGTTCTGAAGTTTATCAATGGTGAGATTTATTTTTGTGTATACGACCGTTTTTGCCCACCATGAAGGTAGCTCCATTCCGAGTTCGAGGATGTTGGGGTTTTTTGTTCATTTGTTTCTTTTATTTATCCTTTTGTGTAGCTTATTTGCATGTTTACTTTTTTTTTACTTTGTTTGCTCTTTATTTACCTGTTTTAGTTTAAGTGTGTGATTTTGTGTGAGTGTGTGTGTGTGTGTTTCTTTGGTCTGTTGTTTGTGTTCTTTTCTTTCATTTTGTCTTTCTTTTTTTCTGTCTGTCCTACTCCTCTGTGTGTGTGTGTGGTTTTAGGCATGATCATGATCATTTTTTGCCATCTTTCTTCGTTTTGCTTTTGTCTCTTCTATTAAGTGTTGATATATATTTTTACTCTTTATTTTCTTAGTCTTTGCTTTGTTTATAGTTTTGTTTGTGTTATTATTGGTTGCTTTGCCTTTGTTGTTGTTGTTGCTGCTGCTGCTTTTGTTGTTGCTGCTGCTGCAGCTCCAGCTTCTGCTTCTGCAACTGCTGCTGCTCCTGCTGTCGCTGCTGTTTTTTGTGTTGTTATTTCTGGGGAGTGCTTGTTTTATTTTATTTTATTATTTTTCGGGGGAGAGGGTAAGGGATGGGGATGAGAGCTGTTTTCGTTTTCGTTTCTTTTTCTCCTTGGTTTGACATACGATTTACCCAAAAAAATCTTCATTTTTTTACATGAACTGATCGATCAACAGTAAGGAGAGATGGATGGAAGAGGATGAGGGAGGGGTGAAGGAAGGAAGTGAACAAAAAAGATGAGTGGATGATAAGCATTTCACAAAGATGAAAAATATTCTCGTCTGTCATCTGGCTGAGAATCAGTGTACATAAATAGTTCTTCCATCACCTCTTTCCAAGGTTTACTGTCTCTGTTTTCCACCTCTCTTTGATTTAATAGCGGAGGGTTTTGGGGGTGCAATTCCTTTACATTTTTTATATAAAAAGAGGACAAGGTGACCTTTTTTTTTTTAGATGCATGCTGTAAATCCTGTGTTTGAATTCTGTGAGAAAGAGAGGAGAGACAGAAATCGACCATGAGTGACAGCAGTGTCGTTTCCAGCTTCCACAAAAGGTCAAAAGATAAAGGTGTCCCATAATATATGTGGTCGTAGGGGAGTGAGGCATCAGAGACCTCAGCTTCTCCAAGGGCCAGCATATTGAGGGCGGCTTCCCATCTCCTCTTCCCTCGCTGCTTTACCTTCCCTGACCCTAAAGAGGGCAGGTACCCATTTACAGCTGGGTGAACTAGGGGACTGTACTGAAGCCAAGGTGCAATGGTAACCACACTCGATGCTGCTTAACCTTGGCTTGGGGAAAGCAAGTGCTCTGACCACCGAGCTATCCCGTCCCTATTTCCATACTGACGATTAAAGCTGGAAAACAAAAAATAAATATCCATGCAAGTTTTGCTTCCAAAAGGAACATTGAGTTCTGTCTGTCGGTTTGTCTGTCTGTCTGTCTGTCTGTTTCTTTGTTTGTGCGTCTATCTGTCTGTGTCGTTTGATCTGTGTGTCTGTCTCTCTTTTTGTCTGTCAATGTGTCTCTATTTCCTGTCCTTTCTTTCTCTGTCTCGCTGTCTCTGTATGCCTCTGTCTGTCTGTAACTATATCTGTCTATCTGTCTGTATGTCTGTTTGTCTGAGTCTCTCTCTCCCTTCTCTCTCTTCTCTCTCTTCTCTCTCTCTTCTCTGTTTTGTGTCTGATAGAAAGAAAGAGAGAGAGAAGAGTGTTGATCCTCAGAGATGGAGAGAGAGGGGAGGGAAAAAGGAATTAGAGACAGAGACAGACAGACGGACGGACAGAGAGAAAAAAACCCAGAGAAACACATATAGAGAAAGTTTTGAAAAAGGAAAGAAAGAAACACACAAAAAACACTTTCGACTCATTACAACACAGCTGACCAAGCAAACAGACAAAGACACCAACCGTTTTCTTTACTTTACTTTAAATTAAATTAACTTCAACTAAATGGTTTGACTCCCTGCTCAGCTTTTCTTCGATTAACAGAATATTTTTGTTTATTGTTTGTTTTTGGTTTTTGTTTGGTTCTGTTGTTGCTGTTGTTGCCGTCTTGTTGTTTTTGCTCTCAAATTAGAAAATTCTGCTTGTTTCCTTGTTTGTTTGATCGCTTTTGTTGTTATTGCTGTTACTGCTGGTGTACATGTTTTGACTCTGGCATGAGGAAAGGGATAACATGTGCTGTAGCACGCATACGAAAATCCCTCGAGTAAATTGTCGAGAATAGAAGGATTGACAGGAGTCGATTTTACAGATGAAATAGGGGGAAGTTTCCGTGGTTTGAAATCCCGAGAGTCTTAAAATGCACATGCACGCACACACGAATGCACACATGCACACCGTGGTTTGAAATCCCCAGAGAGATAAGTCTTAAAACGCACATGCACGCACACACGAATGCACACATGCACACGCGCATGCACGCGCACGAACGCGCGCACACACACACACTCGAGCGCGCATGTTCCCGCCAAGGGAGTCTTGCTGACATCCTGTTTTCTTTCTCTGTTTACCTGTCTGTCATTCTGACTTTTTTTTCTTTCCTGATGTGAAGGCGATAAACATGAAGCTTGTGATTTTTCACCGTTTGAGCTCTGAATTTCTTTCCTTTTTTTTTTAGGTGGGAGGGGGGGGGGGGGGGGGGGGGTTGGAGAGAGGCGAGAAGTTGAAGCAGTTTGTGAGAAGGGGAAGGAATATGTGCCTGTTCAGCTGAGGTTTCTCTAAGTTTTGTTGTATGTTTTGTGTTTTTTGTTTGTTTGTGGTGTTTCGTTTTTTTTTTCGGTTGGGTGGTGGTGGTTGCTGTTGTTTTGGTTTGGATTGGTTTGGGTTGGTTTGGGTTGGGTTGGATTGGATTGGTTTGGGTTGGTTTGGATTGGATTGGGTTGGTGGTTTTAGTTGATTTGGATTGGGTTGGGTTGGATTGGGTTGGTTCGGATTGGATTGGGTTGGGTTGGATTGAGTTGGATTGTATTGGATTGGGTTGGATTGAATTGGGTTGTGTTGGGTTGGGTTGGGTTGGGTTGGAATGGAATGGTTTGGGTTGGATTGGATTGGATTGGATTGGGTTGGGTTGGGTTGGGTTGGTTTGGATTGGGTTGGATTGGGTTGGCTTGGGTTGGATTGGATTGGATTGGGTTGGATTGGGTTGGATTGGATTGGATTGGCTGGGTTTGGTTTGGTTTGGTTTGGTTTAGTTTAGATTGGTTTGGTTTGGTTGCATTTGGATTGGTTTGGTTTTAGTTCGCACAGGGAGACAGACAGACAAAAAAGCATAGCTATGTATGTCACTCTTTTGCTTTTTTAATTCACTTTAGGCCATACAACGTAAGGAGAGAGAAGATAGTAGGGTCTTGAGTATTTACATCGAATAAAACACGTGTTGCATAGTCTGCTCTGTGACTTTATCCTTCAGTGCTTCTGGAAACTTTTTACATTTTACATGATTCCTTCATTATTTTCAGAATGCAGTCCTTTCAACAACAAATCAAACAAGATTGAGGATAAGATTTATTTTTGAATAGAAAAAGGTGGACTTTAATCTCACACAAAATTTCACATTATATAGATATTAGCTGCAATGAAAGTGTATAGTATATTGATGTGCACAAAATTAAAATCTATGTTTGAAATGTGCATTCTCTATCTGGGTGGGTTTGTTGGGTTGTTGTTTTCTAACAATGTCTATGTTTGCAACAAACATCAAAGTACGAGTGTTGCTTCGATGTCAGATTTCAGGTAGCACAAAATCTGAATCTGCCATCTATCTGCAGCTATGAACCAGATGGTATCAGGTAAGGAAAGTATGTGTCATATTTGCCCTACCTTGATATACCAGGGATACCCGAGCTCATTTCCAAGGAGACGTATACGTACGTGTAGAAGTGATCCAAAATATTGATCACTTTTGTCAAGATCAACAACAAATGATATGTCTTTCACAGTAGCTTACTACGCGTATTACTTCTTTCGAGAAATTTATTTATTTTGTTTTATTTTATTTTTTTATTTTTTTATTTCGAAGATAATGGAATAAGTACTCGTGTGCTGTTTTTTACATCCAGTCCCCGTGTGTATGCAGTTTTGTAAATGTTGTCATCCGTTCCCACAGGCACACAATGCGTGCGTGCGTGCGTGTGTGTGGTGTACATTATAGTTTGTAACAACTATCAATTGTAACTGGTTGCATGTGAAAGAGTAGATTGAATGCAAGCGTTTTCATTTGTCATTGCAAGATGTAGCGCTATATAAATTCCATTTATTATTATTCATCATTGTTATTATTATCATTATTATTATCATTATTATTATTATTATTATTATTACTATAGAGATGACAAACATTGGAATCACTAAGAATTTGCGTGAAAAATATTCTGCTATAACGATGATGACGCATTTTGACGTTTATCTTTGCACATCTTGTGTTTTTATGCGACCGTGCCGGGGATCATGGATGACTTGACATTCTGCCGTATCCATCTTTGTTCTATCTTCCACCTCCTCTTGCAGTAATAATAATAATCATCGTCATCATCATGACCATCATAATCATCATCATCATCATCACCATCATCATCATCATGATAGCAAGAGGAAGAAGAAGAAGAAGAAGAAGAAGAAGAAGAAGAAGAAGAAGAAGAAGAGAAGAAGAAGAAAGAAGAACAACAACAACAACAACAACAAAAAACAACAACAACAAACAACAAAACAACAACAACAACAACAACAACAGCAGCAGCAGCAGCAAGAACAAGAAAAAGAAGAAGAAGAACAATAACAACAACAACAACAAGAAATGATAAGAAATGGAATTTATATAGCGCTGTACCTTGTAAAAAAAATGTATACACATATATATATAATATACATATAATAATACATATATATATTATATATATATATATATATATATATATATATATATATATATATATATATATATATATTATATACTCTACAGTCCACGGTGGCCGATCGATACATACAAGTTCAGAGCGACAGGCGGGGACCGCACTACGCATTGTCGCCGTTGGCCAGTTTTCACCGGAGGCTACAGGAACGCATCAGGGAGACACCATACACCATCTTCAGCCTCTCAACAAACGAACAGAAGGCCACCTTGCCTACAAAGGACATATCTCGGTTAATGACAAGCCCGCCTACATGGGGTTGACTTTTGACTGGCGGCTAACTTGGCAACAGAAGATCACAGGGACAGAAGCCAAAGTACGACTTCCCCCCTCATGAGAGAAACAAACAAACTTCTTGCTGCTGGGAATGTCCATTGCTGCAGTGGTGACTTGTGACCTCAACGAAAATCACATTCAAGGGACAGTTATGGAAGCAAGGGGACAGTACAGGGTGCTGTGTCATTCACGGATTGATGATCAACCAGGGACACCACAGGAACATTCTTCATTTTTCACAAATTGATTAAAGATAGGATAGGAATTTGTTTTGATAGTGTTGGGGATAAGTGTAGGATAGCATTTTAACACATCTTTGATTGATGGATTGCTTTGTAAAGGACATGAACACTGATACATGTGCATGCATACACACACGCGCATACACACACATGCATGCAGTATTACATCCATGCAGACTCACTCACACACACGCACACACACACACACACTCACACACACACGTGTTATGATATCATTACATCAGGCAGCATTTATAGTCAAGAATAAAAATTCAGGGGTTATTTTATTTATGTTATTTTAGATCAGATTTCAGTTTTTCCTGTCAGTAACTACGAAGTGATATAATCACATGCAAGCGCTTTGATTTGTTGCTTTACAAGATTCAGCGCTAAAAAAAATTCCATATATTATTATTATCATCATCATTATTGTTGTTGTTGTTGTTATTATTATTATTATTATTATTATTAAAAAAGCAAAGGGTTTGTAGTGCAATGCTTCACTCAGGCCCGTGTCTCTCCAGTCTCAGACTTGGCCTCTCCCCCATGAGGACGGTCGGGGGCCTGTCAGTATAAATAGCATCCCCACATTCTGGAAATTTTGTGCTCGAAATTTCCTATTTTCTATCACTCTCTTTGTTTCTGCCTTGTTCCTTTTTCTTCCTGTCGACCTCCTTTTCCTGCGATGGACATAGTGGTATAGCTATGGAACATTTTTTTTCAGTTTCTCCCCATGAGCTTTGATGCCATTGACGATGGGGGTGATGTTGTCAGTCATCGCTTTAGTCTAGGAAGCAGTTATTTCCATTCTGTATCTTGCTGCCGGCCGTCTTGTCTACGCGTTTTACCAACATTTTTCAAGTTCCTCTTCTTTACCTGCAAAAAAAACTCAGTAAAAGGTACAGGTGTTTCCATAACTTATGCAATCTTTAGGAAGTCAGGTGTTAGATATAGAAACCTCAGCTTTCTCCAAGGGGCCAGCATATTGAGGGCGGCGCCCATCTCCTCTCCCTCGCTGCTTTACCTTCCCTGACCCTAAAGAGTGCAGGTACCCATTTACAGCTGAGTGAACTGGGGGACTGTACTGAAGTGAAGGCACGCAAACTGTCACCCACCCACTTGGTAACCACGCTCGACGCTGCTTAACATTGGCTTGGGAAAGTCAGTGCTCTGACCACTGAGCTATCCCGTCCCCATCATTAATTAACTGTATCAAACATAAAGTCATATCCTGTTTTCTGAGAAGCTACGTTGAAAAAAAACCAACTTCAGCTTACCTCTCTGACTTTCTTCAGTACTACCGTTCTTAGCGTGTTGTCCAGTTAGCTGAGGAACCTGCTTGTGTTGCTCAACAAGATTTCATAACTTAGCGCTACAATTAGTGAGTATTTTAAGTTGGTGCATTTAACATGGACTGTCTACTGTCTAGTGATGGTAGAGAGACTGATTGTGTCTACCCGTTTTGTAGGATATTCCACACCACACACACACACACACACACACACACACACACACACACACGGGATAGCCTAGTAGTCAGAACATTGCGCTCGCAATCTGACGACCCGGGTTCGATTCCCGTTCAAGGGGAATATTTTCCCCTGGAGTTAACATCAGTGCAGGCTCCACTCTCCCCTTCGGATGAGACTATAAACCGAGGCCCCGTGTGCGAACGTACGCAGAACATCTTGCGCACACATTAAATCTTGTTCCGCTTTTTGTAAGAGCAGGCCACTGTGTGCCGGTGGGAACAGATGACAAAATTTACAAAACCGCATACATACGGGGACTGGATGTAAAAAAGCACATAAGTGCTTATTCCATTATCCTCAATATCAAAGAATAAATAAATAAATAATAAAAATAAACACACACACACACCTTCCTGTTTCCTGCGCTGTGGGCGGGCAGTATTGAGTGCATGTGCGTTTACCTTCCTATCTGCATCAGCGTGTGATTGTGTGTCTGTCTGTCTGTCTGTCTGTCTGTCTGTCTGTCTGTCTGTCTGTGTGCACGCGCCCGCGCGACAGGAAGAGAGAGAGAGAGAGAGAGAGAGAGAGAGAGAGAGAGAGAGAGAGAGAGAGAGAGAGAGGAGAGAGAGAGAGAGAGAGCAAGCGAGTGAGCGAGTGTGTATGAATCTAAACAAAATGATACTTTTCAAGTTTTTTTCTTCTAAAACTTTCATATTTTGTTCAGAATATACTGGTATCTATGCTACTGGGAATGAGGATTGTAAACTGAGAGAAAGATGAAAAACATGAAGAAAAAAATTGTTCTGTTAATCGTTTAGTGGTCAAAATAAGTTCTGTTGTTTAAAGTTACACACAGACGCGCGCGCGCACACACGCATGCACGCACGCAAACACACACACACACACACACCACACACATATTGAAATGATCAACTGGGTACTCACAGGCTTGTGAATTACTCCACCTGACAATTTCTAACCTATCTTTCATCTCCAAAGTCTCTAAAAAAGTTGTTCTGAAACAACTCAACAGCCATCTTCACTCAAATAGTCTCCTTCCCTCATTTCAATCTGCCTATCGCGTCAACCACAGCACTGAAACCACCCTAGTCCATACATTAAACATGCTTCTACACGCTTCTGGCTCAAAAGAAAATGTCCCTTTTCACTCTTCTCGACTTATCTACAGCACTTGACACTACAGATCACTCTATCCTTCTCTCCCGTCTCCAAAAACGTTTGGTATCAAAGGTGCAGCCCTCACCTGGAGTAGTTCATACCTTACAGACCAATTCCATACAATTGCAGTAATCAAGATTCAATCAATACCTGCCAAACTAGAATGTGGAGTCCCGCAGGGATCAGTTCTAAACCCTGTTCTTTTCACTCTCTACACTGCTCCACTGTCATATATAATAAACCGTCACCAGATCAACCATCATTTCTACGCTGATGTCTCTCAGATTCAAATTGGCAACACTCCTGACAAAATCTGCCTTCTGCCTTGACAAATATTTCACACTGCCTTGAAGATATTCAAAACTGGGTGATACAAAACAAGTTACGGCTAAACGCAGATAAAACCGAATCCATGATTGTAGGGACTAAATACAAACTCTCTTCCATCACAACAGCTTCAACAGAATTTGGCAATGCGTCAGTTCCTCTTTCTAGACGGTGTGCTCTGGGCATGTGAAAGCTTGAGAGAGAGAGATAGATAGAGAGAGAGAGAGAGAGAGAGAGAGAGAGAGAGAGAGAGAGAGAGAGAGAGAGAGAGAGAGAGAGAGAGAGAGAGAGAGAGAGAGAAAGAGAGAGAGAGAGAGAGAGAGAGAGGAGTTAGCCCCAGTAGAGTAATATGTTTGTGTGTTTTTGAGTGCTGGGATTTTGTGCTGTATCCTGTTTCTCCATTTAAACTGGTTAGACTGCGCCTTTGTTGCATGCAAACAGGGAGATACACAGAGAAAGAGAATGATAGACAGACAGACAGACAGACAGACAGTTTCGATTCATTTTCCTTGTGCAAGAGGTCGAATTAATGAATATGCCATCTTTCTCTGTTTGGCTGGCTGGCTGGCTGGCTGGCTGCCTGTCTGTCTGTCTGTCTGTCTGTCTCTCTCTCTCTCTCTCTCTCTCTCTCTCTCTCTCTCTCTCTCTCTCTCTCTCTCTCTCTCTCTCTCTCTCCTAGATAGATAGATAGATAGATAGATAGATAGATAGATAGATAGATAGATAGATAGATAGATAGATAGATAGATAGATAGATAGATAGACACACACTTTGTGCGCAAAGAGAAAGAGTCAGCCATACAGACTCAAAGGCATATCCACCCAAGTTCCTAACATCACGAAGAAAAAGCCAAATCAAAACTGAAATCTACTAGTATTCCATTTCGACGAGGAAAAACTTCAAGCCCTGTCCACATTATACTCTGAGGAGGAAATTCTAAGTATATAAAAAAGGTAAAGGTACAGGTGTCCCATAGCCTATAAGGTCGTAGGGGAGCGAGGAATCAGAGACCTCACTTTTCCAGGGGCCGGCATATTGAGGGCGGCGCCCATCTCCTCTCCCTCGCTGCTTTACCTTCCCCGACCCTGAAGAGGGCAGGTAGTCTACCCATTTACAGCTGGGTGAACTGGGGGACTGTACTGAAGCAAATGCGCGCAAACGGTTACCCATCCAAGTGGTAATCACGCTCGATTCCGCTTAAAATTGGCATGGGGAAAGCGAGTGCTCTGACCACTGAGCTATCCCGTCCCCCAAAGTCTGTAACCGCTTCGTAACTGAGGCGTTTCCTATATGTTACATGTTGCGATTTTGTGTGATGTCACCCCTGTCATGCTGTGTCCTTCACCTTCACCCTCATCTATCCCGTAGTCTAGTAGACCGTTTGGGGCACTACTTAAATATTTTGCAACAGCTTCCTCCACTCTTCGCGGTTTTCAGATTTCCGTAGCAAATCGGTTTTTTTTAACTCAAGGCCAGTCCACTCTCTGATGTTGCCGGCCTTCCCCATCATTCTCTCTGTCTGCCTCTTCGTCTCTTCCTCCCTGTACTGTTCCTTGTAGGACAGTACTTGGCCAGTCCAGATATGCGTGTGACGTGCTAGTACATCTTCATTTTACGTGTTTTTTCCGCTGAAGTCAGGAGAGCTATATATTATGGTCCCATGGCGTTTACAATTCTGGTTTTGATTTCCTCGTTAGCTCTGTAAATCTCTGTGTGAGATCATGAGATTGTGACATGCTGTGTGTGTGACTGCGCAAACAGATATGGCATACACTTTCATGATTAGAGCCATCAGTTATCACCATACACTATCCCTTTATAGTTTTCTGTAGTTTGTGTGGGTGGGTGTGGGTGTGCGTGTGTGTGTGTGTGTGTGGGGGGGCGGGGGGGGGGGGGTCTGTGTGTGTGCGGATGCGTTTGTGTGTATGTGTGTGTGTGTTTTGTATGTATGTATGCATGTTTGTTTGTATAATGTGTATGTGTGTATGTATATATGTATGTGTATGTATGTGTGTATGTATGTATGTATGTGTGTATGTATGCATGTATTGAGAAGGCAATGGCGAAAGGAGACAGCAAAGAGGCGTACCAGACCATCAAGATACTAACCAAGTCCCAGCAGCCAAAGACCTCCGTTATTGAAGACAAAGAGGGGTCAGTCCTTACAGAGAGCGCCACTATCATGAAGAGATGGACAGAGTATTGCAGAGACCTGTACAACTACAAGCTGAAGGCTGATCCGAACAAACTTCACGAGCAAGATCCCAGACCATCAGATCCTGAAAGCACACAGGTGCTGGAGGAAGAGGTAGAAGAAGCAGTAAGATCCCTGAAAGGAGGCAAGTCACCAGGGATTGACAACATCCCGGCTGAGCTCATCAAGAACGGAGGCCCAGAGATGATCAAGGCATTAACAATCATCTGCCAACGCATCTGGACCAGCAAAGAGTGGCCTGAACAGTGGACCCAATCCATCATAGTTCCACTTCCAAAGAAAGGAGACCTGAAGAAGTGCCAAAATTACAGAACAATCAGTCTGATAAGCCATCCAAGCAAAGTTATGCTACGCATTGCCTTGAACAGACTGAAACCACAAGCAGAAGAAATCCTATCAGAAGAACAGGCAGGATTCAGACCAGGTCGAAGCACTGTCGAACAGATCTTCAACATCAGAATGCTCATAGAGAAGCATCTCCAACATCAGCTACAGCTCTACAACAACTTCATTGACTTCAAGAAGGCCTTCGATCGAGTGTGGCAAGAAGCTCTGTGGCAAGTCATGAGAGACTATAGCTTCGACGAGGACCTGATTCAAGTCATCCAGGCGCTGTATGACAGCTCCCACAGTGCAGTCCTCATGGGTGGAGAAATCGGGGAGTTCTTCCGGACTTCAGTTGGAGTTCGACAAGGCTGCCCGCTATCCCCCGTTCTTTTCAACGTGTTCCTGGAGAACATCATGCAGGAGGCCCTCCTTGGCTTCAAGACCACAATCACAATAGGAGGAAGGCCAGTCTGCAATCTTCGATTCGCAGACGATATTGATCTCATGGGCCGCAGTGAAGAAGAACTCCAGGATCTCACCACCAGACTGGAAACATCAGCCAATGCCCACGGTATGGAGATCAGCACAGAAAAGAGCAAGATCCTAGTGAACAGTACCACACCGACCACTCCCACCAGCATCAAGATGAGTGGCGAGAAACTAGAGGAGGTGGAAACTTTCAAGTACCTTGGAGCCGTCATCACCAAAGAAGGCACGAGCACACAAGAGGTGAAGATCAGACTTGCTGTGGCACTCTCCTCCATGACTAAGCTGGCGAAAGTGTGGAGAAACCACAACATCAGAACCCACACTAAGGTCAGACTCTACAAGGCACTCGTCACATCCATTGCCTTGTACAGCTGTGAAGCATGGACACTTACTGCCGATTTAGAACGTCGCATTCAAGCCTTTGAGATGAAGTGCCTCAGGCGGATCCTGAACATCACCTACAGAGACCGCAAAACCAATGACTACGTCTGGCAGCAGATCGAGGCAATGGCTGGCAAACAAGAACCATTGCTAGATACAGTCAAACGGAGGAAACTGAAGTGGTTTGGCCACACAACAAGGCATAACAGCCTGTCAAAGACAGTCCTGCAGGGAATGGTGGAAGGAGCAAGGAGGCAGGGACGACCACGCAAAAGCTGGATATCCAACATCAAGGAGTGGACCGGCCTCACTGTACCAAGCCTCCTGAAAACAGCCCAGGACAGAACCATTTGGCGGTCCACTTGCAGCGTCCATGCGGGTACCCCAACGGTTGTCCCGACCAAGGGATGACAAGACAAGACAAGATGCATGTATGTATGTATGTATGTATGTATGTATGTATGTATGTATGTATGTATGTATGTATGTATGTATGTATGTGTGTATGTATGTATGCATGTATGTATGTATGTGTGTGTATGTATGTATGTATGTATGTATGTATGTATGTATGTATGTATGTATGTATGTATGTATGTATGTATGTATGTATGTATGTATGTATGTATGTGTGTATGTATGTATGTATGTATGTATGTATGTGTATGTATGCGTGTATGTATGTATGTATGTATGTATGTATGTATGTATGTATGTATGTTGTATGTATGTATGTATGTATGTATGTATGTATGTATGTATGTATGTATGTATGTATGTATGTATGTATGTATGTGTGACACAAAAAGACGTTTTTTAAAGCTGAAAAGATTTATAGTCACGAGTAACGATACACTAGATTGATAAAAACGGTTGACTATATTTCTACTATGGTCACAAGCAGTGCTGTTAATGTGTTTTTGTTGTTGATGCACATTACATACGTTACAAGTTAATGATGGTTGTTTACTGAAATTACTCATGCCCCAAAGAGAAGTCAAAGGCTAATCTAATCTTGAATGTTGAATCTTAAATCCTCTGTGTGTGTGCGCGTGTGTGTGTGTGTATGGTGTGTGTGTGTGTGTGTGTGTGTGTGTGTGTGTGTTGTGTGTGTGTGTGTGCGTGTTTGTGTGTAGATACGTGTGTGTGTGTGTGTAGATACGTGTGTGTGTGTGTGTGTGTGTGTGTGTGTGTAGATACGTGTGTGTGTTTATAGTGTGTGGTGTGTGTGTGTGTGTGTTAGCCCTCCCTTGCTGTATGTATACAGACTAAAGAGGATCTATTCACTATAGTTTGTAGGCATAAGACTGGTTTTTTCCATCTTTGAATCATATGTATTCCGCATAATGTACATCTCTCTCTCTCTCTCTCTCTCTCTCTCTCTCTCTCTCTCTCTCTCTCTCTCTCTCTCTCTCTCTCTCTCTCTCTCTCTCTCTCTCTCTCTCTCCTCTCTCTCTCTTAAGTGAATAGAACACAACTTACCGAATTAAGAGAGCAGTTTATGCCTCGAAAGTTCTGACGTCAACCATGTCTCCATAGGTTAATCATGCTCATTACGTCTGGAAATGAAGTTACTACAAAACAGTTAGCTCTTTTTCTATATAAAGCAGTTAGACTGCGGGACACCCTTATTAATTCTTGAAAAATTATCGTGTTTTGCTAATGTTTTGTGAATGATTGTTTATGTGAATATTACTTGTATGATAGTGTGTGCTTTGTGTTTTTCCCCTTCAAATGTAGCCAAGGCCTTTTGAATAAACCATTAGCATTCGCATTCTCTCTCTCTTAAAACAAAATTGATTCTAAGGCAAATCTGTGCACAATTTCTGAACAAGTTTGAAGAATGTGTACACTATTTCATATCATGCCCTGTATACTCCCATTTTCTGCTTGCCTTTTGAGAGTGTATACTCCCTCTTACTGCTTGCTTGTTCTCGAGATTCTATACCACTTACATCATGCATTTACTAAAGAGTGTATGTGCATTACCCACTTACTGGATGCATTTGTTAAAGAGCGTATAACCCACTTACCGTATGCATTTGCTAAAAAGTGCATCCCCACTTACTGCTTGCCTCAACTTAAAAGTGCAATACCCACTCACTGTATACATTTGCTTGAGTATACCCACTTATTCATTTGCTAAAGAGTATATGCCCCCACTTCACGTATGCATTTGCTAAAGAGTGCACATCCCACCCCACTTATGCATTTGCTAAAGAGTGCACACCCCCACTTCACGTATGCATTTGCTAAAGAGTGCACACCCCCACCCCACTTATGCATTTGCTAAAGAGTGTATACCCCCACTTATGCATTTGCTAAAGAGTGTATACCCCCACTTATGCATTTGCTAAAGAGTACACACCCCAATTTATGCATTTGCTAAAGAGTGTATACCCCCCACTTATGCATTTGCTAAAGAGTGTATACCTCCACTTATGCATTTGCTAAAGAGTGCACACCCCCACTTCACGTATGCATTTGCTAAAGAGTGTATACCCCCACTTATGCATTTGCTAAAGAGTGTATATCCCCACTTATGCATTTGCTAGAGAGTGTACACCCCCACTTATGCATTTGCTAAAGAGTGTATACCCCCACCTTTGCATTTGCTAAAGAGTGTATACCTCCACTTGTGCATTTGCTAAAGAGTGCACACCCCCACTTCACGTATGCATTTGCTAAAGAGTGTATACCCCCCACGTATGCATTTGCTAAAGAGTGTATATCCCCACTTATGCATTTTCTAAAGAGTGTATGCCCCCACTTACTATATGCATTTGCTAAAGAGTGTAACCCCCACTTACTGTACACATTTGCTTGTGTATACCACTTATGCATTTGCTAAAGAGTGCATACCCCCACTTTTCTTTGATAGAGAGTGTATGCCCCCACTTATGCATTTGCTTTGAGTGTATACCCCCCCCCCCCCACTTATGCATTTGCTAAAGAGTGTATACCCCCACTTTTCTTTGCTAAAGAGTGTATACCCCCACTTATGCATTTGCTTTGAGTGTATACCTTCCACTTATGCATTTGCTAAAGAGTGTATACCCCCACCCCACTTATGCATTTGCTAAAGAGTGTATACCCCCCACTTCACGTATGCATTTGCTAAAGAGTGCACACCCCCACCCCACTTATGCATTTGCTAAAGAGTGTATACCCCCACTTATGCATTTGCTAAAGAGTGTATACCCCCACTTTTTTTTGCTATATAAATTCCATACATTATTATTATTATGCATTTGCTAAAGAGTGCACACCCCCACTTACTGCATGCATTTGCTAAAGAGTGTATACTCCCACTTATGCATTTGCTAAAGAGTGTATGCCCCCACTTATGCATTTGATACATTTGCTTGTGTATACTCACTTATGCATTTGCTAGAGAGTGTACACCCCCACTTATGCAATTGATGCATTTGCTTGTGTATACTCACTTATGCATTTGCTAAAGAGTGCATTTCCCACTTACCGGTTGCCTTTGCTTTGAGTGTATATATACCCCTCACTTATGCATTTGCTAAAAAGTATATACCCCCACATACCGCAAATATCTTCATCATGACATCATCCTCGTCAGCATCTATCATCATATGCCATGCACTCAAAGAACGTTCTCTCTGATTCGAGGGTCCTGGTTGCTCTGGTTCTCATGGTGACCTCAGTTTTAGTTTCGATCCTACGCGCTGCTGCGTCGGTTGTGACCTTGTGACAAAGCCTTCAGGGCTGACGGTTCACCGGACAAGGTCGTTAGAGGGATGTTTATTGGGTTGGCCATTTCACTCAGTTTGAATCCGAACATCTCGCGCACACGTAAAACCCGTTCCGCTTTTCGGAAGAGTAGGCCTTGTGTTCCATCGGGAACGGATGTGAAAATTCACCAAACTGCATACACACGGAGACTGGATGAAAAAAGTACATGAGTGCTTATTCTATTGTCCTCGAAATAAAAGAAAAAAAGATTTTTTTTTTAAAAGGAAGCAATAATTTATGAGCTAAGTTCAAAAGAGTCTCTGGTTTCGAAAATGGCTGAAAATCTTCCTGCTTCCGCCCCTGCAATAGTCACTTGCATAATTTATATGCAGGTCCGGGTTACTGTTAAGGTCATGAGATGTGTGTATGAGCGCACGTATGCACGTATGCATGGGCATGTATGTAATGGTGGTGATGGTGGTGGTGTGTGGGTGTATGTAAGGGGAAGAAAGAGATGGTGTGTGTGTGTGTGTGTGTTTACAGTGTGTGTGTATGTGCTTGTAATATGTGTGTGTGTGTGTGTGTGTGTGTGTGTGTGTGTGTGTGTGTGTGTGTGTGTGTGTGTGTGTGTGTGTGTGTGTGTGTGTGTGTGTGTGTGTGTGTGTGTGTGTGTGTGTGTGTATGTGTGTGTGTGTGTGTGTGTGGTGTGTTTATAGTATGTGTATTTGTGTGGTTGCAAAATCTTCATTCGTGACCCCACGGTCCAAGGGTCTACGGGATAATTATGTGAAGATGAAGGCGGATACTTGTGTGTTAATAGTATTGTGTCTCTGCTTGTCTGTCTGTCTCTAGCCCTCTGTCTCTCTGTATGTCTAGTCTTTCCGAGAAAATCGAGTGTGATAGTCAAGTGCTTGTTGCACAACCTATCATCAAGAAGGTCAAGCCATTGTTGGCTGAGGATGAGAGGGGGGGGGGGGGAAGAGAGAGAGAGAGGGGGGGGGGGGGGGGTGTTTCCTATTTCCCGGGATTTGTGTGCACGCTGAAAATCCCCAGTTCCTGCCCTCGTTTCCCGATAAGTACACAGAGAGATGCTGAGTTGTTTAGTATTAGCCAGCAGCGCTGTCTCCTTGCACACGATGTGGGCTGGTTCCATAAACAGCCTGAGGGCTTTTTTTAACAGTATTTTTATCGTTTCTCATTGTAACTGTCCTTATGTGTGGATAGTTAGTGTTATTTTCTCACTTGACTTGGGGTTTTTGGGATTGTTGGGTTTTTTGACCAAGAACTATACTTGATTATTTCTGTCAACCGAGACATTCTCGTGTGGGTTACGAGTCTTAGTTAAAACACAATAAGCAGAAAGAGATTTATAAGTACTACAAAGTAATAGAACGTAATAAGATTCAATCTTACAAATGTACACACACACACACACTCACAGGCACATACGCAGCGCATACACGAGTAGTTTCTTTCCCGTCACACACACACACACACACACACACACACACACACACACACATCTTAGATAGATGGCTTGATGAAAAAAAGCAAATGCATTGCTTATTCAATGTACCATCTGGAAATAAAATTTTGACTTGACTTGACTTGACTTGACACACACACACACACTTACATACACACACACACACACACACACACACACACACACACACACACACACACACACAAACTCGTTGCTTATAGCCCAGCCGACCACAGATGCCA
>CM054145.1:31416210-31421210 GCA_028751875.1 Rapana venosa | reverse complement strand
TGGTAACCATTTTAAGAAAATTAATACATTTTCTAGCTTTTGTTAAAATGTATCCAATATGAGCATTCCAAGTCAATTTTGATGTAAGTAATATGCCTAAAAATTTGACAGTATTTGTGTACTGAATTAGCTCCCCTCCAATCTTAAACTGCGGTAGTGTATCTGGATCACTGCCATTGTTAAAAAGCATAATGTGCGTTTTTTCTGTTGAAAATGTCAGACCATTTTCAAAAATATATTTATATAAATTATCTAACTCTTTTTGATAGATTTTCTGGTATAATGAATCATCCTCTTTGTTGTACTGCGCTTCATAGTGACATTCATCCACATACATATATCATCAGCATATTGTACTAGGATGATATTTTTAGACATTTTTGTGGGTAGATCGTATAAACAGTATATTAAACAGAAAAGGGCTATAACAGAACCCTGTGGTAAACCCATATGGAGTGACCTAGAGTGTGAATAGTATTCCCTACTCTCACTTGTATACTTCTGTTACAAGAAAGCTTTGATATAATAATAAAATGCCCAGATAATCCAATAATCTTTCATTTATGCAGTAATTTAGCATGCCAGACTTGGTCATAAGCTTTTCTGACACAACAAATGTTGCAATTTGTTTTTCTTCTTGCAAACTGTTGATTGAATTGTGTTGTCAGTTTCACTAGATTATCAATTGCAGATCTGCCTTTTTGAAAGCCTGCTTAATTGATTGGAACTTATTTTTCTGACAATAATACACAATCCTTCTTTGAATGATTCGCTCCATTAGCTTACCTGTGTTAGAAGTCAGCGCTATGGGTCTGTAACTAGTTTTGTCCCTTTTTTGGCTTTCCTTGCTTATGAATGGGAACAATGATGGACTGCTTCCAGTTGACTGGCATAACACTTTCAGTCCAACACTTTTGGAAAAGTTTATGTAATAGAAAAATGAATTTTTCTGGTAAATGTTTAAGCATATCATTGGATATGGCATCTAATCCAACAGAAGTTTTCTTATTAGGAAGAGAATGTAATACATCTTTTACTTCATTGATTGTTATTGGGGCATTGATGTATTCGGTGTTATTAGAAAGTGGGTCTTCATATTCTTTTTTGTTCTCTTCAGATTTTCTGTACTTACTGCTTTTAAGTGAGAGACCTTCAATACGCATGGATTCTGAGAAAATATCTGCAAAAGCCTCAGCCTTTTCTGCATTGGATGGAAATTCGTTGTTTTTTAGCTTAATCGGACAAGTTGGTAAAGTCACACCTTTTCTCATTTCATGAAATTTTTTCCACACTATTTTTAGATCTGTATGACTTGATATGTCACTGGAACAAAATGACGACCAATATTGTCGTTTTGCCTGAGCTATGACCATGTTGCTATAATTTTTTGCCTGTTTCTGTTTTTCGTGGTTTTCTGATGTCTTGTTTTTTACATACATTTTAAACATTAAATGCTTGTTGGTCACTGCTTCTTCGCAAGCAGGTGTCCACCAAACATTCCCTGAACACTTTTTTGATTTAAGTGATTTAATGATGGAATTGATAGGTGCGCAGCTTGAATAATGGCATTTGTAAAAGTGGAATAAAATTGGTCAATATTATCAGAATCTAAATTGTTTGTATTGTAGGCAGCAAGGATACTTTTTAAACTTCTCCCAATCGGCCTCTTTTTATTTAAATTTTGGAATTATGTCTTTTTCAGTGTCACAGAGGATTGGCATTTCATTAAATGTTATTACAATAGGTAGTGATCACTTCCCAATGTATCTTCACTTGTTACCCATGTACATCTGGAGCAAGAGCAGAAGATATCAAAGACAAATCTAATGCTGAATGCTCTGTGAGTACAAATGTCAGGTATTCTCGTGATACTACCATCATTTAGTAGGCACAGGCAAGAGTCTATTATGTTTTCTAAAAAGCGATTGCAGGAAATGGATATACTTCCTTTATCCCAAAAAGGCGCGTGGGCATTAAAATCTCCTCCTACCAGCCACTTCTGATTATCTTGTAGTGAATGCAGCCACTCTGTATTAGAATCAATAGCTCCCTTCGGTAAATAAACCGATACGATATTCATGACTAAATCATTTGTAAACTTTACACGTGCAGCACATGAATATGAATCTGGAATGTTATTAGGCATTGGTGAACAACATACATTATAATCTACTCCTTCTTGTATATATATTGCTGTGTTGATTTTATCAACAGCATCTACATGTTCATGTACAGGTGGATAACAGTAACCCTGAAGTTGTGGTGTGTGTGTGTGTGTGTGTGTCTGTCTGTCTGCGTGTGTGTGTGTTCCTGCACGCTTGCGAAACGTGTCTGCAATCGCGCGTGCGTGTGTGTGAGTGTGTGTGTGTGTTTGTGTGTGTGTGTGTGTGCGCGCGCGCGGGCGCATTCGTGTTCGCGCATATATGTGTATGTGCGTGCGTATACAGTTGCCCCCTCCCCCCCCCCCCCCCCCCCCCCACCTAAAAAACAACCGTTCAACATTGCTATAAACTAAACTGTGTGCGTGAGCGTGCGTGCTTGCGTGAGTGCGTGCGTGTGTGTGTGTCTGTGTCTGTCTGTGTGTCTGTCTGTGTCTCTCTGTGTCTGTCTGTGTCTGTGTCTCTCTGTGTCTGTCTGTGTGTCTGTCTGTCTCTCTGTGTTTGTGTGTCTGTCTGTGTCTGTGTCTGTGTTTTTGACTGTGTGTGTGACTGAAACCTATTAAAAACCAACCCTTCATCATAGTAACTACACCGCAATTCTCACAGGTTAGACAGACATCATCAGTGTGGCCATGGCAGCGGCGACACAGGCTACAGTGGAGGAAGGAGAGGGGGGTAGTGAGTTCAATCCTCGGAGACTACTGACCATGCTTCAGACAGCAGTGTCAGACAACGGCGATATCTCTCTGCCTAAATATATTGCCGCCCTGGGAGAAATCTTCAAGTCAGTGGAATCCTCACCTTCTCTCTCTCTCTCTGTCTCTGTCTCTGTCTCTGTGTCTCTCTGTCTCTCTCTGTGTCTCTGTTTTCTCTCTCTCTCTCTCTCTCTCCTCTCTCTCTCTCTCTCTCTCCTCTCTTCTCACTCTCTCACTCTCTCTCCTCTCTTACTCTCTTTCTTTTTGTCTGTCATTGTCTTTGTCTTTCTCTCTCTCTCTTTCTCTCTCTCTCGCTCTTTTCTCTCTCTGTCTCTCTCTGTCTGTCTCTCTCCCCTCTCTCTCTCTCCTCTCTCTCTCTCTCTCTCTCTGTGCGTGTGTGTGTGTGTGCGTGTGTGTGTGCGCGTGTGTGTGTGTGCGTGTGTGTGTGTGTGTGTGTGGTGTGTGCATGTGCGTGTGCGCGTGTGTTTGTGAGAGAGAGAGAGAGACAACGGAGATATCTCTCTCCCTACATATATTGCAGGCCTGGAAGAAATCAAGTCTGTGAATATCTCCTCTCTTCTCTCTCTGTCTCTCTGTCTCTGTCTCTCTCTCTCTCTCTCTGTCTGTCTGTCTGTCTCTCTCTCTCTCTCTCTCTCTCTCTCTCTCTCTCTCTCTCTCTCTCTCTCTCTCTCTCCTCTCCTCTCTCTCCTCTCTCGCTGGCTCGCTCGCTCTCTCATTTGACAATGTGTAGATGTTTATCTTTATGACTTATTAAGTTTGGTTGTGTTATTTTCTTGGCTCGTTGTTTGTTCTGTTGTTGTTTGTCTGTTTTCTCCTTTTTATCTTCTCGTTGGTTTGGTTTTTCTTTCTCTTTTGTTTGTTTGTTTGTTTTGGTTAGGTTTTTTTGGGGGTGGTGGGCTATTTTTAGGGTTTTCTTTTATTTGCTTGCTTTGGATGGGGGGGGGGGGTGGGGGGGGAGCTGTTTTGAAAAGGGTTATTTCGCCTTGTTTTTATTGTGAGACTGTATAAGTATTGGGTTATTATTATTAAGATGTATCCCTAACGGGCGGGGACTGGATGTAAAAAAGCACATGTGTGCTTATTCATTATCCTCGAAATAAAAGAATTTGTCATTGTCATTGTCTCTCTCTCCCTCTCTCTCTCTATATATGTTTGTGTGTGTGAGAGAGAGACAGAGACTGAGAGATAGAGAGACAGCGGAGATATATCTCTGCCTAAATATATTGCCAGCCTGGAAGAAATCTTCAAGTCAGTGTGTATCTATTTTTCTCTCTCTTTTTGTGTGTGTGTTTGTGTGTGTGAGAGAGAGAGGGAGGGAGAGAGAGAGATAGAGGAAGAGAGATAGAGAGGAAGAGAGATAGAGAGGAGAGAGAGAGAGAGAGAGAAAAGAGAGAGAGAGAGAGAGAGAGAGAGAGAGAGAGAGAGAGAGAGAGAGAGAGAGAGAGAGAGAGAGAGAGAGAGGAGAGAGAGAGAGAGAGAGAGAACTCGAACTCGAATCGAACTCGAACTCGAATATTTTAATGAGGGTAATTGGATAAGCCAGAGGCTTCTTTACACCAGGCCCTCATGGGCAAAAGTGAAACAAACATGACCTCCGTCCTTCCTTTACTGGGGGTCCTGTGTGAGAGCGAGAGAGAGAGAGAGAGAGAGAGAGAGAGAGAGAGAGAGAGAGAGAGAGAGAGAGAGAGAGAGAGAGAGAGAGAGAGAGAGAGAGGAGAGAGAGCTGTAAATCTCTCTCCCTATATTGTCGGCCTGGAAAAGATCTACAAATCAGTGGATATCTTTTTGTGTGTGTGTGTGTGTCATGTTTGTGCGTGTGCGTGTGTGTATGTGCATGTGTGTGGTGTGTATGTGTATGTTTGTGAGTGTGTGCGTGTTCTTGTCTCTGCGTGTGTGTGCGCGTGTCCACGCGCGTATGTGTGTGAGTGTGTGTGTATGTGCGTGTGTGCGTGCGCGTGTTTATGTGTGCGTGTGTCTGTGTGAATGTATGCGTGTGCTGTGTGTCAAGTCAAGTCAAGTCAAGTCAAATTTTTATTTCCAGATGGTACATTGAATAAGCAATGCATTTGCTTTTTCTCATCAAGCCATCTATCTAAAAACAAATTTCTTAATGATTATACTGAAA
>CM054145.1:31391210-31398710 GCA_028751875.1 Rapana venosa | reverse complement strand
TGTCATCTGTTCCCACCGGCACACAATGGCCTAGTCTTCCGTAAAGCGGAACAGGATTTAACGTGTGCGCAAGATGTTCTGTGTGCGTTGGCACACGGGGCCTCGGTTTATAGTCTCATCCGAAGGTTGTGTTAGTGTTTGTGTTAGTGTTAGTGTTAGTGTTAGTGTTTGTGTGTGTGTGTGTGTGTGTGTGTGTGTGTGTGTGTGTGTGTGTGTGTGTGTGTGTGTGTGTGTGTGTGTGTGTGTGTGTGTGTGTGTGTGTGTGTGTGTGTGTGTGTGTGTGTGTGTGTTGTGTGTGTGTGGTGTGTGCTGGGAGGGGGGGCGACAGTTTTTAACAATCATTGATGACGAAGTCTGATCGTAATCTTATCATTGTGTCTTTTGCTTTGAAGTAAATGAATTTTAGGAATGGAAGGAGCACCGCAAGATAATAAATGTAACGTTAACTACTTCACGTCAAAGCTTTTATCATTATCCCTGTATATTGCACTCTGAGCGTTATCCGTTATTTCAATGTAAAGCGCAATGCAAATAAAGTGCTATTATAAACTCGCAAAGATAATAAATGTAACATTAATTATTTTATGTCAAAGCTTTTATCATTATACCTGTATATTGTACTTTGAGCGTTATCCATTATTTTAATGTAAAGCGCGATGCAAATAAACTGCTATTATAAGCTCCTAGCGGAACGAACAACTTTCACTGTCCATCAAAAGAAAAAAAGACAGTCGTCTGAAATCAGAACATGGCCTCGTGTATGGTGAGGTATTTAAACATAACCCCACAGGCAAACTTCTCATCCAGTGTGTACTTACGCCCCCTACACCGATTCCCAGGTGTGATGAGTTGAGACAGAGTGCATACTCTGGCCTTCTGCAAGGCTGTTACGCTGGGGAACGCCCGACAGCAAACAGCAGTTCCCTGATGTTAGTCCTCGGTGATAGTGGATTGGTGGTCTAGAGGTAACACACCTTCCTAGAGAGGGAAAAGTCCGGGCTTCAGGTGTGTGGTGGTTCGATCCCCGTTTGCGCCTGAAACTTCCCCCCCCCCCCCCCTATCCACTAGACCATGAGTGGTGGTGGACTTGGTGCTAGTCTTTTGATGAGAGGATAAACCGAGGTCCCGTGTGCAATACTCATCTAGAGCACATAAAAGAATCCATGGGTAGAAAAAAGCCTCTCTGATAGGAAAACAAAATACAGTTGAAGACAGGAAAAAAAATAATGGGTGGCGCTGCTCTTGTGGCGACGCGCTCTCGCCTGGGAGAGCAATCCGAATTTTACGCAGAGAAATCTGCTGTGGCTTAAAGTGGTATACAATACAATACAACACAACACAATACAATACAACGTTAAATGACTGAACAGACTTTGTGATGAAAGTTCATAGATCTAGCTGTTAAGAAAGACCACAGGTTTCTGATAATTAAAAAATAAAACGCCTTGCGTTCCCTGTTTCAGATGCTAGCAGCAGACCTCAGTAACCATTCCGCTTAAAAATCAATGAACTTTTTATTTCCCCCCTACAGTTTTGGACACTTCTCCAGCCCCGCTATTACGGACCAGGCACGGCCATTTGAGATCGCGAAAGCCTACACCAGGACCTTAGGCCGTTTCCACCCACAACTCATGGTGGTCAGTATCCAGTTGGCTCTGCCCGCGACAACCCCCAGCCGTGAGGTCTTCAAGGCGGCCATTACAGTGAAGGACAGCGTCCAGTGGATGGACAGCATGAGTCAGGGTCTGAAGAGGTGCTACGGCGTCATCCACAGGGTGTACCAGGATCGCAAGCTCTTGAATCTCTCCCAGGGCAGTTTGTGAATGAGGGAACTGCTTGCTGTGTCATCTCACGGCCGTTTGTGAATGAGGGAACTGCTTGCTGTGTCATCTCACGGCCGTTTGTGAATGAGGGAACTGCTTGCTGTGTCATCTCACGGCCGTTTGTGAATGAATGACGGAACTGCTTGCTGTGTCATCTCACGGCCGTTTGTGAATGAAAGAACTGCTTGCCCTGTCATCTCACGGCCGTTTGTGAATGAATGAAAGAACTGCCTGCTATCTCATCTCATGGCCGTTTGTGAATGAGGGAACTGCTTGCTATGTCATCTCACGGCAGTTTGTGAATGAGGGAACTGCTTGCTGTGTCATCTCACGGCCGTTTGTAAATGAATGAAAGAACTGCTTGCTATCTCATCTCACGGCCGTTTGTGAATGAATGAAAGAACTGCTTGCTGTGTCATCTCACGGCCGTTTGTGAATGAATGAAAGAACTGCTTGCTGTGTCATCTCACGGCCGTTTGTGAATGAATGAAAGAACTGCTTGCTATGTCATCTCACGGCCGTTTGTGAATGAAAGAACTGCTTGCTGTGTCATCTCACGGCCGTTTGTGAATGAATGAAAGAACTGCTTGCTATGTCATCTCACGGCCGTTTGTGAATGAGGGAACTGCTTGCTATCTCATCTCACGGCCGTTTGTGAATGAGGGAACTGCTTGCTGTGTCATCTCACGGCCGTTTGTGAATGAAAGAACTGCTTGCTATGTCATCTCACGGCCGTTTCTGAATGAAAGAGCTTCTTGCTGTGTCATCTCACGGCCGTTTGTAAATGAATGAAAGAACTGCTTGCTATCTCAGCTCACGGCCGTTTGTGAATGAAAGAACTGCTTGCTATGTCACAGCATTTTGTGAATGAAAGAATCACTTGCTATCTTACAGCATTTTGTGAATGAAAGAACTGCTTGCTATGTTACTGCATTTTGTGAACGAAAGAATTACTTGCTATCTTACAGCATTTTGTGAATGAAAGAAATGCTTGCTATATTACTGCATTTTGTGAATGAAAGAATTACTTGCTATCTTACAGCATTTTGTGAATGAAAGAACTGCTTGCTATGTTACTGCATTTTGTGAATGAAAGAATTACTTGCTATCTTACAACATTTTGTGAATGAAAGAACTGCTTGCTATGTTACTGCATTTTGTGAATGGAAGAATTACTTGCTATGTTACTGTATTTTGTGAATGAAAAAATTACTTGCTATCTTACAACATTTTGTGAATGAAAGAACTGCTTGCTATGTTACTGCATGTTGTGAATGAAAGAATAACTTGTTTTCTTACAGCATATTGTGAATGAAAGAATTACTTGCTATTTTACAGCATTTTGTGAATGAAAGAACTGCTTGCTATGTTACTGCATTTTGTGAATGAAAGAACTGCTTGCTATGTTACTGCATTTTGTGAATGAAAGAACTGCTTGCTATGTTACTGCATTTTATGAATGAAAGAATTACTTGCTATCTTACAGCATTTTGTGAATAAAAGAATTACTTTCTATCTTATAGCATTTTGTGAATGAAAGAATAACTTGCTTTCTTACAACATTTTGCGAATAAAAGAACTGCTTGCTATCTCAGGGACTGGATAGCCCGTTTGGTTAGAGTGTTGCGCATTACGCTTGTGATCTGCTGACCCAGGCTTGAATCTGTTCAGGGGGATATTTTCCCTTAGAGTTAATATCAGTACCGACTCCATTCCCCTCAAAAGTCCTTCGGTTGAGACTATAAACTAAGGTCCCGTGTGCGAACTCGCGCAGAACATCTTGCGCACACGTTAAAATCTGTTTCTCTTTTTGGAAGAGTAGGTAATTGTGTGCTGGTGGTAATGGATGACAACAATTTACAAAACTGCATACACACAGGGACTGCACGGAAAAAAATTACATTTGAGTGCTTATTTCATTATCCTAGAAAAAAACAGATAAATAAATACTTGGCAGTAAGCTATGCCAGGTACTAGGTGTATTTGAGCTCAATACACAGGTAAGACCGTCACATACACAAGATCATGCATGAACATACGCAGTAGGCAGGCAGGCAAGCAGACTGACAGGTACGCACGCGTACACACACACAAATACACACACACACACACACACACACACAAATACATATATACATATATATATATGATATGGAGAGAGAGAGAGAGAGAGAGTAAAGGTAAAGGTGTCTCATAGCCTATAAGATCGTAGGGGAGTGAGGCATCAGAGACCTCACTTCTCTAGGGGCAAACATATTGTGAGCAGCGCCCATCTCCTCTCCCTCGCTGCTTTACCTTCCCTGACCCTAATGAGGCAGGTACCCATTTACAGCTGGGTGAACTGGGGGACAGTTCAGAAAGAAGCCAAGGCTCGCAAACGGTCACTCATCCAACTGGTAACCACGCTCGATGCTGCTTAACCTTGGCTGGGGGAAAGCGAGTGCTCCAATCACTGAGCTATCCCGTCCCCATAAATATACATATGTGTGTGTGTGTGGGTGGGGAGGGGGGGGTATGTGTGTGTGTATATGTATGCATACACCCATCCATCCACCCATCCTCAAAAAAAAGACAGACATGCAATCCAAAACAGACAGTTACACGGACAGACAGCCCGCCAACCACACATCACTAAATATACAGAACGACAAGCAGACTGACTGACTGACAGATACGGACAAGTTACAGAAAGGGGCAGAAAGTCAGTAAAGGGTGCTTTTGTTCTCTTATTATATTGCTTTTTCTTCTTTTCCTTTTAACAAAACTAAAAACAGAGAACAAAAGACCAGACAGTGGATCGATGGTCTAGATGTAACGCGCCTGCCTAGAAAGCGAAAAGTCCCGGTCGGAACTGTGCTGTAATTCGAATCCCGTTTGGGCCCGAAACTTTTCCCACATCCATTATACCATGAGTTATGGTCTGGGTGCTAGTCTTTCGGAGGAGACGATAAACCGAGGTCCTGTGTGTAAACATAATTATTTAACGCACGTAAAAGAACCCAGAGAGTTGTCTCTGGCAAAATTCTGTAGAAAAAAAACCCACTCTGATAGGGAAACAAATACAGTTGCAGACAGGAAAAAGAAAAAAAATAAAGGGTTGCGCTGCTCTTGTAGCGCCGCGCTCTCCCCGGGGAGAGCAGCCCGAATTTCACGCAGAGAAATCTGCAGTGACTTTAAGTGGTAGAAAGAAAGAAACAAACAAAGAAACAAAGAAACAAAGATAAAATCTAAAGAAGACCAGAAGACAGAGGATGCGAAAGAGAAAAGAAAAAACAATAGAAGGTGATGAGGAATGAGAAGGAGAGAAGAAGAAGGGGGAGGGGGAGGAAGAGGAATAAGGAGGAGGAAAAGAAGAAAGACTACGAGACCGAGAACGGAATGAACGAAAAACAGGAAAATTCAAAAGAGAGACAAAAGGAATGAGAACAAAACCATACCAGAAGTCGGTATGCAGCAACCTTAATGATGGGCAAAAACGGTCGCATACGCAAAAATCTCACTATGAGTGAACTTCGGATCTATTTTTTGTTTAAAATGTCAGATTAGGCTAAGAAAAAAATCCAAGCAAACGAACAAAAAAGGACGACAAGGGGGGAAAAGACAAGCTAGGGGGAAAAAATCCCCTATGTCCTTTTTCTTTTGTTGTTCGTCTTTCAGAACGTAAAACCAGTCATTGATCGTCCTCACAGCCAATTTCTATCTGCCACAGACATTCGTTTTCTTTCTTTCTTTTTTGGACAATTTTTTTGTCCCTTCTAACACTTTCCCCAAGAGCTTTTCTGCGTGTCTGTGACGACAAGTTGCGTCCCCTTGGTGCTTTAGTCATGCTACTTATAGCCCCGCCAACTGTTGGAGCTGTATTCAGGTTCATGTTAGTTCTTCAGAAGGTTTGGTTGGTTGGTGGGTTGGTGGGTTGGTTGGGTGGTTGGTTGGTTGGTTGGTTGGTTGGTTAGTCAACTGGATGCTTGCTTTCTAGTTAAGTTTAGTTTAGTTCAGTTTAGTTTAGTTCAGTTTAGTTTAGTTTAGTTTTCAGAATTTTTTGTAGCGTGGTGTGTGTGTGTGGTTTCTTTTAGGGTGATAAAAAGCTTGCAAAGGCGAATATTACTGAGAACAGAACAGGAGAGAAGGAAAAGAAGGATGGTGATAATGAGAAGAAGGAGAACGAGAACGAGAACAAGAGCAACGACCCGATAAACAACCAGCCACCATGGTTTAGTGGTTCAAGCCTTGCATTGCAGACTGTGAAGGGCGCAAGCTCGAGATCCCAAAAAGGCATAGGGAGTTTTGGGGATACCAGCCAGCTTCTAGCCAGATTGAATTTGCGATAGGCTCACTGCGAAGACTGCTGCTAACACACAGTCGAGCTTCATCCGCCGCTTTACGTGTGCGATTTTTGAGAGTGTTGCTCAAATTTCTTGACCAACACTGCAGGTGTCTGTGTCTCTTGGGGCCTGGTTGACGCCAGGGTATATTATGATAGGAAACGTTGAGCACAACCCTGGGGAGCAAAAATAAGTCTAAAAGCGTGTGCACTTCCATAGCAGCATCATTACATCATCCTCTTCCACCACTGATCACCATGCATGCAATAAAAAAAGAATTTGTTTCTGCTGGTCTGATACACTTCCAAACACAACACAACATAATAATATATATATATATAGATAATAATAGATATATATAATATATAGATATATAATAATATATATATATATAATCGAGAGAGAGAGAAGACAGAAGAGAAGATAGACAGACAGACGAGAGAGACTGATAGATAGATGATAGATAGATAGAAGATAGATAGTAGATAGATAGATAGATAGATAGATAGATAGATAGATAGATAGATAGATAGATAGATAGATAGATAGATAGATAGATAGATAGATAGATAGATAGATAGATAGATAGATAGATAGATAGATAGATAGATAGATAGATAGATAGATAGATAGATAGATAGATAGATATCATCATTATGTTACCATCTATATCACCAGTTGTTTGTTGATAAATGACCAACTATTTGTCTTCCAGAGCAGCATTCACGACTCACGAATCAAACACTTTATTGTTCCACAATTAAAGAAACTCACGTAGGCTACAAATCATAATGATTTATATAAAAACAGCAAACAGGAAAACATTGCTGCAGAAAAAACACCACAACACAGTATATGTACACCAGCATGCACACATCGCAAGATGAAATAAAGCACTCAAACACCAGCAATACCTAAGCCATTCATAAACTCGCCAGTATAAAACTGCATCCACTCATGCGCACGCCAGTGTGCGCACGCATCCACACGTTCACACACAGCCCAAATGCGCGCGCGCGCGCACACACACACACACACACACACAGAGTGGGCACGTTTGCACACACTGCAAACATTTTATGACATAGGCCAAATTAAACCAAATTAGTATACTGCTAATCTTACTCATCTAAATAATTCAAGCAAGAAAGTTACTGAATGCAGGACACGGCAAAAATTTGACAAGAAACAGCCAACTTTTCTCCCATAACTGCCTTGTACCCACAGTTCTCCTACTTTCAACAAATTCTTTGAATGTAAATTTATAAATGGTCTTAGATTACATAACAACTTACTTTATTTTTAAACACCACAGTTCTATACCAAGCACATTCTCACCAAAACACCAGCAAATA
>CM054145.1:31383710-31386210 GCA_028751875.1 Rapana venosa | reverse complement strand
GAAATTCCTTCATTTCACAGGATCAATCAGAAAACGTCACACTAAATAAACACCAACCAACCATACTACTTGAACTCCTCAATCAAAAACAAAAACAAAAACAAAGCGAGCTTCCACGGATCCGCACAGTAAGGAAGTATCCATCTTGTGTTGACCCATACCTGCACAAACAAACTCGGTCATACGGTGGATACGGAGCAGAGTGACGGTGCCAGAAGGGGGGCTGTCCTGTCTCTCTACCAGCTGATGCCGGGTCTCATAGTCCAGCATGGACTGCACGCTGCTGTAGTGCTCTCTGCCCTCTCCGCTACACAGCTGACGCAGCAGGGTCAGTTTGATCTCCACTCCCGACAACATGTCCTCGCCTTCCGAGGGGGTGAATAATCCGTTGTTGTATATTATCCTGTGTGCAGTAATGGAATTTTGTTTATACATTATAGTGTAGGTTGTGCGATGAACAAGACAAAATATTCACGATAATAATGATGAAAATGAACATGATGAACATCATCCTCGCTCTCACAAATAAGACGAAATCATACTTCTTCTCTGTCTGTCTGTCTGTCTGTGTGTTGTCTGTCTGTGTGTTGTCTGTCTGTGTGACTGTGTGTCTGTTGTCTGTGTGTCTGTTTGTTTGTCTGACTGTCTGCCTCCCTTTTCCCTTCCCTCCCTCCCTTTCTCTCCGCCTCCCGCCCCCCCCCCCCCCACCCCTCTTTCATCTGTATCAAAAGACATACAAACATGTATCTATGTTAAATGCACACCCACATAAACATACATAGATTCACCCAGGCACAGCCTTCGCGCGCGCACACACACACACATACACACACGCGCGCGCGCGCACGCGTGTGTGTGTGAGTGAGTGTGTTCGTTATCTCCCCTCTCTCTTTCCACCTCTTTATCTCTTTTACGCGCGCACAACACATACACACGCTCACTCCACCTCTTTATCTCTTTTACGCGCGCACACACATACACACGCTCACTCACTTACACACACGAAAACACACACACACATACACACACATACAACACACACACAACACACACACACATACAACACCCACACACACAACATACAACACACATACAACACACACACAACACACACACACACACACACACACACAAACACACACACACACACACACACACATACAACACACACAACACAACACACAACATACACACATACAACACACACAACACACTAACACACACACAACACACACACACATACAACACCCACACACACAACATACAACACACATACAACACACACACACACCCACACACACACACACAAACACAACACACACACACACACACACACACACACACACACACACACACACACACACACACACACACACACACACAGAAGGAAGGTGTGCACTGACTTGTAGATCTCCTCCAGGCCGGACAGGTAGACAGGCAGACAGACATCCCGCCCGTTGTCGGACACAGCTGTCAGCACCATGGCCAGTGCCCGCTCCGAATCGTAATCTTCCTTCCCCGCTGTTTTCCCCGTCCTCCTCCTTCTTCTTCTTGTCGCCATCCTCTCTCACCCGTAGGTAGGTATGTATGTATGTATGTATGTATGTATGTATGTATGTATGTATGTATGTATGTATGTATGTATGTATGTATGTATGTATGTATGTATGTATGTAAGTATGTATGTAAGTATGTATGTATGTATGTACCCCTCTTAGTATCAACCTGTAACATTGTTGTCATAGATGGAAACAAAAATATTAGCCTCATCATTAGGAAAGTAATGTACTGGACGATGTATGCATTCGTTTTGAAATTGGAAGATAACGGAATAAAGCAGTCATGTGGCTTTTATGGAGGTGTTGTTTTTTTACATCCAGTTCCTGTGTGTATATACAGTTTTGTAAATGTTGTCATACTTCTCCAATGGTAACTCACAGAGAGAGAGATAGGAGGAGGAGGAGGATGGTGGTGGGGGGTTGGATAGGGGTGATGATGAGGAGGAGGATGTATCAAGGACCACTCTCTTGTTGCCGTGGGTTCTTTTATGTGCGCTGAATGCGTGTTTCACACAAGACTTCGGTTTATCGTCTCATGTGGAAGACTAGCATCCAGACCACCACTCAAGGTATGGAAAATACGGGGAAAAGCTCGGGCACAAACGGGGATCGAAACCACGGTTCTCGATTTCTAGGTGGGGGGCATTACCTCTACACCACCTCCGATCCACTAGTTAGAGAGTCAAGCTATATTCCTGGCTTCATTCCCGAAGTCGGAATGCAGCTAACTACATGTTGTGGGGCGGGGGTGGACTGTCGCATACGCCAAAAATCCCTCACCATTTGTGAACCTCGGAGCTCTAGCCGAGGAACGAATAATAACAACAACAACAACAACAAACAAACAAGAAAACAAATAAACAAAACAACTCCTTGCTTTATTTAGTTATTGCATTGTTATGGGGGAATTTTGGCTATCATTGTCAATTAATTTCTTCTAT
>CM054145.1:31366210-31373710 GCA_028751875.1 Rapana venosa | reverse complement strand
GCCTGTTCCCACTTTAAGATTTGAGCACCATTTCTAACATTGGTCTGTTCCCAGTTTAAGATTTGGGCACCATTTCTGACATTAGCATGTTCCCAGTTTAAGATTTGGGCACCATTTCTGACATTGACCTGTTCCCAGTTTAAGACTTGGGCACCATTTCTGACATTGCCCTCTTCCCACTTTAAGATTCGGGCACCATTTCTAACATTGGCCTGCTGCCAGTTTCAGACTTGGGCACCATTTCTAACATTGGCCTGTTTCCAGTTTAAGATTTGGGCACCATTTCTGACATTGGCCTCTTCCCAGTTTAAGATTTGGGCACCGTTTCTGACATTGACCTGCTCCCAGTTTAAGATTTGGGCACCATTTCTGACATTGGCCTGTTCCCAGTTGAAGATTTGGGCACTGTTTCTGACATTGGCCTGTTCCCAGTTTAAGATTTGGGCACTGTTTCTGACATTGGCCTGCTGCCAGTTTAAGATTTGAACACCATTTCTGACAATGGCTTGTTGCCAGTTTAGAATTGGAGCACCATTTCTGACATTGGCCTGTTCCCAGTTTGAGATTAGAACAACGTTTGTAAGGTGCTAATGAAGAAACCTTTTTAACAAACTAAACAAACCTCATCCCTCTCGATTGAAGTGCTCATTTAGAGAACAAAGAGAGTAAAAATAGACAGACAGACAGACAAGAGGCAGACTGCTGTCAACCTGACAGGCATACAGACAGGCATTCAGGCAGACATCTATCAGACTGACAGACAGACAGACATTTTTTTTTATATCGAGGATAACGGAATAAGCACTTATGTGCTTTTTTACATCCACTCCCCGTGTGTATGCGATTTTGTCAATTCTGTCATCTGTTCCCACAGGCACACAATGGCCTACTCTTACGAAAAGCGGAACAGGATTTAACGTGTGCTCAAGATGTTCTGCGTGCGTTCGCACTCGGGGCCTCGGTTTATAGTTTCATCCGAAGGACTTTTGGGGAGAGAATGGAGTCTGCACTGGTGTTCACTCCAGGGTTAATTTATCCCTTCGAACGGGAATCGAACCCGGGTCGTCAGATTGCGAGCGCAATGTTCTAACCACTAGGCTATCCCGTTCCCCCCCAGACAGATAGACAGGCAGACATTCAAGCAGACACCTGTCAGACAGACAGGCAGGCGGACATACAAAAGGACATAATATGTCAGTCTGAACAGACACACAATCAGACGGACAGACAGACAGACAGACAGACTTGTATGGGGTTTTTTGTGTGTTGGTATTTAACTGAGCGTCGGAATATGAAAGTAGAAGAAGAAGAAAAGCAACAAAATCAAGCGATCTTAACAGATGAAGTATCGAGTAGGGAAAAAAAATGTGGAAAAATACAAACGGGAAAAAAATTTCATTTTAAAAATAAAATAATGCTCGCATGCACTCATTTTCTTAAAAAATCACACTTTCATCAAATACCCTTTATTTGAAAGAGAGTCGTGCAGAAAAAAGATGAAAACAACCGTGTGCAGACTTTTTTTAAAATAATAATAATAATAAAAGCTACCCTGCCTTCTCTAGACAATTTAAAAAAGCGATGGAAATTTTAACGTGTGGTCAGCTTAAAACCTAAGTATCTCCGAAGTCGAATTGTGGCTACCTAAATAGTAAAGAAGGGGGGAAGGGACGGGCCGTGAACGGTCGTACAGGCAAAAGTATCACCAATGGTGAAACCCTAGAGCTGTAGTCAAAGAACGAAACAAAAAAAATTAAAGACCCCCCCCCCCCCCCCCCCACCAAAAAAAAAAAAATCATGGATGCTGATATTTTTTTCAATGATGTTGTCTAACTTCTTCATCAAAAAACGTAACTGGAAGCAAAGAGAGCAGAAAGAAAGAACTGTCCTTATTGATTTATTTATCTATTTTATTTATTTTTTTATTTTTATTCTTTTATATCGATGATAATGGAATAAGCATTTATGTACTTTTTTACATCTAGTCCCCGTGTGTATGCGGTTTTGTAAATTCTGCCATCTGTTTCCACCGGCACACAATGGCCTAGTACTCTTACGAAAAGCGGAACAGGATTTAACGTGTGCGCAAGATGTTCTGCGCGCGTTCGCACACGGGGCCTCGGTTTAGAGTCTCATCCGAAGGACTTTGGGGGAAGAGTGGAGTCTGCACTGATGCTAACTCCAGAGGAAAATATCCTCTTGAGCGGGATTCGAACCCGGGTCGTCAGATTGCGAACTCAATGTTCTGACCACTAGGCTATCCCGTCACGTGTGCCGGTAGGAACTGGTGACAAAATTTACAGAAATGCATACACACGGGGACTAGATATAAAAAGAGCACATGAGTGCTTATTCCATTATCCTCGAAATAAAAGGGTGGGGTATTTTTTTTTAATGCGTGTATGTCAAAACCCTTTCCGTCATCCGAAAGAGTAAGCCATTCTTGATGGTGGGAATGGATGACAACATTATTAACAGAGAGAGACAGAGAGAGAGAGAGAGACAGGCAGACAAACAGACAGACAGAGAGACAGACAGACAGAGGTCATTATCTCTAGCAATTATCAACTTTTTCCAAAGACAAATCCCTGCAAATGAAACCAAACAGCGTAACGTTCTCAAATTGTTCACTGGAAAGATCCCAAGGGACTGGAGATCTCTCAATCCTAACAATGGAACACACACACCGCGCGCGCGCGCACCCACACCACACACACACACACACACACACACACACATACACACACACACACACACACACACACACATACACACACACACAGAGGCAGGATGCTCATAGAGAAGTGGCGTCAATTGGGATGGTGACAGGGCTTAGCCCATTGGAACAGACTCTCTGAGTTCTGCAATCAGCTGAAGCAAAAAGAGAGAGCTCTCTTTCCCAGCGTTCCAGTTTAAACATTTTAGACATTCCATGTTATGTTTTTAATGTTCATCGCACAACTCAATTCGTTGGTGTGCTGTAGCGCATGTGGACGAGAGAGAGAGACAGAGACAGAGAGAGACAGAGACAGGCAGACAGACAGACAGAGACACAGACAGACAGACAGACAGACAGGCAGTCAGACAAAGAAAGAGAGAGAGAGAAGCACAGAGAGAGAGAGAGAGAGAGAGAGAGAGAGATAGAGAGAGAGAGAGAGAGAGAGAGAGAGAGAGAGAAGAGAGAGAGAGAGAGAGAGAGAGAGAGAGAACTCTGAACTCTGAAATGATTTACTGCACTTAAGCATTTGGCCACATTACAATTCTAAGGGCAAAAAATGAAAAGATGAAGACCATGAAATATAACTTCTCGAATCATAGGTAAGACCTTGGCATGTACACTTTGCAATGTACTCAAAGCTGTAACCCTGAAAACGCATGTTTCAAAATCATGAATAAAGTGCTGACTTAGACCAAAACATCAAACAAACCTAGGCTCAAACAGAATCAGACAGAGAGAAGTGTGTGTGTGTGTGTGGGGGGGGGGGGGGGGATGGAAGAAACATTTCATGCGTGTAGTATATATGACTATTTTTCATGCTTCCTTTGCGCTTTATGCTTACAATATTATGGGAAGTTTCTGGGAGCGCAGCACTGAAAAATGTTATACAAGCAGTGTGTCGTAGAAAAAGTTGAACATCCTGATCTGGATCCCACTTTTCTTCATACAGCAGAACGGATGCTGGATATATTGGTATCATCCATACAACCGGCCATAGCCCGCCTACAACCCTACGATAGGATGACTGGGTTGTAGAACCCACCACCCCTTCTCTCTCTCTCTCTGTCTCTCTCTCTGTCTCTCTCTCTCTCTCTCTCTCTCTCTCTCTCTCTCCTCTCTCTCTCTCTCTCTCTCTCTCCTCTCTCTCTCTCTTCTCCTTCTCTCTCAGATCTCTCTCTCTCAGTCTTCTTTCTCCCTCTCGCTCTCTCTTGCTCTCTCTCCCTCTCCCTCTTCTCTCTCTCTCTCTCCTCTTCTCTCTCTCTCTCTCTCTCTCTGTGTCTCTCTCTATCTCTCTCCGTCTCTCTTTTTCCTCTCTCTCTTCTCTCTCCTCTCTCTCTCTCTCTCCTCTCCCTCTCTCCCTCTCTCTCCCTCTCCTCTCCTCTCTCCCTCTCCCTCCCTCTCCCTCCCTCTCCCTCTCCCTCTCTCTCCCTCTCTCTCTCTCTCTCTCTCCGTCTCTCTTTTTCCTCTATCTCTGTCTCTCTATAGAAAATAGAGACTCAAATGTTCTGTTCCCAGTTTGCAGTGAAGTGATTTTTAAATGTCTTTTAAAAAACTTAACCTTATCGTGCAGAGTCACCAACCGTGTGACGTGATGGAGACACACAGAGAGACAGACAGACAGAGAGACAGAGACTGAGAGAGACAGAGAGAGACAGGGAGAGACACAGACAGAGAGACACAGACAGACAGACAGAGACAGACAGATAGACAGACAGAGACACAGAGAGAGAGACGAACAAAGAGAGAGAGGGGAGAGAGACACAGAGAGAGACAGAAAGAGAGTCAGAGAGAGAGGGGAGAGGGAGAGAGACTGAGAAAGGGAGGGAAGAGTGAGAAAGAAAGTCAGGCAGACAGACAAACAGACAGACAGACGAACAGGCAACAAGCAGATAGACAGACAGACGGTGTGTAAACAACAAACAGACAAATAGAGATTTCGAGAAAAACAGACATAGATGAAGAAATGACTACGGTAAAGACAGAGATAGAGACAGTTCATCGTATTCTTCTTCTTCGCAGTCTTCTTCGCATTCTTGTTCTTCTTCTTCATCGCATTATCTTCGCATTCTTCTTCTTCGTATTCTTCTTCGCATTCTTCTTCTTCTTCGCATTCTTCTTCGCATTCCTCTTCGTCTTCGTATCTCCCTTCTTCTTCTTCTTCTTCTTCTTCTTCTTCTTCTTCTTCTTCTTCTTCTTCTTCTTCTTCTTCTTCTTCTTCTTCTTCATTTTCTTCACATTCTTCTTCTTCTTCGCATTCATCTTCTTCGCATTCATCTTCTTCTTCTTCACATTCTTCTTCTTCTTCTTCTTCTTCTTCTTCTTCTTCTTCTACTACTACTACTTCTTCTTCTTCTTTGCATTCTTCTTCTTCTTTGCATTCTTCACATTCTTCTTCTTTGCATTTTTCATCGTACTCTTCTTCCTATTCTTTTTCGTGTTCTTCTTCCTCTCCTTTAATTTTCTTCTTCATATTCTTTTTTCATTTCCTTTACATACTTCTTCTTCGCATTTCTCTTCTTCTTCTTCTTCTTTGCATTCTTCTTCTTCTTTGCATTCTTCTTCTTCTTTGCATTCTTCTTCTTCTTCTCCTTCTCCTTCTTCGCTACATTCTTCTTCTTCTCCTTCGCATTCATCTTCTTCTTCTTCTTCACTTTCTTCTTCTTCGCATTCATTTCTTCTTCTTCTTCTTCTTCTTCTTCTCTTCTTCTCTTCTTCTTCTTCTCCACGTTCTTCTTCTTCTTCTTCTTCTTCTTCTTTTCTTCTTCTTCTTCTTCTTCTCTTCTTCTTCTTATGTCTTGTGTAGTTCGAAATTATTTCATGCTCAGGCTGGTTTGTACTTTGCTTGTATCGAGACAAAGCACTCTGACCTGGACAAGCATTTGTGTTTTTTTTTAATTTCAGCCCTGGCGATTTCCGAAGCCGTTATAGTCTGCTAGGTCAGAGACAAATCTGTTTTTAATATACCTAGAGAGTAGAGAAAAGGGAGAGAAGAAATTCATTCAGCGGGAATGAGATAGCGAGAGAGAGAGGATGGTTTATGTAGAAGGGGGATTTAGGTTGTAGGTTTTGGTTTTTTTATTTGGGGAGGGGGGGGTGAGGGGCAATAGATCGTTAGCTTTTTGTGTATCTGTGTACTGATATATTTTATGCAGGGTCGTGGTGATTGGTGGCATCAAGTCAAGAACATGAATGGCTCCTACTAAACTGATAACTCTTGGATACGATAAGATGAGCATGATTGTTGTGAGATCTTGTTGACAGGCACGAAAAAGAAATCAATGCTAGAACATAGTTTGTTTGGTTTTTTTAAAAGAGAGAGAAAAAGTAAGGCAGCTCAGTAAGAGGCTTGAGAATGGAAAATAGCTTAACTTTCCAACAAACCGCATAAAAAAATTGCAACGAAATCAACCATGTCAACAACACCAGTACAGTAATGGGTAAAAAAAATCGCATTAAAAGTATCTAGATAGCAAGTGATACAGTAGATAGAGAGATATAGAGATACCTAGGTAGGTAGGTAGATAGTAGGTGACAGGAACATATGAGCCATGTATATGCATGGATGCATGCGAAGGGGTGCACGCGGATTCAGGATTACTATCAAATTCCTGCAAAAAGTAATCATCATCATCATCAATAATCACAACAATAATTGAATTGATATAGCGCTATATACACAAACAAAACGCCAAACAAAATTTGTTCTAAAATGTCACCTCTCATTCATCATCTATATAAAAGAAGTAAAACATAACGAAGACGCAAACCAAAAAACGACGAGCAAAGTTTCCTAACATGTCACTTCTCATTCAGAATGTAAACGAAGCAAAATCTAAAACGCAACGAAATCAATGTTACATTAGCCCTTTTATCTCCAGATGTTCACTCTTCATTCTGTGTGATTTGCATCTTGGCAATTGCCCAAATGGTTTGGCAAAATTTGATACAAGCTATGTATGAAAACGATCAAATGAACGTTAACATCTATTGAGAGAAATTCTGCATGTTACAAATGGATCTGCATATTCATAGAAAATTATTCCATTTTTACTCCTATTGGGACGTAAGGTGTAGAGCTCTTTTTTTCCAATTATTGTCCATGTAAAACTCCAATTTGTTTTCTTCCTCGGCTAAAGCTTCGAGGTTTACCAATAGTGAGACTTTGCGTATGCGACCATTATTTTTTACCCACCATTAAGGTAGCCGCATTCCGACTTCAGGGATGAAACTCGATTTTTTAAAAAGCATTCCTCTGCATTTATGAGTCTATCTTTTTCATAAGTATTTCTCTCCCTATCTGTCTGTCTGTCTTTTCTGTTTCTCTCTGTCTCTCTCTCTCTGTCTCTCTCTGTCTCTTGAAGAAATGTGGCAGGATGGTTAAGATGTTCGCCTGCCAACAAGTAAGCCGTGAGGTTGTGGGTTCGATTCCCAGCCTCGCCCTTTCTTCCCAGTTTGACCCAAAAAATCGAACTGAATGTCAAAGTCCTTCGGATGAGACTATAAACCGAGGCCCCATGTGCGAACGCATGCAGAACATCTTGCGCACACGTTAAATCCTGTTCCGCTTTTCGGAAGAGTAGGCCATTTTGTGCCGGTGAAAGAGATGACAAAATTTACAAAACCACATACACACGGGGACTGGATGTAAAAAAGCACATGAGTGCTTATTCCATTATCCTCGATATAAAAGAATAAATAAATAAATAAAATATCTCTCTCTCTGTCCGTCTGTCTGTCTGTCTCTGTCTCTCTCTCCTCCGTCTGTCTGTCTCTCTCTCCTC
>CM054145.1:31356210-31363710 GCA_028751875.1 Rapana venosa | reverse complement strand
TTGTGCGTGTGTGTGTGTTGCGTGTGTTGTGTGTGTGTGTTGTGTGTGTGTGTGTGTGTGTGTGTGTGTGTGTTTGGTAGAGTTATTTTAGTTTTAAAAATCCTAAAGGGGACGGATAGCTCAGTGTCGGAGCACTCGCTTTCCCCAGCCAAGTTAAGCAGCGCGAGCGTGGTACCGTGATGGGTGACGTTTGCGCGCTTGCTTCAGTAAAAGTTCCCCATTCACCCAGCTGTAAATGGTACCTGCCCTCTTTAGGTCAGGAAGGTAAAGCAGCGAGGGAGAGGAGATGGGCGCCGCCCTCAATATGCTGGCCCTAGAGAAGTGAGGTCTCTGACACCTCGCTCCCCTACGACCTTATAGGTTATGGGACTCCTTTACCTTTACCTTTTAAAGGGAAGACATACGAATTCAGTTTCTTCATTTCTATATTGGAACCCTTAGTATCAGAAGAATCGCCACTGACATATTGCGAATAAATAAATAAATAAATATAAGACTCCCCCATGAAAGACACAATGTACGAGTGTCAAGAAAGACTTGAGAATCAAAAGCGGCCTGCTTATAATTATACCCTCCTCCCCCCACCCCCTGGTCTGCTGATAATTATACCCTTCTCCCCCACCCCTGGTCTGCTTATACTTATTCCCTTCTCCTCCCCCACCCCCTGGTCTGCTTAGATACCCTTCTTCCCCCTCCCTCAACCCCCCCCCCCCCCCCCCCCCCAAAACAAAAATTAGCTTGTTTTATCTGATTTGGTTATTTGGAACAAAAGACTATTCCCATTGATCAAGGTAACTTTTTGTCAGGCTTCATTTTGAAAAAAAAACTTAATGGAGGTAATCACGCGTGCTAATGGACAGAGAGGAAAAGGGGGAAAGACACACAGACAGACAGTCAGAGAATCAGACAAACAGACAGACATAGAGGAAAGATAAACAGACAGACATAGAGTCAGAAAAACAGACAGACATAGAAGCAGACAAAAAGACATAGATAAAGGGACAAACAGACAGACATAAAAGGACAGACAAAGACAGAAAGATCACGGGAATATGACAGATATCCAGACAAACAGACAGACATACAGACAGACATACAGACAGACAGACAGACAGAGCTGCCATTTGAGTCAACGTTTGACCACAAAAATCGTTATGGCTTTTTACCAAGTTCATTTTAGAAGGAAGACAGAAAATTGATCGGATAAAGCAAAAAATAAAAATCCAAAACAAAACATAAAAAGGACTATCAATCATTTTGACCTTCACAAGCTATCAACCAAAACTGGAGAGAGAAAAAAATAAACAGCTAACAATCCCCTACCCCCACCCCCACCCCCCCACCCCCACCCCCAAACAATACCAAAAAGAAAGTTACCGATCCTATCATTTTCTTCAATTAAAACATGCAGTTTGCCCAACGAAAATGCTTGGTCCTATCTCTTCCTCCAAGTTAAATATGCAATTTGCCAAATTCAACTCTCCTGTCATCAAACGGATTTTACAGCGCGTCGAATAATGTCAACACAGAATGTATTTCGATAATGGCTTAGTTCGTCAATTATTCAGTCGTGCCATCAAATCAAATCAAATCAAATCAAGACGAAGAAGAGGAAGAAGTTTGATTTTTTTTCTTAAGCAGCTTTCCAAAAAGGATTAGTTATGCAGGAAATAAAGACTTTTAGGAAGAAAAAAAATAGTAAACAGAGAAGAAAACAGGGAAAATAGCCAAAAGCCGACTTTATTTAAAATAACTGTTTTATGTTCGTCAAGAGATTGGGAACAATTTGGAGAGAAAACGGGTTTGCTTGTTTTATTTTCCTTTCCCGCAACAAGTTATTGAGAAGGAGGAGGAGACAACGACAAAGAAGAAGAAGAAGAAGAAGAAGAAGAAGAAGAAGAAGAAGAAGAAGAAGAAGAAGAAGAAGAAGAAGAAGAAGAAGAAGAAAGAAGAAGAAGAACAACAACAACAACAACAACAACAACAACAACAACAACAACAACAACAACAAGACGAACAAGAAGAAGAAGATGGTGATGGTGATGGTGATGGTGAGGAGGAGGGGATCAAGAGCAAGAACAAGAACAAGAAGAACAAGAATATCTATGAAGAACGGGATGGAGAAAACTTATAACCTTTCTGTCCTGCACGTATAAAGATGACAAGGACACAACTGACCAATATTCTACAAGTTTGGGATTGAGACACTGTACGACAAAATAAGCTCAAACACAGACAGACAGACAGGCAGACAGACAAACAGACAAAGAAACTGAGAGTCTACAAACAGATAAGACAGAAGGTGACGAAGCAAGTAAGTTAAAGAAGAAGAAACAGAGTTTGCTTAAATTCCGAAACTTGATGTTTCCTTCGTAGAAAATTAAAACCATGAAAACGATGGAATCAATAATTCTGTTTTAAAAATAATCATCGTCTTAAAAAATACAATTCAAAACACACAAAAAAGCACTTTGAATCAAAACATTAATTTGTTTATCACAACTACATATCTCTAAAAAAAAAAATATAAAAAAAGAGTAGTGGTAATGGTTTTTTTCTTCCTTCACCTTCACTTTCACCTATCCCGTAAATTCTATGGACCGTGCGAGCACCAATAAAAAAAAATTGCAACCAGCTTCCTCCACTCGCTGCAAATGTGATTTTCTGTATCAAGTTTTACGAATCCTCTGTCTTTGTCGACATAGCACGAAACTCTATTAAACAGGTAAACAAACTTCATTGTCATTCAACCGTTTATTTATCGGCTTTTGTTGAACGGAGGGGGGGGGGGGGGGGGGTAAACAGTCAAAGAGGCTTTTATTCAACGGCACTCTTTCATCCAAATCGTATATGTTCAGTTTTCGTTTTTGCTTTTCTTCAGAGGGAATCATAAACATTTGGAATATTCCATATGGCTTGACTTAACAGGGGACGGGATAGCTCGGTGGTCAGAGCACTGGCTTACCCCCAGCCAAGTTAAGCAGTGTCTAGCGTGGTTACCACTTGGATGGGTGACCTTTTGCGCGCCTTGGCTTCAGTACAGTCCCCCAGTTCAACCAGCTGTAAATGGGTACCTGCCCTCTTTAGGGTCAGGGAAGGTAATGCAGCGAGGGAGAGGAGATGGGCGCCGCCCTCAATATGCTGGCCTCTAGAGAAGTGAGGTCTCTGACGCCTCGCTCCCCTACGATCTTATAGGTTATGGGACACCTTTATCTTTACTTGACTTAACTCCTGGATGTGTCATGGTGGCTATGCATTATATATATATATATAATATATATATATATATATATATAATATATATATATATATTTTTAATATATATATATATATATATAATATATATATTATATTATATATATATATATATATAAATAATAATATATAATATATACAGAGAGAGAGGTGTTTGTGCATACATATTGACTTTCAATTTAAAACTTCAAAATAAAGCAAATATATTTATTCTCAATTTAAAGCTTCAATACAAAACAAATCCAGAAAGCCAATACAACACAGACCAAATAAAAACATAATACAATGCAGAGGCAGTTATCACCAAACACATAATATATATATATGTAGATAGATAGATAGATAGATAGATAGATAGATAGATAGATAGATAGATAGATAGATAGATAGATAGATAGATAGATAGATAGATAGATAGATAGATAATCATAGATAATAGAAGAAGTAGATAGATAATAGATAGATATCATAGACAGGCACATTATCCATTTCTCGTAAATGGGTGAAAAAGATCAAAGAAAACTGACGAGAGACGAACGGCTGTTAAATATAGGGAGAGAAAGAGAGAGAGAAACTCTGAAGCCGAACTCTGAAACTCTAAGAGAGAGAGAGAGAGAGAGAGAGAGAGAGAGGAGAGAGAGAGAGAGAGAGAATGAGGGAGCGAGAGAGAGAGGGAGATGAGGGAGAGAGAGGGGGGGAGAGGGAGAGAGAAGGGAGAGAGAGAAAGAGAGGGAGAGAGAAGGGAGAAAGAGAGAGAAAGGTACGAGAGAAAATGAGGGAGAGAGAGAGGGAAAGGAGGGAAAGTATTACATTACCTGTACATTTATGATTTAGTCAACAAAAGACGTGAACGATAAAAACAGAACAACCCATTCAATTATTCATACTAACTTTAATGCAACGGCCCAGACACATTCGAAAATGTCATAGTGAAAATATATTGAATGACTCTCAGGGATAGTTAGATAAATAGCTGAAGATAATAGATTTTAAATGCATCAAAGGAAGATAGCACGGGACAAGGAGATATGGAGAAGAGAGTATAGCGTTAGTTTACATACATTACAGAAGACAGACAGACAGACAGACAGAGACAGACACACAGACATACAGTGAGAGACACACAGACAGACACACAGACAGACAGGCTCTGACACGGAGAGAGAGGAACAGACACAGATACACAGACACACAGACATACAGACAGAGGACAAACAACAAAATTCTTAAATTCAAAAGTTTTGTTTGTTTTGTTTTTGGTTTTTGGTTGGGTTGTTTTTTGGGTTTTTTGTTGTTGTTGTTTTTTTTTTTGGGGGGGGGGGGTTGGGAGGTTGGGGGGGAGGGGGGGGTCTTTAAAAATTTCTTTCCTAAGCTTTTATAATCCTTTTCTCTGGAACCGAACTCTGTATCAGATTTCAAGAATTGTTTGTTTGGGTTTGGTTGGTTTTTTTCTGAACAAGACGGAAAACACACAAAAAAACATAAGATAACATGTCTGCAGATTGCTTTTGTTATTTAGTCATTTTACTTTTCTTTTTAGCTTTAGATTTCAACTTTTTTACCAAATTCCCCATTCTAGGGCATTCTTCAAACATCAGAATCTCTCAAATTTAAATTCAGGTTTACTTTTCGGTTGTTGTTGTTGTTGTTGTCGTTGTTGTCGTTGATGTTCCTGATGTTGTTGTTGGTGTGCTTTTTAATCCCTTGCCTCCAGTTTCATGTTCAACTTTCAGTTGTTGTTTTTGTTGTTTCTGTTCCTACTGTTGCTGCTGCTGCTGCTCTTATTCTTTTGTTCCTGTTGTTGTTGTTCTTGTTATTCAAAGTCTCCATTCTCCCGAAAAAGCTGTCCGGTGATCCAACGCACACAGAACATCATGCGTAGAAGTTACAAATCCTGTTCATCTTTCTAGAAGAGTAGGCTAGTAATAGGCTAATGGTAAGTATAGCACGATTATTATTATTAATCTTTATGTCTGTACGACACACACACACATCAAGGAAGCCAAAGTAATGCCACATCTGCACACAGCTTGATCTAGGACTCTAAATATCGTAGAAAATCTTCACCCTTAACCCACCAGGCGCTAACAAGATTTAAACCCACGACCCTGGACCACTACGATTGGACTTCAACAGTCTGACCACTCGGCTTTGGCGCCCGTTAGTTTTGTTTCGTTTCTTAACGAGGGATGCCTAAAAAAAATAAAAAAAAGATATGAACAACTTCAAGAAGAAAACGGCAACAGTACAGACATTTTGCAAACAATCGTCTCACGTGTTCTAATGGATTACGATTTATTTATTATTTTAATATTTATTTATTCTTTTATATCGAGGATAATGGAATAAGCACTCATGTGCTTTTTTTACATCCAGTCCCCTTGTGTATGCGGTTTTGTAAATTTTGCCATCTGTTTCCACCGGCACACAATGGCCTACTCTTCCGAAAAGTGGAACAGGATTTAACGTGTGCGCAAGATGTTCTGCATGCGTTCGCACACGAGGCCTCGGTTTATAGTCTCATCCGAAGGATTCATTGTTGGAAAGGGTTGTTCTCGGCAGTGACCTTTTCGTGTGTGTGTGTGGGGGGGGGTGGGTGATGTTGTGTCCAAAAACAACAGTTGGTCATTCTAACCTGTGTGCCACGCTCTCGTACAGAGAAAATAGGGGGAGGTGGGGGGGGGAGGAAAGGGGGGGGGAGGTAAACAGACAGACAAAAATGCTTCAATGAATTGTCAAAACAGGGACTGAAGAAACAAGGATAATTACGTTATGTTCAATGAACTTTCCGTTCACAACTTTTTTTCGAAAGAATGGATGGATGGATGGATGGATGGATGGATGGATGGATGGATGGATGGATGGATGGATGGATGGATGGATGGATGGATGGATGGATGGTGGGTGGATGGATGGGTGGATGGTTGGATGATGCATGATGATGTATGTTTGGTATGCATATGCATGCATCAATGCATGAATGTATGTATGTAGTATGTAGTATTATTATGTATGTATGTATTAGTATGTATGTAACTGTCATCCGTATTATTCATGCCTTGTGTATGTACTGTTATCCGTTGTCTGTCTGCCTCTGTCGTCTGTCTGTCTCTTCTCTCTCTTCTTCCTGTCTCTCTTCTCTCTGCTCTCGTCTGCTCTTCTCTCTCTCTCTCTCCTCTCCTCTCTCTCTCTCTCCTCTCTCTCCTCTCTCTCCTCCTCTCTCTCACTCACTCGCTGTTCATGCTGGCACAAATTGTGCATTTGCCTGCAAGCAGACTTATCTATAAAGTTTTTAAAAAAATAAAGTTGCTACATTTGCAACAACAACAACAACAACAACAACAAAAAGTCTCAACAGCTGATCATTGTGTGGCCACAAAAACCAAAACATCATCACTTAACATAGACTGATCTCATCACACTGGTCGAGTCAAGTGAACTCATTTTCCAGAAAACATGCCCTGGTGGCAGATGTCTCTGTTCCGTAATCTGATCATCATCTGCCATGACAGCATCTGCCATCTGCTACACTGATGGAACGGCCACCGCTGATATCAGCCTTCATCAACTGCAGTTTATAAAGATGTTCGGAACAGATATGGTGCATGCGTGCGACGAGGCTGTATTCTGTCCTGTGTGTTTGTGTGTGTGGTGTGTGTGTTGTGTGTGTGTGTGTGTGTGTGTGTGTGTGTGTGTGTGTGTGTGTGTGTGTGTTGTGGTGTGTGTCGCGCGCCGCGCCGTGTGTGTGTGTGTGTAAGTGTGTGTGTGTGCACATGCGTGTGTGTGCACACACATAGCGTGTACACACACACACACACACTTTTCTATGTTTCTTTTTTTTTTAATCTAATAGATAGCAGAAAAATTATCAGAGTAAACAGTGACTGACAATTACAGCCAGGAATAATCTGATCTCACTCCACATTTACATTTCTATAGAGGGCTGGTTGAGTGCAGTGCATGCAGCTCAGTGTCATTGCACTGCAAAGAGCATGTCAACAAGCAAAAGCACTCACCGACGTCAAACATAGCTGTTTAGATTGAAAACAAAGCAACACAACACAAAACAAAACAAAACAAAACATAACAAAGCGAAACAAAACAAGACAAAGCTTGGAACGAATCGAAATCTAGTTATTGTCCTATATCCAATTCTACTTAGATCACCATATAAATGCTTTAAAAATATTTCTAACCACAAGATGATATTACAACTAAACCGGTTGCTTTTGTTCCTCGGTTAGA
>CM054145.1:31343710-31346210 GCA_028751875.1 Rapana venosa | reverse complement strand
CTCTAGGGGCCAGCATATTGAAGGCGGCGCCCATCTCCTCTCCCTCGCTGCTTTACGTTCCCTGACCCTAAAGAGGGCAGGTACCCATTTACAGCTGGGTGAACTGGGGGAACTGTACTGAAGCCAAGGCGCGCAAACGGTCACCCATCCAACTGGTAACCACGCTCGACGCTGCTTAACTTGGCTGGGGGAAAGCGAGTGCTCCGACCACTGAGCTATCCCGTCCCCGATATACTTGCAGACAGGACTTTTCCTGTCTGCAAGTCTATCTGTGTCTATACTCTTCTTTTTTTACGGTGTTATTGTTATTCTGATGAATATTAGGGTGAAATAGTTTATGACATGAGCGCTGTATTACTGATGGTCTACTTGTTTATCCGGTAACATTTTATTATTTTATTGTCATTTATACCACGTTAAGGGTCAAGGCAGAGATTTCTCTGCGTGAAATTCGGGCTGCTCTTCCCTGGGAAAAGTGCGTCGCCACAAGAGCAACGCCACCCATTATTATCTTGCTTTTCTTTTCCTGTCTGCAAGTATATTTTGTTTCCCTATCAGAGTGGCTGTTTTCTACAGAATTTTGCCAGGGACAACTCTCTGGTTGCCGTGGGTTCTTTTACGTGCGCTAAATAATTTTGTGTTACACACGGAGCCCCGGTTTATCGTCTCATCCAAAAGACTAGCATCCAGATCACCACTTATGGTCTAATGGATGAGAGGAAAAGTTTCGGGCCCAAACGGGGATCAAACCACCGCACACTTCCGACCCGGACTTTTCGCTGTCTAGGCAAGCGTGTTACCTCTAGACCACCAATCCACCGTAGTTCTGTTGAATGAATATCAAGGTAAAACATGACTTGAGTGCTGTAGTCTGAAATCTTTTGGGGGACGGGATAGCGTGATGATTAGAGTGATGCGCTGGTGATCTGCTGACGCGGGTTCGAATCTTGTTCAAGAGGATTTTTCCTCTGGAGTTAACATCAGTGCCGACTCCACTCTCCCCAAAAGTCCTTCGGATGAGACTATAAACCGAGGCCCCGTGTGCGAATGCACGCAGAACATCTTGCGCATACTCTTCTGAAGAGTAGGCCATTGTGTGCCAGTGGGAACGGATGACAAAATTGACAAAACTGCATACGCACGAGGACTGGATGTAAAAAAAAAAAGCACATGAGTGTTTATTCCATTATCCTCAAAATAAAAGAATAAATAGATAGATAAATAAATAGATATCCAGACTTGCTCAACCAAGTTCTTCGATTTGTTTGTTTTTACAATATTCAGCACTATATAAATTCCATATAGTATAATCATTATTATTATCATCATTATTATTATATTATTATTATTATTATTATTATATGACTGTATAATAATTGATGGTGATGATGATAATGTACTTGATGCTCTAGGGTGTGTTTTTGATTGTTTTTTCAATCCTCGGCTAGAGCTGTGTGGTTCATCAATGGTGAGATTTTTGCGTATGCGACTGGGTTCTCTCCCCCCCACCCCTCCCACTATAAAGGTATCCGCACTCTGACTATGGGGATTTATTTAGGTATGTTTGTGTTTCCATAACCCGTGGAACCCTGACGTGAATAACGGGATCTTTAACGTGTAAAATGTTTGCATGTGTGTATACATGCGAAGGGAATTTACACAAAAGCAAGTCTGCGCTTGAAGTTAACCTGAGAGATCGTAAAAATATATATAAAAAATCCCTTACCCTTACTTCACTAGACGTCACCGAGATTCGAACCCACGACTTCATGGACTCATGAGGTTGAAGTCGATCGATCTTAACCACTCGGCTATAGATAGCGTCTCTCTCATGAAACAGAGATACTTTGGTCTGTCATAAACGATCCATCTTTTTACAGGAAAACAATGACGAGATACAGGAAAGATACCCACCGGCGCCGAGTGACACCAAAATAGGCTGTAAAATGCGTGGGGCTGTGTCCACCAATTATTCAGATTCTGCATTCCCCATTAGCTTCGAAAGATAACGGGAATTGGTATATCGCGATGACGTCAATCAGATTATCGATATCGCATCACGTGATTCTCTCATGTTTTGTTTACCAGAAAGAAAAAAACAAATTGTAAATAATCGGTTGGTTCTTAGTGCAGTCTGCTGGTGTGTCATCTCCAGGCTCAGTTTCTGCTCAGAGATCATGGCTGTGGCAGGTTAAGGCAGGGTGGTTAAGGTGAGGGAGGGGGGGGGGGGTAATGTAGGGTAGGGTAGGGTATCGTAGTAGGGTAGCCTAGGGTAGAAAGGGTAGGGTAAGCTAAGATAGGATAGGGTAAGGTAAGATAGGACAGGGCAAGGTAGATAGGGTATGGTATGGTAACGTAAGGTACGGTAGGGTGGGGTACGGGTAGGATGCGTAGGGTAAGATAGAGTAGGGTAAGGTAATGTAGGGTAGGGTAAGGTACGTAGGGTAGGGTAGGGTAGGGTAAGATAGGGTAGGGAGGGGGGAAACTAAGAAAGGGCAGG
>CM054145.1:31283710-31338710 GCA_028751875.1 Rapana venosa | reverse complement strand
CATACACACACAACACCCACACAACACACTCACATCACGCACACACACACACGGACAACGCAACACACACACACGCACACGCAACACACACACACACACACACACACAAAAACACATACACGCACGTACGCTCACAAAGACACCAACGCACACACACACACTACACGCACACCACACACATACACACACCGAACGCACACACACCACACAACCACACACGCCACGCACGAACGCGCACCACACGCACACAACACAAACCACACCACACACCACCCGCCACACACACACACCACACACACCGCACACACACACACCCGCACATACCACACACACATACACCCGCACACACACACACACACACACCCCCACACCACACACACACACACCACACACACACCCGCCACACACCACACCACACACCCCCACACAAACACACACATACACGCACACACGCGCACACACACAACACACACACGCACACGCACACACCACACACATACACACACACGAACGCACACACACACACACACACACCACACACACAACACACACACACACACGCACACACACACACACACGCACACACGCACACACACACACACACACATACACACCACACGCACACACGCACACACACACGCGCGCACACACACACACACACACACACACACTACTTCACTGGTTTCGAGGCGGCAACACTAAGAGACAGTGCAGTGAATTATCTGACCAACGACATAGAAGCTTATCAGACATGAAAACAACCGTACATACAGAATGCACAGTCACATACACACACACACACCTTCACCACCACCACCACTTCCACACCACACAACACACCGAAAACACAACACAACACAATATACCACAACCACACACACCACACACACACACACACACACACACACACACACACACAAGGAGGGGAGAGAGAGAAGAGAGAGAGAGAGGAGAGAGGAGTGAGAGAGAGCGAGAGAGAGAGAGAGAGAGAGGAGTAGAGAGAGAGAGAGATTTTATTTATTCTTTTATTTTGAGGATAATGGAATGAGAGAAATAGAGAGGGTGAGATGAGGAGACACAGACAGACAGACAGACAGACAGACAGACAGAAATTCATTATTTTGCTTCCAGGCGGCAACACAATAGAGACATGGCAGTGGATTATCTGGCCAACGACATAGAAACTTATTCAGACATGAAAACAACCGTACATACAGAAAGCGCAGTCACATACACACACCACCACCACCATTATCACACCCACCATCACCACCACCACCCACCACCCACCACCACACCACCCCACCACACCACCACCACCAACCTACCCACAATACACACCACCCACACACCACACACACACACATACACAGAGCAGAGAAGTAGAGAGAGAGAGAGCAGGGGAGAGAGAGAGGAGAGAGGAGAGAGAGAGAGAGGGAAGAGAGAGAGGAGAGAAGGACGAGTGAGAGGAAGAGAGAGAATTCTTTTATTTCGAGGATCATCATCATTATCATTATTCTTCTATTTCGAGGATAATGGAATAAGCTCATGTGCTTTTTTTTCATCCAGAGAGAGAAGAGGAGGAGAGAGAGAGAGAGGAGAGAGAGAGAGACGAGAGAGAGAGAGACGAGAGAGAGAGAGAGAGGAGAGAGAGAGAGAGAGAGAGAGGAGAGAGAGAGAGTAGAGAGATGAAGAGACACGGGCAGGCAGACAGACAGACAGACAGACAGACAGACAGACAGAAATTCATTATTTTGCTTCCAGGCTGCAACACAAAAGAGAGGTAGTGACGGATTATCTGACCAACGAATATAGAAACTTACTCGGACCTGAACACAACACTACGTACGTTTAGGCGGTTAGACAAACGGACAGACAGACAGACGGACAGACAGACATGTCGTGCTTGCCTAAGAGCCTGTGGACATGCAGACACAGAAGAGTGCTTTTATATGATATACATGCAGAGGCATTGGCCTGTTGATATCATAATAATTATCTTAAACACGTGTGTGCACACAATTACGTTGGTGCATGCACACATGGGTATGCATATTTGTATACAGGCGTTGTGTGCGTGCGTGTGTGTGTGCGTGTGTGAGTTGGGGGGGGGGGGGGGATTTGTGTGTGTGGGCATTTGTGTGTGTGTGGGTGGGTGGGGGAGGGGGGAAGAGGGTGTGTGTGTATGTGTGTGGGGGGGGAGTGTGTAGGGGTGTGTGGGTGGGTGGGTGGTTGGGTGGTTGGGTGGTTGGGTGCGTATTTTGTGTGTGTGTGTGTGTGTGTGTGTGTGTGTGTGTGTGTGTGTGTGTGTTGTGTGTGTGTGTGTGTGTGTGTTACAGTGAAAAGGAGGAACAAGAACAACAAACGCAACAACAGCAACAACAACAACAGCAACAAGAAAACTAGAACAACAACAATATCTACAAGACTCTTTTTCTTTTTGTTTTGGAATTTGTTGTGGGTTTTTGTTTGTTTTGTTTTTGTTTTTGTTTTTTTTGTTGGGTTGTTTGTTGTTGTTGTTTTTTGGCGGGGAGGGGTGGTTGTTATTATTATCATTATTATCATTATCATTATTGTTGTTATTGTTATTATTATCATTATTATTATTATCATTATCATTACTATCATTATCATTATCATTATATATCGAGAATAGAATAATGGAATAAGCACTGATGTGCTTTTTTACATCCGTGTGTATACAGTTTTGTCAATTTTGTGATCTGTTCCCACCGGCACACAATGGCCTCCTCTTTCGAAAAGTGGAACAGGATTTAACGTGTGCACAAGATGTTCTGCGTGCGTTCACACACGGGACCTCGGTTTACAGTCTCATCCGAAAGACTTTTGGAGAGAGTGGAGTCGGCACTGATGTTAACTCCAGGGCAAAAAATTCCCCTTGAACGGGAATCGAACCCAGGTTGTCAGATTGCGAGCGCAATGTTCTGACCACTAGGCTATCCCGTTGACGGGGGAGGGGGGGCGTGGTTGGGTTTTTTTCTGTTGCTTTTAGAGGTAGTAGTGGTGTGTTTCTTTGGTGTACTAGAGAAGCTTGTTTTGTTGGGGGTTTTTTGTTTTTTGTTTGTTGTTGGTGGGGGGTTTTTTGTGGTTTTTTGTTGTTCAGTAATATCAGCACGCATTCACACACACACATTCACATGTACATCGACTTAGAAAGATAGTGAGAGAGACAGACAGACAGACAGAGACAGAAACACAGAGACAGACAGAGACAGACAACAGACAGAGACAGAGAGACAAGGGTTGCAATATATCACTTACCGACACATAATCCTGGCATTCCAGTAATAATAAACAAACTATTTCGAAACCGCTTCAACAATAACGAAACCCATTTCTCGTTGATACGTAGCAAATACCAGTGTCACCACCAAATAAGATGAGACTGAGCATACAATGGATTTTTTATTCGAATCGAATGTTTCTGAGTGCATGGTAATAGAATACTGACCACTTTAAATCACAAAACAGCCTCTGACAACCCATAGAAATCCGCTTGTACACGAATTCCTGGATAAAATGTTGACAGATACAGATTACAAAATAGCAAAAATATCAGGTCTAAAAACTCCTAAATCCGGCTTTTAGATGGGTGCCGTGATCAAATGTTGACAGACATAGATTACCGCATAGCAAACAAGCAGCCTCTGAAAACTCATAAATCTGCTTTTACATGAATGCCTGGATAAAATGTTGACAGATACAGATTACAAAATAGCAAAAATATCAGGTCTAAAAACTCCTAAATCCGGCTTTTAGATGGGTGCCGTGATCAAATGTTGACAGACATAGATTACCGCATAGCAAACAAGCAGCCTCTGAAAACTCATAAATCTGCTTTTACATGAATGCCTGGATAAAATGTTGACAGATACAGATTACAAAATAGCAAAAATATCAGGTCTAAAAACTCCTAAATCCGGCTTTTAGATGGGTGCCGTGATCAAATGTTGACAGACATAGATTACCGCATAGCAAACTAGCAGCCTCTGAAAACTCATAAATCTGCTTTTACATGAATGCGGGGATAAAATGTTGACGGATACAGATTACAAACAATAGCAAAGGATTAACTCTGACAACTCATAAATTAGTCTCTTTCCGCATGACGTTTGTGGATAAACCAGGTTTCATCTGTCAGGGGGTTGGGTGTCGTGCTCATTTGCGGAAAAGGTGGCTATGCCACCTAAGTGTGTTCGCGAGTGTGTGTGCGTGTGTGCGTGCGTGCGTGCGTGCGTGCATGCGCGCGCATAAATTTGAAATCTGTTATTCATGATATTTGAGGAAAGTTGCATGCGTGTAAATGATTTGAGTGCAAGCGCTTCGACTTGTTTGTTTTACAAGATTTAGCGCTGTATAAATTCCACTTTTTATTATCATTATTAGTAGTAGTAGTAGTATCATTATTATTATTATTATGCAAATTATTTGATTTTTAGGCAAACAATTGCTACTATTATCTGGTGGAGCATCAGTATGCTTACAAACGCACATGCACACATGCATGCACCAGTGCGAGCACACACACACAGCACGCACGCAGGCAAGCACACACACAGACGCACACACAGCGCGCACGCACGCACACACGCACACACGCACACGCACGCATGCACATATGCACGCGCGCGCACACACACACACACACACACACACACACACACACACGTCGGAAACAACTTTCTGACAGGACAGTATAAACAATATTCTAATTCACTTAAACGATAACTAAACTTCTTTCTCATTGCATGTAACTGATATTGGTGTCACCATCAAATCCGCTTATATTGAACATGTATCGATTTTTAGCTCTTACGAAATGTTCCCGAGTGCATTGTGATAATATATTGACTAGTATGGATTACACAACAACAAACCATCTGCTCTGTAAACTCATAAAAATAATCATCTCTTTTTTTCATGCATTTCGCAATTTAAAAAATGTTTTCCAGTATAGATTACAAAACTAGCCAACGATCAGGTTTGAAAGCTCATATTATTTGTTTTGGAGTGGAGTGGAGTGGAGTGGAAGGAATGGAATGGCGTAAAGTGTCGTGTAGTGTAGTGCAATGCAGTGGAGTGGAGTGGGGTGTACTTTAGTGTAGTGTAGTGTAGTGTAGTGTAGTGTAGTGTAGTGTAGTGTAGTGTAGTGTAGTGTAGTGTAGTGTAGTGTAGTGTCGTGTCGTGTCGTGTCGTGTCGTGTCTTGAACTGTAGTGGAGTGGAATGGCGTGGAGTGTCGTGGAGTGTAGTGCAGTGCAATGCAATACAGGGCAGTGCAGTGTAGTGTAGTGTAGTGTAGTGTAGTGTAGTGCAGTGCTGTGTAGTGCAATGCAGTGCAGTGTAGTGTAGTGTACTGTAGTGTAGTGTCGTGCAGTGCAGTGTAGTGCAATGCAGTGCAGTGTAGTGTAGTGCAGTGTACTGTAGTGTAGTGTCGTGCAGTGCAGTGCAGTGCAGTGTATTGTAGTGTCATGCAATGCAGTGCAGTGCAGTGGAATGGAGTGCAATACAGCGCAGTACAGTGCAATACAGTGTAACTACTGCAGCTGCTGCTTTTGTCGTTGGGTGTTCCACATCTTGAGTACCTGGGGCCACCCACAATATGCAACGGACAGATTGGCCTAGAAGTTACGCTCCTGCCTAGAAAGCAAAAAGTCCGGGTCGGAAGTGGGCGGTGGTTCAATCCCCAGTTTAGGGCCCAAAAGTTGTCCTCCATCCATTAGACCCTGAGTGGTGTCTGGGTGCTAGTCTTTCGGATGAGCCAATAAACTGAGTTCCCGTGTTTTACACATAGCGCACGTTAAAAGAACCCATGGCAACAAAAAGAGTTGTCCCTGGCATAATTCTGCAGGAGAAAAAAAAGAAGCCTCTGTGATAGGGAAACAAATACATTTGCAGACAGAAAAAAAGAAAAACATAATGGGTGGCGCTGCTCTTGTGGCGACGCGCTCTTCCCGGAGGAGAGAACAGCCCGAATTTCACGTAGAGAAATCTGCTGCGAGTTAGAGTGGTATAAAATAAAATAAAAAATAAATAAATGTAATAAAATAAATATGCCCTGCCTTACACATACCCTACTGAAAATCCTTGTTAAGACCGGATGAGAAGTTTGCGTGTATAGCCGGCTGTTTTCAAGAACTTCGCCATATAATTATAAAGCAAGCCATACTCCGTCTTCCGATTATATTTTTTTTAATGAAAAAATTGGCAAATAGTACAAAGGAGCTTGCTATGGATGGACGCTATCTCCGCGTAACACTTTCAAGCATAACGAACAGTTTAATGTAGGGGGCCGTGGCATTTAGCTTCCATCAATAACTGACGATCTTTTTGGGGGGATGGGCTAGGCTGTTGCTTTTGATCTTTAGTTGATGTTGCCAGGGTAGCATTGATAAAATGACATTGACGGAAAGAGTGACAGTCTCTGTCTCTGTCTGTCTCTGTCTGTCTCTCTCTCTCTCTCTCTCCTCTCTCTCTCTCTCTCTCTCCTCCCCTCTCTCTCTCTCTCTTCTCTCTCTCCCCCTCTTTCCCCCCCCCCCCCCTCCTCCCCTCTTCTCTCTCTCTCTCTCTCTCTGTCTCTCAGGGGACTAACGATCTGAGAGGAGAGAGAGAGAGAGGAGCAGCGTGAATAGTTTATATACTTTTGCTGATTGTGGGCAACTGGAGACCCTCACAAAATATATAAAAACTGAGTGAATGTGGCGTTTAAGTTGAAAAGGGAAATGGCCACTCAAATTTACAGGTAATCTATTTAAAACAGGAGAGAAGAGAGAAGAAGGTAGGTAGGCGGTTAGGAACATAGACAGAGAGACAATGACAATGGCAGGGACAATGATTTATTGTGATTAAGCGAAAGAGGTGTTGGAGACGGGGGACAGAAGGTGGGGGACTTTGTCAAATAGACATGAGAGCCAAACATGATCAATAGCATTTCAGCAAAATAATATCATGACATGGATACCAGATCATGGCATTCATTTTGTTCAGCAAAAGAAAATTCAACACAGAGACAGAGAGAGAGACACAGAGAGAGAGAGAGAGAGAGAGAGAGAGAGAGAGAGAGAGAGAGAGAGAGAGAGAGAGAGAGAGAAGAGATAGACAGACAGACAGACAGACAGACAGACAGACAGACAGAGATAGAGAGAGACAGAGAGAGAGAGAGAGAGAGAGAGAGAGAGAGAGAGAGAGAGAGAGAGAGAGAGAGGAGAGAGAGAACAAAGACACAGACAGACAGACAGATAGACAAACAGTTCTATGACACTGATTTTCGGTGGATTATTGTTGGTGCTGTGGTTGTTGTCGTTCTTGTGGGTGGTTGTGACAATACCGACGACAAAGTACGATAAGGAAGTGACGGCACTGCTATTGACAGTGTAGTGTAGTGGAGTGGAGTGGAGTGCAGTGGAGTGGAGTGCAGTGGAGTGCAGTGCAGTGCAATGCAGTGGAGTGCAGTGCATTGTGTTGTAGTGTAGTGTAGTGTAGTGTAGTGTAGTGTAGTGTAGTGTAGTGTAGTGTAGTGCAGTGCAGTGTAGTGTAGTGTAGTGTAGTGTAGTGTGTAGTGTAGTGTAGTGTAGAGTAGTGTAGTATAGTGTAGTGTAATGCATTGCGTTGTCGTGTAGTGTAGTGTAGTGTAGTGTAGTGTAGTGTAGTGTAGTGTAGTGTAGTGTAGTGTATGGTGTGTATTGTAGTGTAGTGTAGTGTAGTGTAGTGTAGTATAGTGCATTGTAGTGTAGTGTAGTGTAGTGTAGTGTAGTGTAGTGTAGTGTAGTGCAGTGCAGTGCAGTGCAGTGCAGTGGAGTGCATTGTGTTGTGGTGTGGTGTAGTGTAGTGCAGTGCAGTGTAGTGCAGTTAAGTGTAGTGCAGTGTAGTGTAGTGCAGTGCAGTGTAGTGTAGTGTAATGTAGTGTAGTGTAGAGTAGTCTAGTGTAGTGTAGTGTAGTGCAGTGCAGTGAGGTGTAGTGTAGTGCAGTGTAGTGTAGTGTAGTGCAGTGTAGTGTAGTGTAGTGTAGTGTGGTGTGGTGTAGTGTAGTCTAGTGTAGAGTAGTGGAGTGGAGTGGAGTGGAGTGTAGTGTAGTGTAGTGAAGTGTAGTGTAGTGTAGTGTGCAGTGCAGTGCAGTGCAATGCAGTGTAGTGTAGTGTAGTGTAGTGTTGTGTAGTGTATTGTATTGTAGTATAGTGTAGTGCGTTGTGTTGTAGTGTAGAATGGTGTAATGAAGTGCAGTGCAGAGAAGTGCAGTGTAGTGTAGTGTAGTGTTGTGTAGTGTATTGTAGTGTGCAGTGTAGTGCAGTGCAGTGCAATGTAGTGAAGTGTACTGTATTGTATGTAGTGTGCAGTGCAGTGCAGTGCAGTGTAGTGTAGTGTAGTGTAGTGCAGTTTAGTGCAGTGTAGTGCAGTGTAGTGTAGTGTATTCTAGTGTACTGTAGTCTAGCGCAGTGTAGTGTAGTGTAGTGTAGTGTAGTGTAGTGTAGTGTAGTGTTGTGAAGTGTAACGAAGTGTAGTGTAGTGCAGTGCAGTGCAGTGTAGTGTAGTGTAGTGCAGTGCAGTGTAGTGTAGTGTAGTGCAGTGCAGTGTAGTGTAATGTAGTGTAGTGTTGTGTAGTCTAGTGAAGTGCAGTGCAGTGTAGTGTAGTATAGTGTAGTGTAGTGTAGTCTAGTGTACTGTACTCTAGTGCAGTGTAGTCTAGTGTACTGTAGTATAGTGTAGTGTAGTGTAGTGTAGTCTAGTGTAGTCTAGTGTAGTGTAGTCTTGTGTACTGTAGTCTAGTTTAGTGTAGTGTAGTGTAGTCTAGTGTAGTGTGGTCTAATGTAGTGTAATCTAGTCTAGTGTAGTGTAGTGTAGTGTAGTGTAGTGCATTGTGTTGTAGTGTAGTGTAGTGTAGTCTAGTGTACTGTAGTCTAGTGTAGTGTAGTGTAATGTAGTGTAGTGGAGTGTAGTGCACTGTAGTGTAGTGCATTGTGTTGTAGTGTAGTGTAGTGTAGTGTAGTGCATTGTGTTGTAGTGTAGTGTAGTGTACTGTAGTGTAGTGTAGTGTAGTGTAGTGTAGTCTAGTGTAGTGTAGTGTAGTGTTGTGTAGTGTAGTCTAATGTAGTGTAGTACAGTGTAGTGTAGTGTAGTGTTGTGTCGTGTAGTGTAGTGTAGTACAGTGTAGTGTAGTGTAGTGTAGTGTTGTGCAGTGTAGTACAGTGCAGTGTATTTATTTATTTTATTTATTCATTTATTTATTCTTTCATATCGAGGATAATGGAATAAGCACTCATGTGCCTTTTTACAGCCAGTCCCCGTGTGTATGCGGTTTTGTAAATTCTGTCATCTGTTCCCACCGGCACACAATGGCCTACTCTTACGAAAAGCGGAACAGGATTTAACGTGTGCACAAGATGTTCTGCGTGCGTTCGCACACGGGGCCTCGGTTTATAGTCTCATCCGAAGGACTTTGACATTTAGTAGTAGTAGTAGTAGTAGTAGTGTAGTAGCAGTAGTAGTAGGTAGTAGTAGTAGTAGCAGCAGCAGCAGCAGCAGCAGCAGCAGCAGCAGCAATAGTAGTAGTAGCAGCAGCAGCAGCAGCAGCAGCAGCAGCAGCAGCAGTAGTAGTAGTAGTAGTATCCTGACTCATCATGTCGAGAGTATAATCCTCGGGGGTCAGAACTGACAGAAGTCGACAGAGAGACACTCATCCATGTGAGGTCACCCTGCCACGAGCCTATATTATATAGGGTGTTGCCGGGTCACTTTGGTGGTGTCCATGTTGACTAGTGCCTGTTCTGAGCCAACATACGCCGGTCGACACTACCTACTATAAGCGCCTTACTGGTGACATTGAGGGATGGACGGGAGAACCTGTGGGTTAGAGCGTTGCGCAATGTGCTCTTGATCTGGGGTTCGCGCGAATCCCGTTCAAGAGGATGTTTTTCTCCCCCTTTGGAGTTAACATCAGTGTCGATTTTACTCCCTTCCCTCTCTGCCTCCCCCCCACCCCCCTCCAAAAAAAAAATAGTCCGTCATAAAGTGTGGCCACGCGTGCGAACGCAAACATCTTGAGCACACGTGAAAACCTGTTCCGCTTCTCGAAAGAAGTAAGCCATTTTGTGCCGGTGGGAAGAGATGTCAAAATGTACAACAAAAAAAAAAAAAAATACACGCGGGGACTCGGTGTAAAGAAAAATCATGAGTTCTTAATCCTTCGGATGAGACTATAAACCGAGGCCCCGTGTGCGAACGCATGCAGAACATATTGCGTACGCGTTAAATCTTGTTCCGCTTTTCGAAAGAGTAGGCCATTGTGTGCCGGTGGGAAGAGATGACAAAATTGACAAAACCGCATACACACGGGGATTGGATTTTTTAAAAAAGTACATGAGTGCTTATTCCATTATCCTCAATATAAAAAAAATATTTAATTTTTTTTAATCCATTTTCCTCGAAATAAATAAATAAATGGCAGCTTAGTCTTACGTAGAACTGCGTCTGGCAATGTTAAGTACTCTATGAATTATGGGATCCATAATTTCAAAAAAGATTCCTTTGACATAAATTTGTCACCAGCATGAAAGTTGGAGATGGAGGGAGGGGGCAGAGACTGAGACCAAAATATTACTAACGAGACCAGAACCCCAGGAGGATATTGTGTTCCATTGCGCATCAACAATGATAGATGACGATGGAGAGCGATAAGAATGACGCTGAGATCTTAGATTGTTCGCCACTAACAACAGTGGTGTAACGAGTGTTTTGTGTCCTAAAGGGGTTTATTGTCGTAAAGTGGACAGGCTCAGCGGAGATAAGACCTTCTCGCTCGGTCTGGAAACTTCCTGCATCCAACTATCACCTTTCCTTCACCAGGTGGGGCTGTCGATGCATAGTGTCGATGCACATGAGTGCTTATTCCATTATTCTCGATATGAAAGAATAAATAAATAGATAGATAAATAAATAAATAAAAATAGACTGCAAATCGCGAAACCAACCCTAACGATGTGTCAGGCCGATCTGATGGACCTTTTCCCACTTCTGTGATTGTACTGTTTGTCTATCTGTCTGGCCTTTGTCTTTGTTCTCTCTCTCTCTCTCTCTCTCTCTCTCTCTCTCTCTCGGAATTTTATGTTTAACCACACACACAAAACAACCAAAAAAAACAAACAAACAAAACGGCAGGTATGAAAATCACAGACGGGGGATCATTCACCCTATCACACGCACAACGGTACACAACACAACACAACACAACACAACGTCACACACACACACACACACACACACACACCACACACACACACACACACCACACACGCACGCGCGCACACACACACACACACACACACAACAGCACACACACACACATGATTAAGAGCAGAGGCTGATGATGGATCGCAGGTTGATAGCCAGCAGTAATTGATGAAGCCACAGGTACTAACTAATGAAAAGGCCACCATTGTTGCTGACGGTTGGTTGCTGGGGTAGCGCTAACAGATGGAATTAGTGGACAAAGTGAAAACCTATCCCAAAGGGGACGAGGAGTGGAGGTGGAGAGAGAGAGGTGGGGGGGGGGGGAGAAAGGAGAGGGGTGGAAAGGTGGAGGATGTGATAGTACAAATGGCGGGTTGCTTTTTTTGGTTGTTGTTTGGTTGGGTTTTTTTTGGGGGGGTGCTGTTATGGTCTAGCTGTATGTCATGATTGTATAGACATAGCTCCTTTTTTTGTATTGTTTTATTCCCCGTGGGGATGCCGGGGGCCTGTCAGTATAAATAGCATCCCTACCTTCTGGAAATTCTGTGGCTAGGAATTCCCTCTTTTCTATCCCTCTCTTTTTGTTTCTGCCTTGTTCCTTTTCTTCTTGTCACCTCTTTCTCGTCTATTTTCTGCCTTCTTGGTCCATTCTCCTACTGCTTTTTTTTTCAGAAAGACTTAAAAGATTTTTCTCTCCCATGCTGAAGTCGGGTGTGCTGGGCCTGACTTGTCAGGCGCTTAACGGCAGCGCAATGTATTTTCGCTCATATGACAGATAACAATAGTTGCTGTCTGAGCGTTCAATGAAGAAGAAGAAGTACTGTTTTGCATGCAGCTTTGAATGTAATGACTGGCAGGCTACATGTAGAGAGTCGGAGCTCTCAGCGAATAAAGCAAGTCTATAAATAAAAATGTTCAAGTCAAAGCTTAAGGTCAAAAACCAAAAATCTGTATTTTTCCGATTTTACAGTTGTGAATGAGTGAACATATTGTTTTCTTCCATCAAATCATCCACTGAGAGAGAGAGATTTTATTTGTATTTATTTTATTTATTTATTTTATTCTTTTATATCGATGATAATGGAATAAGCACTTATGTGCTTTTTTACATCCAGTTCCCGTGTGTATGCGGCTTTGCAAATTATGTCATCTGTTCCCACCGGCACACAATGGCCTACTCTTACGAAAAGCGGAACAGGATTTAACGTGTGCGCAAGATGTTCTGCGTGCGTTCGCACACGGGACCTCGGAGAGAGAGAATGAGAGAGGAGGGGGGGGGGTGAAAAGTAGGGGGGAAGACAAGAGGAAGAAGCAGTATCACATACAAGTAGACCACACACACACAAAAGTCAAGCAGACGATTCCAATTTACCATGAAAGGCTGGCATGTTGAGCTCAACCACTACGGACTGACTATCCAGTGGTCTGCCCCCGCCCCTCAAGTATTAACTGACCGATGCCAGATGGTCTGTGGTGACGGACAGTCAAATAATCACGGCTGGAGTTGCTGCTGCCCTTTGTGTGCATGTGGCTGCTTGCTTGCTTCCTGCTGCTGCTGTTGTTGCTGCTTGCTGCCGGGGTAGCTAGCATTGATAGATAATTGATGGAGAGAAGAGAGGAGAGAGAGAGAGAGGAGAGAGAGGGAGAGAGAGGAGAGAGAGAGAGGGAGAGAGAGAGAGGAGAGAGAGAGGAGAGAGAGAGAGAGAGAGAGGGAGAGAGAGAGAGAGAGAGAGAGAGGAGAGAGAGAGAGAGAGAGAGAGAGAGAGAGAGAGAGAGGAGAGAGAGAGGAGAGAGAGAGAGAGAGGAGAGAGAGAGAGAAGAGAAGAAACAGACGGGCAAACAAAAAGACAGACAGACGGAGACAGGCAGACAGACAGAGGGAGGGGAGAGGGTGGTTGGAAGGAGGGCAGAAAAGAGAGACAGACAGACAGAGATTCAGACAGACAGACAGGCAGGCAGACAGACAGATAGACAGACAGGCAGGCAAGACAAGGAGAGGGACAGAGAGAGATTTGACTGTTTGAGCCAAACTCTTATATCAAAATTAATTTTTGTTACAAAATTAAACTTGTAGAATTAAAACTGAAGGTGTGGTGTGAGGCTTGTCGTGTATCAATCCTACGTGCGAAATATCCCAGATCTCCCTATAGGTCACTTTTGACTAATATTTTTTGGTATCTGTATGTGATACATTACCTGTATTGCTGCTGTAAGTGTTGTTTCATTCCATCATTCCATTATAATGAGTGTAAACAGTTAACGGCCAATCCAATCATAATTTTATTGTTTATAACCCTGCCAACTACAGAGGCCATATTATCAGACCTGTCATCTTCATAATTATAATTTACACCTGAGGCTTAACCCATACACTGAAAAATAGATTAATACAAGATGAAAACCAGCTACTTCTCTCGTTTCTCATATCACAACACCCTAACCAACCTAGAGGGTCAACCCATGGCGGTCATACACACACACACACACACACACACACAAACACACACAGGGAATGGACCCCAAAACGCATAAGTACTTAAGTCATTATTCTCAAAATAAAGGAATGGAAATAAAATTAAACAAAATAAAATAAATCAAAAACACACACACACACACATACACACACATACACACACCCATGAACACACAAGAACATATGCACAAGATAAACACGACCATTTAATTTTTGTGCAGATATGGTAATAGTATAATCCAAAAGTAAAGACAGATATAATCTTGGCATAAAGCAACATACAACGATGTTCACGCAAGTAGCAAAATACCATCTTCAGAGTAACAATAACATGCCCTGTCTGTCACAGACAAGTCAAGTCAAGTCAAAAGGATCTTTATTGTGGGTTAAAGATTAAGTTTACACAACTTTTTTTTCATCCTGCCCTCGCAAGACAAGCAAGTGATATATGCAAATGATATGTCCATAAATCATACATTCATATGGAATGTCCTCATCATCGACAGTCCTTCAACCAAGAGGGTCGTCAAGGGGACACGCGGGACTTGTTGGTTGACAATTTACTCCAGGCTGATTTGTTTTCAGCCTTTCGCACCAACAGCGAAGCCATGTCAAGGCTGGTCCATTCGTTGATGTTCTACAGTCAGTTCTTCCTCTGTCTGCCCCTTCCTCCTTCCAGTGTCCCCTGTAGGATATGTCAACAGTAGCTCTCGTCCGAGTCTAAATCTGGTATTAGTTCAGCTTGGTTCCAGGAAGGAAAGGGAGGGAGGGGGTGGGGGGAAGGGTAGTTGGGTAGGGGAGGGGGGAGCTTGTAAGCTAAAGAATACCAAGAAAACAAATGGTGGAAGTCAATACCACTGTATATGATTATTGTGGTTAGACAAACACAGACTAATATCAAGCCACAAAACCACAATGCAAATATACAAACATGCCGCAATATGGCCAACAGTATTTTATCAAAAGTTATTCGTATTTATATTACATAGAATCACAGAACATTTTCAGTGTAATGGAGATCATTTTTGCAAGTTTGATAAGCTTTTCATATTTGGTTGAACATTTATTAAGAGGTTGAATTTTATAGAATTTGGATAAAGCTAAAACTATTCCTTGAACTGACAAACTAGCCAACATCATTTTTAACACAAAAAAAACTCTTTAAAAAGGGTGCCAATGCCCTACTAAAACACACAACACATACACACACACACAAAGATGATGTTCCATAATCTGCATGCAACTAAGGCAAACTTATTCTTATTCTATCACCAATTTCACTCACTCATCAACCAGATGGAGGTATTGAACTACCTGCACCCTCCCAATCTCTATTTACAACCTTAGCAGTGCAGACACTCTTCGGGTGTGTGACCACAAGGCAGCATTATAGTAAATCCTGGGCCTATGATCTGACAGAGTAAGCCTGGGTGAAAGTTTTTATTATGCGTTGTCAGCCGGCCTAGGCCAAAAGCTTTGTCAGTTACTGACGTAAGCAAAACATCAAGGGCTACTTAAAATGCTGTTACGCTTGAAAATTTTACGTTGAGATCGTCTTCATCCTTGACAAGCTCTCAGTATAGCAACATGTACTCTCCATTAAAGTACAAAAAAGTCCTCTGAAGTCAGAGTATGGTTGCCTGTATGGTGAGACACTTAAAAATTGCTGTACATGCAAACTTCTCAACTTATGTGTACTCAGTCTCACAGTGATCCCAGGTGAGACAAAAGTGCATGTTCTGGGTGATCCCCAGCACCCACCTCCAGGTGTCTATCTATATCTGAGGAATGCCCAGCAACATCAGCACATATGCGCTGAGATCAAAATGAACTGCATAGGATAAGCAGCATAGGAATGTCATCAGAGATGATGATAGCCTCTATTTCCAAGGGAAACAGATACGTATTAAAACACTCTTTCAGAATGCGACTACCTTAATGGTAAGGGGGAGGAAATGGTTCACATATGCAAAATTCTCACCATCGGTAAACCTCACAGCTCTAGCCAAGGATTAAAAAAAACAAAAAAAACACTGTTTATCCACCTGTTCCTTGCTGTGAAAATAGTTTACAGTAAACACAATGACCAAACGCACTTATTTCATAGAAAGGATATATATGAGGCAGCATAAGAATCCCAAACAAACAAACATTTGTTTTCACAATACCCTCACAGAAGTTATTTCTACAACAATGGAATGTCAATAGACATTTACTACAAACAAGAACAGAACACAATGTTAAACCTTCCATTTCTTTAAAGCAAAGAAGTAGACATCACAGATTATAAAGCAAACTGGTAAGTAAAGGCCTTTACAACCAATAAAACTGATTTATTTTTGGAAATAACAGTCTAAAAAAAAAATATATATATATATATATAAAAAATGTTTTTAAAAAGTGTGTATACACTATCTTCAATGATTATACATGGCACATTTCATTGCTTGCTGAGCTTTAAGCCCCTTTTTATTGGTGTAAATGTGTTTTCAATCTCACGCACATATCTGTACACACACACAAACACACACATTTCAACAATCATTTTTAAATTATAGGCGGCAGCAGTTATATCCAATATTATCAAGTGTAAACAGTAAACAATGCTGCAGTCTATGAATGTGGATTTTTTTACACATCAGAATTACTCCATCTTAAGCTATGGACCAAAAAATACACATAATGCCAAATATAAAGTCATGGATAAAAAGTGATACATTTTTGAAATGATAGATTTATAAAAAATGAAAATGAGTGATTTCCAGTCACAGATTCAGAAAAAAAAAACTAAAAATGCTAAGTGTAGACTTCACAAGTATTTGGTTTAAACAAAATAGGTACTCATAAATCAAACATATCCAAATATACAAAAGAGCATCAACATGCCAAAAGCTTATATGATAATCTATAATATATTCAAATATCAAAAAAGACAATCAAAAAGCTTCATTCAAAAACATAGAACAAACAATGAGTAGACGCTTCAAAAAAGAAGAAAAATATATCAACTTCAAATGTAAGTAAACATTCTCTTCAATCCAAACGAATCCTTCTTTTACCCTGAAAACGTACCAACAACAATGCGTCAATGAACCTAACATTCCAGTCTAAAAACAGTTGTCAGTGACATTTATTGTTTGATGCTATTTCACGGCATCTCTACCAACAAACTAAAACACACAAAAAGAAGACAGAAAGTTTGTTTTTCATTTGAAAAAAAAAATTCTTTGCCATAAAAGACAGGAAATTTCTCATAAAATTCTCACATAATTATCCTTCCAAAGGAAAAACACCACTACCTTCGACCATCTTTCACCACAATTTTAGTAACTTGTACAGCTATGTTGAGAGAGAGAGAGAGAGAGAGAGAGAGGAGAGAGAGAGAGAGAGAGAGAGAGAGAGATCATGGTGCACGCATAAAACAACAACGGCACATTGTCCATGTTTACAACTTCTTCAGATGCACAGGACACGGGCCAACAGGCTGTGGAGTACCAACGAGGTGCAGAGGACTCTGAAACAGCAAAGCATTCATTTCCTTCCATTTCATGTTGTTCACAGCCTTACCAAGCACAAAAGCCACGTCAGGGCTGTCATTTTATTCAAGTTCAGCTACTCAAACAACACCTACCTCAGGTTCAACATCAATACCATTCAAGAGTAGGCAATTGTGTGCCGGTGGAAACAGATGACAAAATTTACAAAACCACATACCATGGGAACTGGATGTAAAAAAGCACATGAGTGCTTATTCCATTATCCTCGATATAAAAGAATAAATAAAATAAATAAATAAATCCCTTGAATCCCTTCTAACATACAACACTGTCAATCTGGGGGCGGGGGGGGAAGAGAAAAGCGTTGAATGACGAAATACTTTAACGCCATAAGGCCAGTAAAACCAGGCTATGCTGACAATCTAGGATGCCAGATATTCCACTTAATCTATCATCTCCAGGTTACAAGCATAAAAAAACGTATAATGAACACTTCATATTATTTTAAAAAATGCAAAAGAAAAATGTAATATGAACAAATGACACTGCAGAATGGACGGACATCCTGTGCCCATCAATGTTTTCACAATTTCATTAAATGGACACCAGAACAAAACAATACAAGCAAAATGTAATGTACTGAAAACAAAATATTTGAAAGAGTTGCTTTAAAAAATTTTTAAAAAACAAGGCAGGAAACTGGACTAGGGAGGCAAAAAGAAAAAACAACCAAGCAAGAGATGTGACAGAAAGGTAAAGAAAAAGACAAAAACCAAGACAGTGATAGAAAAGAGCAATGTGCCAGCACAGATTTTCCAAAAGGTGGCAATGCTACTTATACTGAAAGAGCCCCCCCCCCGTCAGGTGACTGGCTAGTTGATAGCTTTTCTCTCTCTCTCCACATGAATGTTTGTACATATAAATATCCTTACTTGTGTTGAAATGTTCATGGGTGGATAGATAGATGGATGGATTTGGGTAGGTTAAGGTTTGGGTAGATAAACAGACAGATTGACAGATGGATGGATGGATGGATGGATGGATGGATGGATGGATGGATGGAGGGATGGAGGGATGAATAGATGGATGGATGGACGGAAGGATGAATGGAAGGATGGACGGATGAACGGATGGACAGATGGACAGGTGGATGGACAGACAGACAGACGGATGGATGGATGGACAGAAGGATGAATGGAAGGATGAACGGATGGACAGGTGGACAGATGGACGGATGGATGGATGGATGGATGGACAGACGGACGGACGGATGGATGGAGGGAGGGAGGGACGGATGGATGAATGGACAGATGGATGGATGGACCGACAGACAAATGAACAGACAGATGGACAGAGGGAGGGACAGATGGATGCATGGACAGAGGGAGGGAGGGATAGATAGATGGATGGATGGACGGCCAGATAGACAGATGGAGGGAGGGACAGATGGATGGATGGACTGACAGATGGATGGCATTGAGAGATGGACTCTGAGCCTTACCAAGTCAGGAACAGCTCCTTTCAATCTGCCCTCAAATCGTTGCAGGAAGAGAGTCAGGAACAGCTGAAGCTCCATCAGGGCAAACCATCTTTAGATAGATACACAGACAGACCCAAAAAAATACAACAGGCTGGAAAATCTAAAGCTATCCACTGTGCAGAAGACATTGCTCAGTAATATCAACAGTATCCATTTAATCTGGCGTTTACCTGATAATGTCATAATGCTACATGAACTTCGTAAAAATGGAAGAAGAAGAAGAAGAACAACAACAACAACAACAACAACAACAAAAAGAGCAAGAACAAGAACAAGAAGAACAAGAACAAGAAGAAAAAAAAGAAGACATTTGTTTCACAAATGTAGCACTGTATATTTCTTTTTTTTTTAAATAAGAGACCAGTAAAAAAAAAAAAACCACACTTAAGAATATCTTCAGCATTGGGCTCTGACAAAAGGCCTCCTTAACCTCTTTAGGCAAAAACCTTTCTACTTGCAGCTTTTTCCTTCAACAAGATCAGCAGGTGCACACAAAGTCACAAAAAGGCGGAGTAAAGGAGGGAATATGCCCTTCACAATATACTCCTTTGGCTCTTTTAGTTCCATGTTACACCAAGGGGGAGGTTGGGGGGGGCGGGGGTGTTACCTCTGACAGATTCTTCATGCTGGTTCTTGGTCAGCCCTAACATCTCTTGCCGCAGACAAGCTATCCACAAACGTCTCGGTCTTTGAGGATGGTAATGTGATCCTTCCACCTGATTCTAAGTATGAAGCACATATAGAAGGGGGACAGAATAGCCTGGTGGTTAGAGTGTTGTGCATTGTGCTCATGATCTGCTGACCCGGGTTTGAATCCCATTTAAGGGAATAATTATTTTCCTCTGGAGTTAATATCAGTGCCGACTCCACTACCCCCCTCAAAAGTCTATCAGATGAGACTATAAACCGAGGTCCCATGTGCAAATGCTGAACATCTTGCGCACACATTAAAATCCATTCCGCTCTTCGGAAGCCATTGTGTGCCAGTGGGCACAGATGACAGACTTTACAAAACTGCATACACACAGGGAATGGATGCAAAAAAGCATGTAACTGCTTATTCCAGTATCCTCGAAATAAAAGAACAAAATTAAATAAATAAAAGATCTTAAGTTCCTAAATGATAATAATAATAATAATAGTATATGGAATTTATATAGCGCTGAATCTTGTAAAACAAACAAATCGAAGCGCTTGCACTCAAATCTTTTACACGCATGCAGCTTTCCACAAAATTAATAAGAACACTCAGCAAATATGTCGGTTACAATGATTTCCATACAACTCATTATTTCAATATGAACCTGTGAATATCAATAGCAAGCTAATACACACACACACACAAAAAACCCACTGGCCACAAACCTGCCTGGACACTGGTACCGACCCCCTCCAAATGCGATGAAACCGTCCAGAAACACGTTCTTCTCCACGTCAGCTTTCTCCCATCTCTCCTGCAATGAAAACAGCATTGCTGGAAATCTGGGCGACAGATTTCAGAATATCTTCACCTCCACAAACTCTGTAAATGGACGCGTATGTCTGAGACTATGTGAAAGAGGAAACTGAAAGAGAGTTTATTTATTTATTTATGCTTTTATTTATTTATGCTTTTATATCGAGGATAATGGAATAAGCACTCATATGCTTTTTTACATCCAGTCCCCGTGTGTATGCAGTTTTTGTAAATTTTGTCATCTCTTCCCACTGGCACACAATGGCCTACTCTTTCAAAAAGCGGAACAGGATTTAACGTGTGCGCAAGATGTTCTGCATGCGTTTGTACATGGGGCCTCGGTTTATAGTCTCATCCGAAGGACTTTTGAAGAGTGAGAGAGAGACAGAGTAGACACAGAGTGAGAGTTATGTAGATTTGAGTCAAGAGAAAGAGGACCAAGAGGAGAAGGATAGGGGAAGAGAGAGAGTTTGAATGGAGGCGGAGAGAGAAGGAGAAGAGTGAGAGAGAGAAGAGAGAAAGAGAGAGAGAGAGAGAGAGAGAGAGAGAGAGAGAGAGAGAGAGGAGAGAGAGAGAGGGACGTGCAGCATAGATTAAGACAGACAATAGACAGAGACAGACAGAGAGACAGACAGGGACAGAGAGAGACACAGGAGAGAGAGACAGAGAGACGAACGGACAGAGAGACAGACAGACAGACAGACAAAAAAAGACAGGCAGACAGACAAACACAAAACACATGGAAGAAACGATTAAAAAAAAAACCCAGAAACACAGTAATCAGACTGACCGGCAGAAAGCTGTCAGGGTCGGGGAAAAAGTGAGGATTACGATGCGCCCACAGAGGGGAGACCATCACCATGTCTCCAGCCGGGATGGTCAGGTCCTGAGAAACACGCGGTCAGTCAGCACTTGGTCAACTTGTTTCAAACCTAAGAATGTCCTCTCCTGTTTCATTTCATAGCTATCCCTGCTTTTCAACGGCCCAAAATTCCATCACCCTGCCAAAGTGTATAGCGTGCGTGTGTGTGTGTGTGTGTGTGTGTGTGTGTGTGTGTGTGTGTGTGTGTGAGTGTGTTAGTGTGTGTGAGTGTGAGTGTGTGTGTGTGTTGTTTATTTGGACTTGTTAGAACTATTACTTGCTATTGGTTGCATGACTGTGCAAGAATGAGTTGAGTGCAAGCGTTTTGATTTGTCTGTGCAAGATACAGCGCTATATAAATTCCATTTATTATTATTATTATAATTATTATGTACAGCGTAGTGTTTTATATAGTCTTGTTTTGGCTATCATCATATTGTATTATGTAGCCTTGTTTTAGACATTACTATATTGTATTAGACATTACTATATTGTATTACATATAATAATAATAATACATGGAATTTATATAGCGCTATATCTTGCAACAAAACAAATAATCAAAGCACTTTCATTCATCCTAGCCTTGTATTGGAAATCATCATATTGTATTATAACATAGTCTTGTATTGGATATCATCATTAAAAAAAAAAAAGGTAAAGGTGTTCCCATAACCTATAAGGTCGTAGGGGAGCAAAGCATCAGAGACCTCAACTTCTCCAGGGGCCAGCATATTGAGGGTGGCACCCATCTCCTCTCCCTCGCTGCTTTACCTACCCTGACCCTAATGAGGGCAGGTACCCATTTACAGCTGGGTAAACTGGGGGGACTGTACTGAAGCCAAGGCGCGCAAACGGTCACCCATCCAAGTGGTAACCACGCTTGATGCTGCTTAACCTTAGCTGGGGGAAAGGGAGTGCTCGACTACTGAGCTATCCCGTCCCCGATATCATCATATTGTATTGTCTTGTATTGGATAACATCACATTGTATTATATAGTCTTATATTTGATATCATCATGTTGTATTATATAGTCTTATGTTGGATATCATCATACTGTATTCATATAAAAAGTATTGTATTGGATGTCGTCATACTGTATTATATTGTCTTGTGTTCAATTGGATATCATCATATTGTATAACATTCATAGACATGCTAGATTTTGTTTGTATGTATATTATATCCACCACCACCACCGCCCCTCCCCACCACCACCACCACCCCAAACCCCCATCCCCACCCCCTGGCCTCCTCCTCCTCCAACCTTTCATGTTCACTTGCTTATTTCTTTTCTTTGAGAGTAGCTAAATTTACTTCTTTTCTTATAAAACGTCAGGAATGGGTGAGATTTATAATAATAATAATAATAATAATAATATATGGAATTTATATAGCGCTGAATCTTGTAAAAAGACAAACAAATCGAAGCGCTTGCACTCAATCATTTACAGGCATGCAACTCTCCTTAAACATAATGAACAACAGATTTCAAAACCATGCGCGCACACGTATGCACACACACACACGCACACACACACACACACACACACACACTCGGAACAATACTTAGAAGGTGAAAAATGCTGTTGGAAATTAGGGACAGATATTTGGGGGGAAAGTCTCCGGTAGGAAATAAGTGTGTTTTGAGGCTGGATTTGAAGGTATCAAGTGAAGGCTTTTGTCGAAGTGAAAGAGGGAGGTCATTCCAGGTGGATGGACCAGAAACAGAGAAGGAGCGACGGCCAACAGTGGTTTGTTTGAATCTGGGTGTTAGAAAGCACAAAGTATCTGCGGCTGAACGAAGGGAACGGGATGGAGTGTACAGATGAAGACAGTTACAGAGATAAGGGGGTGCAGATTTATGGAGACATTTGAAACAGAGGGTATTGATTTTATACTCCAGTCTTTGTGAGACAGGCAGCCAGTGAAGAGATCGCAGAAGAGGAGTGATGTGTTCAGATTTTTTCTTTCTTAGGACCAGTCGAGCTGCAGAGTTTTGTATGCGTTGAAGAGAGTGGATAGATGATGCTGGTAGGCCAGCCAAAAGAGAATTACAGTAGTCTAAACGTGAAAGAATGAGAGATGTGACGAGCTTGGAAGTTGCATCAGTGGACAGATACTTGCGAATCGCGCTTATGCGCCATAATTGATAGTAGCAAGACTGGCAGGTCTGGGTGATGAATTTTTTCATAGAGAGTGTGTTGTCAAGAACTACTCCTAAATACTTCACAGAGTTGGACAAAGGAGCTGACGTATTGCCGATTTCTATTGAAGTTTTTTTTTCGATAGAGGAAAGTTTATGTTGGGTCCCTATGAGCATGGCTTCGGTTTTATCGGCATTAAGTTATAACTTGTTCTGAGTCATCCAGTTTTTAATGTCTTGAAGGCAGTAGGACATATTTGTCAGGAGGGAAGGCAAGTTTTCAACAGTATCACTGCACTGAAGCTGAGTATCATCGGCATAGAAATGATGAGCAATATGGTGGTTGTTTATTATATGTGAGAGTGGAGCAGTGTAGAGAGTAAAGAGAACAGGGCCCAGGACTGATCCCTGCGGGACTCCACATTTAAACACTGAGCTGATTCCTTGCTCTTTCTGTACAGTAGTGTGCTACTTCTGCACTAAAGGATTAAGCCTTTGTCCAGAGAGTCACAAAGGTAAACACACAGGGACAGTTGATCTTGAAAAAGATTATACTTCAAGGGAAATAATCTGTTCAAATGCATGCTTTTGCGCAGTTCTTTCCCTTTAATCATTCTTCACTATTCTATTCACACATAAATTTTCAATAAGAGACATGGAAAAAAACTCTTCTGGAAAATATTCCAATGTCATTATTTATTTTGTTACTTGAGGGGAGTGTATGTGTAGAAGTGCACATATTCCCACAACATGCATGCACACACACACACACATTTTTACTTACCTTGACTTTTATTGGCTTAACGACGCGACGGGGGATGATGCCAGGTGACCTGAGGCGAATGGCTTCCAGAATACAGCTCTTCAGGTAGGTCAGGGAAGCCAGTGACTCTTCTGTCACTGTGACAACATCAACACACACACACACACACACAGAGTCAGCTGCAGCATGTATTCAACACATTTGCAACACACCACCACATCATGAGTCGCAGTGCACCTGAGGTCAATTTTTCATTGTCGACATGTTATTAATCTGCAATAAAAAGGCTATTCAATACTAAAAAACAGAATGAAAATTGGACAATTCTAAGAAAAGTCATTGCAAATTAAAATGGCAGACTGCAGAAAGTGACAAAATGAGAAATGGACAAGTTTTGCATTGTAATAAGGGGTCAGAATGAAGGCTTGGGTGTTTTTAAATGCAATTTTAAAGCAAAAGGAGGCAAAATTATGCCTTGATACTTCCGTGCAATGTAGAAGAACGGCTATAGTTTATTAATCAGTCAAAATCTCAAAATCAACAACCTGACCTCCACCTGCCTAAAATGGCTCCTAGTGGAAAAGTGGGTCAGGTGCAAAGCGACTCATTTCGTGGTGGAGCCTCACATTTTCTGCTTCTTTTTCTCTTGAAGGTAGTTTCTGTTTTCCTAGAAGGTGTTTTTTGTTTATCTAGAAGGTGTTACGAACACAATATCTTATGTACGCAACATAACATTGGTTACTTTTTTTTTCCTTTTTTTTTTTTAAGTGGGACATTCCATCAGTCAATTTGAAGGGGGAAAAAACCAAACAAACAAGCAAAAACACACACACACACACGCACAAAGCAAAGTTTCTTGAACTTCGCAATAGCATGTGTTTTTAACCATGTGCAATATATATGCACACACATATGCATGTATACATACATACATACATACATACATACATACAGACAGACAGACGGACAGACAGACAGACAGACAGACAGACAGACAGACAGTCTGGAAGGAAGAAAGGATGGTAAGAAAGAAGTTGGAATGGATGGATGGATGGATGGATGGATGGATGGATTAATTTATTCCCACTATTGTTTAAACACCTCAACAATTAATTGATAAAGCAATCAGCTTATCAATAAAAGACAAGAACACACAAATCAACAAAATTACAACCAACCAACAATAAACAACTAAACACCTCCACCCTGTCCCTTACATATAAATCAAACCAGCTCAAGTTAAACACTAAAACCAAACACACACACACCAACCTGAGCCTGTGGCCCCTATCTTGTCCATCACTTCACGCCTGGCTTTCTCTCTGACGTTTTCACTGGACAGCACCATAGCCAATGTCCAGAACATGATCTGTAGGGAGAGAGAAAACAATAGTGTATGCTTCTGCATCCTTCCTAACTTTGTACTGCTACATCAGCTAACTGAGATACGTTGGTCATGCAAAAACAAACACACAGACAAATCTGATGATGATAAGCGCTTCGATTTGTTTGTTTTTTTTTTACAAGATTCAGCGCTATATAAATTCCATATATTATTATTATCATTATTATTATTATTATTATTATTATGGCAGTTCTCCAAGGTAAGGTTGAGAGCAGAAGGAAAAGAGGCAGACCACCAACATCCTACACTGCCAACATCACTGAGATCTGTGGTCTGGGAGGGCTACAGGAGATTGTAGAACTCAGCAGACAGAGAGATGGTGGCATTGCATGGAGCTCCTACCAACCACAGTGGTGACTGAGCCAGCTGAGTTGAATTGGAGGGGAGACACACACAAAAAGAGTACAAAAAAGACAACTTCAATATCCAAGTATTTGCAAAAGAAAATGTCAATTTCTTTTAAACATCCCTAAGACTAAAATCCAAGCCCACTAATGATAAAGCCTGAGTTAAAATCCATCAATACATTAAAAAAATTTTTAATTCTTATCAAAATTATTTTTTATTTTTTTAACGCTGAAACACTCTTGTGTGCACACACACACACAAAATGTAATCCAAACAGTCTTACAGGAATGGCATTTGCCAAGGAGGCCCACATGAGAAGCAGACTGTAGTTGGAGGCATGTTCAGCATCCACCAGATCCAGCAAGGACTGCAGCAAGGTTTCTTCTCTCTGTGCTTTGCTCTGCTTCTTCTCCACAACCTGACGGAACATCTCCAACAGCCAGGCCCGGGAATTGCTCCATTCTCTGTAGAATTAGAAAAAGAGCCATCATCAGAATCATTGTCATCGGAATCATTACCGTTAGAATCATCAGAGTCAGAATCATCATCATCATCTGATCGTTAGAGTCATCACCATCATCATCTGATCATCATCAAGATCATCATCATGATCATAAGAATCATCATCAGCAGCAGCAGCAGCAGCAGCAACAGCAGCAGCAGCAGCAGTAGTAGTAGTGCTGTTGTTGTTGTTGCTGTTGTTGTTATCATTATCATCATCATCATTATCATCATCATCACCATCATTATTATTATCATTATTATTCTTATCATCATCATCATCATCATCATTATTATCATTATCATTATTATTATGGTGGTGGTGGTGGTGGTTATTATTATTGTTGTTATTATTATTATTTTCATTGCTGCTGTATAATAATATTATCATCATCATCATAATCATGATAATCATAATAAGAAGAAGAATCCCAACAAGGGAGAAAAAGGATCAAGAGCAGAAAGACAATATTTTTGTAAACCCAAAATTTCTTTCTAACAAGTTTTTATGGACATAATCTCAATATAAATCATAGCTATCAAGCTGTCCTTTGAATCAACCTCTTGTATTTCAGTCTCAACTTTTTTTTTCTCTAAAATCTAAAGATGTGAAATGATGCATGGTGTTTGAAGGAGCTTCACTTGGTATGGTATTTGTTTTACATTGAATTCACGGAATAAGCTATATAATAATAATAATAATACCCAAAAACATTTTGTTCTTCGGCTATAGTTCCAAGATTCACCAATGGTAAGATTTTGCATATGCGACCGTTTCTGCTTTCAATTAAGGCAGCTGCATTTCAACTTCAGGGAGAGGGAGAGAGAGAGGGGGGGGATAAGATTAATAAATAAAATATATGATATAAGTAAATACACTTTAAAATATAATAAAAATAAAGCAAATCAGCATTAGAGAAAAAAAAACTTCACCATCATCATTTTTTTTAAAAATCAGCCCACATAATCATCTAAAAACGACTATCACAAAAATCAGCTCACGACAACCTTCGCGTCACCCTATCATACCACGAACGCCCTACGTGACAAAAAAGCCCATAGATCAATCATCACAAGATGTCTGAGTGGTCAAAGGTAAAAACCCAAAGACTTGCATGCCGTACTACACAAAGCTGTTCTGTTATCAGCTCACCAGGTCAGGTGAGAGAGTCAATGAGTGCGGCCTCTCTGAAGCCTACACAGGAATACCTACATACATACATACATACACTCTGAACTTTGTGACCTCTCTCGAGGTGAACACTGTCCCGCTTTGGTGTTCATAGTGTCAAACTGGAGATTATGAATAGCATCTGTCAACGATCACTCTGATTATCGATACAGACAGACAGACAGACAGACAGACAAACAGATATAAGTTAACAGTATGGGATGATGTGGGTGCTTATGAATTATGCTAGTGACCAACTGAAACAGTGCTGGCTCGGGGGTACCTTGTGCTTAAAGGACCAAGAAATTATGACTATTGGTTCACAATGGGGCTCCTTTTGCTTTACTTTTACTGTTTAGGGTTGGTTTGTTTATCAGAGGGGCAAGGGAAGGGTGTGTGTGTGTAAGAGAGAGAGTGTCTGTGTGTGCATGCGTGCAGGCATGCATGCATGCATGCATGCATGTGGTTTCTCTGTGTGCGTGTGAATGCATGTGTGTGTGCACGTGCATGTGCGTGCATGTTTGTGAAAGGAAACTGACATTTTGAGAAAAACATGAATAAAAGAACACAGACATTTAGGAACAAAGCACGGATGAAAGAAACTGACATACATAAGCAAGCCATTTAAAAACAAAAAGGCCCAAAAAAGGAAAAACTGAACACTATCTTACTTCAAGAAGAATGGTGGCAACTTGGAACCATACTCAAACTGTTCATCAAACATGATAAAATGTCTCTCCAGTTCTTTGAAACTAGCCTGTGAACAGACCCACAGAGAATTATATATAAAATATATATATATCTACATGCCTGCAACTATGCATTCACACACACACACATACATACATGCATGCAGGTTTGCATGCGGTGCACACACATATGCACATGTATGCATGACACATGCATGCACACACACACACTCACACACATGTACCATCTGGAAATAAAAATTTGACTTGACACACGCACAAACACACACACACACACACACACACTAACACACTAACACACACACACACACACACACATGCATGCACACACACATACACGTGCATGCACACACACACATACACACACGCACGCATGCACACACACATACATGCACGCATGCACACGCACACATACCCTTACTCTACCACTAACTCACTCATTCACTCACTCAAGACTTATGCTCTAACCCAATAACTAACTGACTAAATAAATAACTGACTAATCAGCTGACCAACAAAATCAACTGATTAACTGACTAGTTAAATTACAAAACTTATAATAAAACACACACAAACTAACATACAAACTAAGAAATGCTCTCTCTTTCTCACACACACACACACACACACACACACACAACACAACACACACCACCAACAACAAAAAACGCACTCACACACACACACAAACACACACATACGCACACTCTACCACTAACTCGCTCACTCACTCAAGATTTATGCTCTTACCCAAAAACTAACTGACTAAAAAGATAACTGACTAATCAGCTGACCCACAAAACCAACTGATTAATTAACTGATCAACTGACTAGTTCAATTACAAAACTGAAAATAAAATACACAAACTAACATGAAAACTACCTCTTCTCTCTCTTTCTCTCTCTCTCTCTCTCTCTCTCTCTCTCCTCTCTCTCTCTCTCTCTCTCTCTCTCTCTCTCTCTCTCTCTCTCTCTCACCACCACCAGCACAACCAACAACAACAACTTCAATATAGAAGATAATATTGTAACAGATAAAGTACACACTCACCTGATCAAGAGTAGGGAGTGTGCCTTTACCGAACAAGTTGTCTAACACTGTTCGATACATTATGCCTCGGACCATATCATGAAGCTCATAATCACCTGCACAATTAAAACAAGTCTCCAGTGCTAATGATCACTCCTGGGGTGATTTGAAATGAACCAATAATTGTGATGATGAAAATGATGATGATGATGATGATGATGATGATGATGATGTAACAATAATAATAATAATAATTAATAATAATAATAAATTATGGTGGTGGTGGTGGTGGTGGTGGTGGTTGTGGTGGTCATCATCATCATCATCAACATCATCATCATCATCATCATCATCATCATAAAATCGACAACAACAATACTAATGTATTGAAAGTACAACATCCTGTACTCGATCCTAACAAACAATATTGTATATATAAATCAAGGTTTCCTTAGAGCTTTTGTTGTTAAAAATTAGTATTATCCAGCTTAAACACACCGGAATGTAACTCAAAAATATTCACCCTCTCACTCATTACACCTGGGAATCAGTGATGCAGTAAGTACATACATGTATACTGATGAGAAAATAATGTGAGTGGCAGGGTTTTTGTTGAGTTTTTTTAGATACCTAGCACATATATAGACAGGAAGATAAACCATACAAACAAGAAGATGGGATTTCTTTCTCCTTGAATGGCGAATAAAATATGCAACCACCAGGGTTTAGAAACCGTAACCACAAAAACACCCACACTCTGACTTCAGGGGATATTTCTTCCTTGTTGAATAAAGAATGAATGTTGTTACAGGCTTACAATACATGGATGAAAACGATTCTACAGAACACTTCAAAGCAAAAACAGATTTCAATGTTGGCCTAGCCATTATGTAGAAATGTCAATAAGCTTTAAGCCAGGGCCAAATTCTGAAAGTAACCTAGACAAGTCATGCAATAGCCTGGTGGTTAGAGTGGTGTATTCGTGATCTGCTGACCCTGGTTTGATTCTCGTTCAAGAGAATTTTTCCTCTGGAGTTAACATCAGTGCCGACTCCACTCTCCCCAAAAGTCTTTCGGATGAGACTATAAACCGAGGTCCCGTGTGCGAATGCATACAGAACATCTTGCACACATATTAAAGCCTGTTCTGTTTTTTGGAAAAGACGGAAGAATATGCCATTGTGTGCCGGTAGGAACAGATGACAAAATTCACAAAACTGCATACACACGGGGACTGGATGGAAAAAAGCACATGAATTCCATTATCCTCGAAATAAAATAATTTAAAATTTTTTTAATCTTAAATGATTAACTATAAACAAGTAAAAACATGATAACATTATAAGTCTCCAGTACTAATACCATTCCAGAGAATCCCTGAAGTCAGAATGCAGCTACCTTAACGGTGGGTAAAAACGGTTGCGTACACAAAACCTCACCACTGGTGAACCTTGGAGCTCTAGCTGAAAAAATGAAAAATAATAATATCAATCATTCTAGACATTTTCCCAGATTCTAATTTTTTCACTGTACACCTTTTTTTTTTAAACTTTGTTTGACTTTTCTTTACCACAATCTTTTCCTACCTGTAGTTACATGGTCCAGCCCCTCAGCAAAGCCTTGTTTGAGGGAGGAGAAGAGAGAACTGAGTTTGGAAGCGGCCAGTTTTCCTTTCACCATGTCGTGGATCTGTGTGTGGTAGGTGAAGAAGGATTCAGGCGTCACACGAGCTGCATGGGACACAAGAACATAGTGCATTTAGCAAGTTCTTCATTGTCTTAAGTTTCATCTTGACTTGATTATGAAGCAGAGCATAAAGAAAATCTTAGAGTTGTGTGTAAGGAGATGGGAGAAGCACATGTGAGCATGCACACACACACACATACCTTTTGGTTTTATGTTTCGGGGGAGTGGGGTTGAAGGAGGGGGTTGGTGTGACTACTATTACTTTTTGTAAAGAGACATAAAATTGAAGACAACAGTAACACACACACACATACAATGATACACATTGTGACATTCTTAGCAAACTCACCTACTTTCTGCACATGTCCCTGTACAGCTTTCTGAAAATCGACATGGGGAGACTGAAAGAAATGGTGGAAATCGCCAGGATCCAGAAGAAAAGTCATTCGTTCCCCAGCCACCAGCAGTGTGTACAGAGGACCTATCTGTAACCATCATAGCACAGTGCATATCATAGAATATATTATATTATCATTTTATATATATATATATATGTGTGTGTGTGTATGTATGCACTTTTTTTGTGTTACTAGGATAAGGCTCTGATTTTCACCAGTACAAGGCAACAGTGTGATTGTTGCGTGTGTGACCTTTTTTTTTTTTTTTACTGATCATATCAGATCGGGATTTTGTGTTTTCCTGTCAGAGTGGGATTTTTTTTTTTTTTAAACAGAATTTTGCCAGGAACAGCTCTCTTGTTGCACACAAACCGTCGGTTTACTGTTGCGTCCAAAAGACTAGCACCCAGACGCGCACTAAAGGTCTAGGAAATTGGGAAACAAATTCGGGTTCAAACGGGGATCGAACCCTCGCCTTCTCGTTTTCTAGACGAGTGCTTTACCTCTAGACCACCGACCACACATGTGCCAACCAATATAATAAATATTGTGTACGTGCATGACTGTGCATGAGCGCACGCACATAGTTTACATGTTATTCGAGCGCACAGAACAGGCATTCTGAAAACAGAAAAACAAAAATAACAAATACCCTCAATTTGTTACCATAGCAACTGTACGCAATTACGATAAAACTTTAGTGGCTTTTTACCTCCTTTCGCTTTCGGTCGATGAAATCGACTGGTGCCTTGCCAAATTCTACCGCACACCCAACCCAAGGAATCCAGCCGGAGTAAATCGGCGGTAAATCCTTTCCTGCATCTTTTGCAAACAAAAGTTTTTTCACGATCACACTGATTACGAGTATAACAAGCCCGGAAAGAACGCAGTTTTGCGCACTCAAACCTTCTGTCGCCATCTTCGCTGCTTCATGCACCAATGAGATTAAGATGTCGCAATAGGGGGCCTAGGCCTTTGGCCTAAGTGGCAAGGCTTGATTTCGGGTGTTGAATGGCTAAACGCACGAACTTGAGTTACAAAGTTTTGGCAAAGCTAAGAGCACGTACTGATATAGAATAAGGTAAAAGAAATATTGGAAAAGAACTTCTGTCACGTTTTTGTTTTACCGATTCGTAAAGTTACCAATGATATATCCGGATGTGCAAAAGAGAAATGAATATGGAAGAATTTGGAATGGACTTTTTTTTTTTAATTTGACTTCCTCCTCAAAGAGGTTGGCTTCAAGCAATGTGGACTTATTATCGTGTCTTTCAATAGGGTTGATTGATTGATCGATGCATTGTTGTTTGGGGTTTGTTTACTTTTCGTCTAAGACTGTCTGGTGACCTATGATTAACTTTTGCTTCTAGTCTTTACAATGAAGGTGGGTGTTGTTTTTTTAAATATTCTTCATGCCAAAGAGGTGCTTATCTTCAGATTCACACACACACACGCGCGCGCGCGCGCGCACTCACGCATGCACGCACGCACTCCACTTTGGTTTATTACAACTGTTTGAATCATTTAGAATGCTGTATTATAGATGGAAAATTTAAAGCTTAACTCTGTTTTTGAATTCTTTTGTTTCGAGGATAATGAATAAGCACAAATGTGCCTTTTTCTTTCTTTTTTAAAATCCAATTCTTGACTACATCCAATTTTGTAAATTTTGTCATCCACTGGCACACAATGATCTACTTTTCCAAAAGGCAGAACGGGTTTTAAGATATGCCCAAGATGTTCTGCCTGCGTTCACAAGGGGGAGTGCGGTTTATGGTCTCCGCGTAAAGTGCGTGTGATATATATATATATATATATATTATATATATGAGAGAGAGAGAGAGAGAGAGAGAGAGAGAGAGAGAGAGAGAGAGAGAGAGAGAGAGAGAGCTGTTTTCTGTCAGAGCTCATGATCTGTGTGGTGCACGTGGTAAATTATTTCTACTCACCCACAGGGGGAGCTGAGTTAGGCTACTAGGCCTGCGTAGGCCAACTTGATTGTTCAGTTGACGATTCGAGTTCCAAGCAGCAACTGGCGTCGGGTGCAGTTTTGACTTGAGCCTGCAGGTAATTGTTTCCTATTCATTACCAATTTATATATTTAAAGTTAAAACATTTAGAAAAGCAAGATGACAGTAGGGATTTTGTTTTTCTATTCTTCCTTGCCCATTCTGTAGTCTAGTCGACCTTTTTTTTTTCTATGGTTCTAAAACGAAGTTGGGCAGATTGTTAGGGCTGGGCAAAATTTCCATGTGCTCCCACTTCTGCAAGTATATTTCTACTGAAATCCTTTAGAAGAATTGTTGCAACACGGAAATCTTCCCGTGTTCCATGCCATGGCCATGAAGAAATTCATCTCCTGGCTTCCTTTCCTCTGACTTTCAAAAAAAAAAAGTTTACACCCTGTCCCTCCCCCCTTTTGGCCGTACAGGGGATGGAGACGGGCATTGATACAGTAACCTATTTGCTTTTCATGTAATTTCAACTGGTGCAAAGTTTTATGGATATTTCCAGTTCAATTCACGGTTGAACCTTTTTACCGGGTACTGTTCAATGACAAAGCATGACACATTATCTCCCCATCCTTCCCATTTTTAAGTGTCCAAGAATATAGATCCAGTCAGTTAAAGAAAAGCCGGTAGTCGGCGGAAGGTAACAAAGATGGGTTGAATTGGAAATCTTTCCTTATCACTGCTTGTCTTTGAGGGGGGAAAATCTTAACTGATGTATGTGGCATGGGCCTGGAGGGTCTTGTCTCCATGATTTATTGGTTCCTCACCCCTTTCCAGCTATATAGTGTCGGTATTATAAGCAAGCTAACATAAGTAATTCCGTGAGTTGGAAGTATTGCCAACGATTCCCCCCCCCCCCCCCCCCCCCCCCCGGAAAAAAGTCCAAAAAGGGGGGGAGGGGGGGAGCAAAGTGAAGTGACATGATCCCCATAAAATTTGCACGATTCAAATAGTCGCATGCATAATTATTGCCGTGGTTAGGCCTGAAGAAAAAACATTGCCAGCGTGTAAATGTTCGTCGCCCATCGGTAAAAAAGCTGGGTACAAATTAATCCCAGTTACCTACGTGTTGTAAAGTGGTCATTGTAGTAATGTGGACATTATGAACTTCTCCCGGTTTGAAAATTTGGTAATCGTTTTAATGTCGCAGTATCGATGTCGTGTAAAATGGTAAGCGTGATAATCTTGTCTTTTTTGTTTGTGGCCGTTCCCGGTACCATTTTTTTATATCGGTATGAGTCCACAACGTGTGTGTGTATGTGATTCTTGGGCCGATACGATCCCTGGCTGGGCTGTTTTCACTTGGGCGATTCTCACATGGATCATTCTTGATCCAGTGCCTTCGTATAGGCCTACAGTCTACGAATTCGAATCGTTTTTTGAGTTGCCTAGCTCGCCAATTGTCTTCGTTGTTGATTATTTACGCCAACTGTCGAAGACACCCCATGGGGATGTCTATGGCCGGAGTAGCCGGAACTCTTTATCAGTTCCGCAGAGTTCATAGGTCAGTCACCACCACTCGGAATGTTACGAAGATCAAGAGGATTACACCCATATTATTTAGTAAATTAGTGTACACACAAAAACATGAAGAAAAACTCGGCCATTATCTATAAGCAAGGCTCGAGAAACTGACGTTTTGTGAAAAGGTACTGGCCAGTATTTTAAATGATTTTTGTGTACCTCGATCATAGGTTGCATTGTGTATGGCAAAGACGTGAAGATCGGAATGGCCTGTAAAAATAGTTGGAACAGGTAGGAGTTATTTTATCATAAATAGTGAAAACCTGAAAGTAGGCTCAAGATCAGACTTGCAAGTGAAGCACTTGACTGGCATCGAAGGTGTACATAGGGAAGAGCAAGAGCATAAATGCTTGCACCATACACATTTCCAGACAAGCATCTTGAAGTGTACTAGTTGTGCTGAGCAAGAGCATAAATGCTTGTGCTCACCTACTACCCATTCTTCCTCTCCTCCACTCTCTATTCTCTCTCTTCTCTCTCTGCTCTCTCTTCTCTCTCATTCTTCTCTCTTCTCTCTCTCCTCTCTCTCCTCTCTCCTCTCTCTCTCCTCTCTCTCTCTCTCTCTCTCTCTCTCCTCCTCTCTCTCTCTCTCTCTCTCTCCTCTCTCTCTCTCTCTCTCTCTCTCTCTCTCTCTCTCTCTCTCTCTCCCTCTCCCCTCTAACATCTCTCTCTCCTCCCACATCTCTCTCCTCTCCTTCTCTCTCCTCCACTTCTCTCTCCTCTCACATTCTCTCTCCTCTCACATTCTCTCTCAAACACACACACACACACAAATGGGGATGATATGCACATGCACACATTTTCCTGTTAGTGTTAGTGTTATTACGGACTGTCATATGTGATATTATATATATTAATTGTACTTTTGTTTTTGTTGCCAGATATTTCCCGACAACTTTTCGACCCCCTCACTACAGATCAATGCTGTGCAGCCACATCATGATGATTTTACCATGTCGGAGTTATCAAAGGTTTAAGGATGGAGGATAAAGGTGGTGGTTAAAACATTTTTGGATCTAGGACATAAATGTGAGATCTTGGGCTTCAGAATAGGGATATAATGCAGCACTTCCTAGTGTTGGTTAAGTCTGTCTGCTCCCAGATCCTGATACAGGCCCAAGTTAGTGCTCTGGTACATGGTTTAGCACATTTGCAAGCAGGTAGTTCCTATCAGTTTTGAAGTACTTACCGATTCCAGGAGGGAAGTGGAGCAGTGAACTATTGCAGAAACTACTGTTCAACTCGCGATTGTGTGATGAGGTAGATGCCAAGTGATGGGCCACGCAGCTGCTGCGTTTTTAGTTGGTTCACAGGCATGTCGAAAAGAGAACCTTGAAAGTGTTTACCACGCTTGCAAAAAGGGACACTGGTATCGTCTTTTCATTTCCTTCTGTTATCAACCTTGGCTTTTGTCTCTGAAGTTCTGTCAGCCTGGTTCTTTACTGTGTGCTTACCCTGTCAGTTGCCTTCAGTGTCACTGTCAGCCTGGTTATTTTATTTAAAATTATTACCCTGTCAGTTTCTTTAAGTGTCAGCCTGGTTCCTTTATTACCCTGTCGGGTGTCTTCAGTGTCAGCCTAGTTGAGTAGTTCCTTTATTACCCTGTTGGTTGTCTTCAGTGTCGGCCTTAATTCCTTTATTACCTTGTTAGTTGTCTTCAGTGTCAGCTTTATTACCCTGTTAGTTCAATGTCAGCTTTAATTTCTTTATTACCCTGTTAGTTGTCTTCAATGTCAGCTTTAATTCCTTTATTACCCTGTTAGTTGTCTTCAGTGTCAGCTTTATTCCTTTATTGCCCTGTCAGTTGCCTTCAGTGTCAGTCTGGTTCCTTGTCAGTTGCCTTCAGTGTCAGTCTGGTTCCTTGTCAGTTGCCTTCAGTGTCAGCCTGGTTCCTTTATTACCCTGTCAGTTGCCTTCAGTGTCAGCCTGGTTCCTTTATTACCCTGTCAGTTGCCTTCAGTGTCAGCCTGGTTCCTTTATTACCCTGTCAGTTGCCTTCAGTGTCAGCCTGGTTCCTTTATTACCCTGTCAGTTGCCTTCAGTGTTACTGTTTGCCTAGCTCATATCCTGTCAGTTGCCTTCAGTGTCAGCCTGGTTCTTTTATTACCCTGTCGGTTGCCTTCAGACTGTCAGCCTAGTTCCTTTTCTGTGTGATTACTGTCGGTTGCCTTCAAACGATCACTGGACACCAGATTTTTTATTGCATCAGTGCTCCTCCCTAAAAGATTCAAACTAAACTGATAGTTTAAACTGAAAAAAATAATTGTAAACAAAAATAACAGAAGTAAACTAGAACAAAATAAAATAAAATCTAAAAATGTTGAAATAAAACAAAAGTAAAACCAAAACTGAAATATAGCCAAAATAAAAGAAACTAAAAGTAAATTTTAAAACTAAAACCAAAACAAATTAGACAAAATAAAACCAAAAATGAAATTTTGAAGAAAAAAATGGAATAGAATAAACTAAAACAAAAAATAAAATAATCATAAACCAAGAATTAGGGTAGGTAGAGTTCAGAGGAGAGCAATCCTGGTGACAGTGATCATGAGAGGCTGTGACTCCCGACACTCCACTCTTTTCCCATCCCCTGTGGGGAGCTTGTGTGCTAGGAATTACCTTTCTCTCGACTATTTCATGTTTCTCTTGCTCCATTTCTTTCCATCACCTTTTTCTGCTGCCTTGGTCCATTCTCCTGCCTTTTTTCCAGAAAGACTTGAAAATTCTCTCCCATGCTGAGGTAGGATGTGCTGGGCCCAACTTCTCCTAAACCTATCCCGTAGTCTAATAGACCGTTGATGCAGGACTTAAGATTTTTTTAACCAGTTTCCTCAACTCCTCGCAGTTTTTCAGTTTTCCGTAGCAAGTTGTTTCACTCAAGGCCAGTTTGATATTGCCTTCTCATTGTTTTCTCAGTTTGCCTCATCTCCTTGTACTGGTGTTCCCTGTAGGACAGTCTTAGTCAGTCCAGATGTTTATGTGACGCGCCTGTACCACTTCAATTTGCGTCTTTTCACTGAAGACAGCTCTTCGTACAGCCTGATGGCATTTTAAATTCTGGTTTTCACTTTAGTTATGTGGTCTCTGTATGGGATAAAGTTTGTGAATGCATCACGTTTCCGTTGCCTGTATCCTCCTTTCAATGTCTGCTGTTATGGTCCACATTTCATATGGGTACAAAAATATGAACATGACCAAGGAATGCATCGGTCTGATCCTGAAGCTGATAGTGTTCTTGTCGTTCCAGAGGATTTTAAGTTTGGTTATTGCAGCTGTGGCCTGGGCTGTCCTGGAGAAAATTTCAGGTTTTGATCCTTTATGAGCTCCCAGATATTTAAAGCTATAGATGGTCGTAATTTGTTTGCTGCCTTTGATAATGTCGGTGCTGATGCTATTGGCACTATTTGTCATCAACTGGGTTTTCTCTGCACTGTTCTGCATGCCATATGCCGAAGAGGCTTCATCAAGGTGCTGTACCAAGTTGACTTGCTCTTGCCCTTTTCCAGCTACATCATTGATATTGTCGGCAAAACAAGTTTGTAATCCCTCCTCCTCCTTGTTACTTGGGTCCTGACCGGGTTGTTAGTCATGTGGATCATACTGGGGTCATCTCTTCAGGCTGGCTATCTGGAGGAAAATCTGCTTCAAGACCTTGCATACATGTGTAAGTACATTATAAAGATTGTAAGCTACCATTGAATTAATTTATTGTACATAGTGATTTGTTTTTACTTCTTTTAGCTATAATTGTTTGACAAAAGATTCATCTTGAAATATGTCTACTTATTTGTAAAGAGTTTTAAAGTTTTTGGTTGCTCCAGATACTGCATTATCTACATCTGGAATGAGGTATGTCACCATTTGGATACAACAGTAAACCAAGGTCCCATGTGCAAGTGCACACAGAACATCTTGCCCACATCTTTTAAAGTTATATAATCAAAATCTTTGTGATATTTTTAGTGAATATATCAAAATTTTCATTGTTACCAATGGTGACCTACTGTTTTCAGATCAGGGGCTAAGGGGTTGGAATCAAGGGCCTGTGACCTGACGTGTGTGGTGGCGGCCATCATGACTTGCATTTTCCAAAAGAAAAGTAAAGCATTTTACAGTTTTATGTCCATATTTTTTATCTGACTGGATACTTTTTCAGTCCTGTCCATTTTTATCTTCGTCACGTGTTTATTGCTCCTGTCATTGCTTTTATTATTATTGCTGTTCTGTTTCTTAAACTGCAGTATATGGAACTTCATTGTTTTTCTATCATCGTTTCCTTTTGGTGCGTTTGCTTTTTTTCCCCTAAATTTTACTTTGCGGTGTATATCTGTTTTACCAGGTTACCATGTAAAGTGGGAGAGTACCACTGATGTCATTTATCGCCAGGCACTGCTACATGCTTGTCAAGAGAACTGAACCTGCACCATTTATTTCAAGTGGTGATCTTCTCAGGGCCTGCACTTCCATTTGTAACAGGCTTCAGTGCTGTGTGGAAGAATCTGTTTTGATGCTACCACTGATGTTGCAACTGTCTGCTTGAAGTGGAGCCAAGGCACACACGTCTGCCAACATCCAGGTGAGAAAATCATTCTCATACTTGACTTTAACATGTCATACAATCTGAAACAGAGTCAAATGTTTCTCTGTTGAAATACATTGATAGTTAAGACTTGTCAGTCGGTTCATCTGTCACTGGGTCATTGTTGGTGGAGGGAAAACAAGTCAGTAACATGTTAATGTCACAGTATAGAGTATAGAGAATACTTGGTTTGTTGTATATGTTAAAAGGAGATAGTGGTTTCAAAATCGGTCGCTAAAGGTAACTTGTTTAAAAATGTAAAATGTGATGGCGTGTTCCTGTCATATAATCAAATCTTTGTGATATTTTAGCTAATATATCAAATTTTCATTGATATCAATGGTGACCTACTGTTTTCAGAACAGGGGCTGAGGGGTTGGAATCAAGGGCCTATGACCTGACGTGTGTGGTGGCGGCCATCATGACTTGCATTTTCTAAAAGAAAAGTAAGGTATTTTACAGTTTTATATCCTTTTTTTTTCTGACTGGATACTTTTTCAATCCTGTCCATGTTTGTCTTTGTTAGTCACATGTTCATTGCTCCTGTCTCATTGCTTTTTTTATTGCGTCATTCCTTACACTTCAGTAAACTATATAGCACTTGATACTTGCCAATTATCTTTTCTCACCTCTATTATTACTCGTGTACTTTTCTTACAGGTCTCTCTCCTGGTCTTGTTGCGGTGATCTTCTCAGGACCTGCGCTTCATTTTGAAAAGGCTTCAGTGCTGTGTGGAAGAAACTGTCCACGTTTTTGTTGCTACCACTGATGTTGCAACTGCCTGCATGAAGTGGAGGCAAGGCACACATCTGCCAACATCCAGGTGAGAAAATCATTGTTCTCGTACTTGAACTCTAACATATGTCATTCATGCAATCTGAAAATGAGTAATAATAAGAATAATGTATGGAATTTATATAGCGCTGAATCTTGTAAAGCAACAAATCAAAGCGCTCAGTTGTTGTTTTTTTTGTTTTTTTATATATCGAGGATAATGGAATAAGCACCCATGTGCTTTTTTACACCCAGTCCCCATGTGTATGCAGTTTTGTAAATTTTGTCATCTGTTCCCACCGGCACACAATGGCCTACTCTTTCGAAAAGCGGAACAGGATTTAATGTGTGCGCAAGAAGTTCTGCATGCGTTTGCACACAGGGCCTCGGTTTATAGTCTCATCCGAAGGACTTTGACATTGTTCGTTTTTTGTCAAACTGGGAAGAAAGGGTGAGGCTGGGAATCGAACCCAGAACCTCACGGTTTACTTGTTGGCAGGCAAATGTCTTAACCATCCTGCCACCTTCCATCCTAGAGTAAAAGGTTTCTGTTGAAATCCATTGATAGTTAAGATATGTCAGTCGGATCATCTGTCACTGTGTCATTGTTGGTAGAGGGAAAACAAGTCTTTAACATGATACGACAGGATAGCCTATTGGTTAGAACATTGCGCTCACAATCTGATGACCTGGGTTCAAATCCCATTTAAGGGAGATTTTCCCCTGGGACCTGCCATGACTGAAAAGTTGTATACAAATAAATCGCAGGTTTAACTCTCGGCTGTAACATGTGTTTGAGCGAGTTTTCCCATGGAATTAACATTGGTGCTGACTCCGTTTACCCTGAAAGTCCTTCGGATGAGACTGCAAAGCTGGGCAACCCCAGCTTTTTGTGTGAATGCATGCACTTTATCTTGCTCATGATTACATGAAACCCCATTATGCATGCACTTTATCTTGCTCATGACTACATGAAACCCCATTCATCTTTTAGACAAGAGTAAGCCGGTTATGGCTGGTGGCATGGATGATGCAAAAAATATATCTAGCATGCATCCTAAGAGATAGCTATGAACTTTTTTTTACATTTGTTTTACTTCAAATGTGCAAACCTATTCATAAGTATATCATACAGCATAACAATTTGACAATTCAGATGTTATGCTCAGAAGTGTTTTAAGTGAAGTGATCTCTCCTCTTGTAACACTCACAAACATGCATTCATGCACGCACGCACCACAACACACACACACACACACACACACACACACCACACACCACACACACCACACACACACACACACATTCATATAATTATTGCCAATTTCATTTTGGCTGGCAGTCAATGATAGAGCTGAGCATTTGTAGGCTACAAGTGTAAAACCCACATGAATTGGAAGACCCTCAAACTTTTTTTTGTTTTTAAAAACTCCTTGAAAAGTCCTTGAATTTTGCACTAAGTCTGTATGAACCCTGTAATAATACTAATGCCCTTTTGTTTTTAAATCTTCAGATGTCGTCATTGTGGAACATCAGCACCTCCAGAACTTGTCCAGGAAAAATGACAGCCCTAGCCATTGAGGAGCTGCACAGTTCTTGAGGGGAGGGAAGACCTTTAGACACTGACCACGGTCACGGAGGAGGATGCTAGTATCAACACTGTCCCCTAACATCTCCCCCCCCCCCCCAAAAAAAAAAACCCCAAACCCCCAATAAAGGAAGAAAAACAAATGATTAAAGAAATTAAAATGGGAAAAAAGACAAAAATAAGTGCTTTACAATCTGCATGTAAATGATGCACAGTAGTGAATCATAATTTAAATGAAAGGGTAAAAGCTGGCAGATTGAGACTGGGTGTTTTTTTCATATGTATTTTTTGTATGAAATATGCAGAATGGCTGGCATTCTCAAATGCTGCCTGTTGGTTGCCCTAAGAAAAAATTAGTGTAATATACCATTGGTATTTGAAGGAATACGTATGAACACAATTTTACCTTCAAACTGCCAACAGAATAAATTGCCTTAGGGACATGGTATATTCACATCTTCCATGCCTGTGGAAAAATGAAAAAGCTTGAGCACAAAATGAAGTACCACTGGGATATTCTCGGACTTCTGAAGTAAGGGGGACAGAATTCAGAGAATCGACAACAAAAGACAGCAACAAGGTCTGGTACAGCGGAGAAAAAAACGCCAACATGGAGTAGCCTGCCTTGTAAACAAAGTAGCTGAGTGCATCCTCAGCTGTACTCCTATTTCCTGCAGACTTGGTTCCATCTGTCGGCAAAGCCAAAGAACATCACCATCATCCAAGTATATGCACCCACATTAAACTATTTCCAGCAGACTTGGTTCCATCTGTCGGCAAAGCCAAAGAACATCACCATCATCCAAGTATATGCACCCACATTAAACTATTTCCAGCAGACTTGGTTCCATCTGTCGGCAAAGCCAAAGAACATCACCATCATCCAAGTATATGCACCCACATTAAACTATTTCCAGCAGACTCGCTTCCATCTGTCAGCAAAGCCAAAGAACATCGTCATCCAAGTATATGCACCCACATTAAACCACGGCAATGAGGAAAATGAGTTTAATGCATTAAAAAGATTTGAGATAAATATGTACAAAATACCACTGAAAATGAGTAACAAAATCACTTCTTTTTTTTTTTTTTTTTTTTTTATTTAAAGTCATAAGTTTCTTAAATGTCCCTAGATGTTCATGAGACAGAGAATGGAGTGTAGATGTTTTATAAAAGTTTTTTGGAATGAATCTGATAAAAAGATTGCTTGACAAAATAAATATTCTGTATCTATCATACAGATATGTGAGGTTTTTGGAGATTTTTTTAACCTATGGTTGCTTGAAAAGATACTCTGGTCTATTTGCCTGTGGTATAACTGTAGTATGAATGACATCAGTTAGATTTAATGGTAGTGTGCATTTCTTGGGTTTTCAGAAATTAAAAAATGGTTTCATATTTCACAAACGTGGTGCATGATTTCTTAGTGAGATGGTGCATGTGTAATAGGGGTAGTTGTGGGAGGAGACATAGGGTTGGAAGGGAAAAGCAAGGAAGGGAGAGGGATGTTTAGGAGGGGTATGGATGCACATTTAAGGCAGTAGGGACATAAAAATGGGAGTTGGTTGATATAATTTTTTTTATCTGAACATTGTTTACTTTAGGCTCTTTTTTTTTTTAATGGATACAACTTGTTAAAAAATACTTAGGCCCTACTTTCACTGAATTGATACCAAAACTGGAAATTTGTGGACACAGAAATCCAAAGCATAGCCCAACTGTTGATTGAACTTGATTCTGATTAAAAGCTCCACACTGCTGTGAGCTACCTACCACTGAGTCTACAACTACATACATTTTTCTATGTGCTATTGTGTCCACATGCCTTCTAACATTCAGACCAACCGACTGACGGACAACCCCTACCCCTGTTATTAACTCTTTAACACTAACTTCAACCCTAACCCTGGCCCCACATGTGGACACAAGGCAGGTGGATGTGGTATATGCTGACACAGTGGCTAAACATGCTTCATATATTCATTTCAAGGATAAAAGAAACTTGTGTGCTTTTAAAATCCAGTTCCTGTGTTTATGCAGTTTTGGGGTTGATGGCAGGACGGGTGCAAGAATTTTAGGGTAAAGGATGCTAGAAAAGGGTGTAAGAATATCCTGATATATAGGGATATGTGAAGGGGTGCAATGGGGATAGGGTACAGGCAGTCAAATTAGGTTATGTGGAGACGGGAAGCATTTTAGAAAAAGTTCACTTGAAAACAAAAGTAGAGGGTGCTGGTTTTAGTATGCATTTTTGAATAATTTGAAGAGGGGTACATTACAGAAGAAAAGGTTGAAAAAAAACAGAAGTAGGGAGTGCTGGTTTTACTGTATTATTGAATAATCATTGGGGGAAGGTACCGGGAGATGAATAAGATGCATTACAGAAAGTTACCAAAAAGGAGGGGTAGAAAATATGTTCAGGTCAGTAAGAATGAGTATGTATGCGTGTGTGAAGGATGGATTTGTGCCGCAGGCAAATACCACAGGCATTTGTCATCACCAGTGTATGCTTTCTTGTGCAACCAGCATGAAAATTGCATAGTCCTGTATGTGTGTGGGGTTTTTTTGTTTTTGTTTTGTTTGGGGGGGAGGATTAAATGGAAAATACCAGTTACTAAGACTTGTTGGTTTTTTGGGGGGGAGGATTAAATGGAAAATGCCAGTTACTAAGATAAAAGAAATTCAAATTCTTTGTGTGTGCCTGGTTTAAGGAAATCTTTAAAATTGCTGGCTGGATTTACAACTGTAACCAACTTTAAAATAAAAAAATTTAAGTTGCCATATTTTGAGGATGGACATGAAGTATTGGAATGTGACATGGAAAAATGCAGCATTTTAAAAAATTCGGTGTTCATCTTGTTTAATAGCCTTGCATCAGAAAAGGCATTTTCCCGTTTGTTTCACAAGTTCTTGCATAAGAAACAGTTTTGCTTGCCCTTCATTCTATAATATGAATAAAAAAAAATTACAGGCATCTTGGATTGGTGTGTCCTGTCACCTTATTTCCTTCCAGCCTTTTGTTTTGCCATAAGTCGGACATGCCTGTTGCCCACCCAAGTCATAGCGCTTCCAGCCCATTAACAGATTATTTGATCTGGATCTATCCCAGCAGTCTTTGATTTCCATTGCCAACAGAAATGTACGCTTATCGCACCCCCCACCTTCCTTTTTGGGGGTTAAATCTGAACCCTGGTTTGTTGCAAACTTAGAAATGGTTTAGTTTGGGGTTGTTGTTGGGTTTGTTTTTGGCTGTGTTTTTTTTTTGGGGGGGTAGTTGGGTTGTTTTTTTTTGGGGGGGGGACGTGGCTTGTCAAGTTTACAAGCATTTGTACAAAACACTTGGCTGTATTTATGGGCTTTTATTATTATTATTTTAAAAATACTTTTAATCAGTTTGTTCAGGTAGAAGTAAATTGTGCATTTCAGCATTGAAGGCTGGTGGACAGAGTCATAGTTTATTGTGCTTACCTTTCCATTGTTTTCTTGTCGATTTGTATTGAAACATAATTTATTGGGGTTTTTTAACTTGGTTACCAAAAGCTGATGTTCCTTTTATTCTTGCTTTATTTATGTACTCAGTTTGAAGCACTGAGCCCCAAATGCAGTTTATTGTTGATGCCCCTTTTTTTTTTTTATTGTAGATGGTAGAATTTGGGTTTTATCAAATGCCGTGTTACCCATAACACCTACAGATCATTTTTCCCAACAATGCCCGCCATAATGTTGCTAAAATTTGTAGTGACTTTATCATGGTTTTGTTCATGGAGCATTTGCCTGTCTTGGGCTTCTAATTCCCCAGCTGTAAGGAAACTACATTTGGTGTGTGGTTTTTCTTCCACCATCAGGTGGCTTGACTTTACTTTTTTTTTTTCTTCTTCTGCATAAACAGCAAGAATAATGCTAAGTGTGACCCAATAAAACCGTTCATAATTTTTTCCAAAAAAAATATTGCCCTTTCTTGAACAAATTACATGATTCTTTAAATGTACATGTTTAGTAATGGGTTGGGTGTTTTGGGTTGTTTTTTGTTGCTTTGTTTTTTGGGGTTGTTGTGGTGGGGTTGTTGTTTTTTTTTTGGGGGGGGGGGTTCTTTACATTTAATCTTTCAATATTTTGGAAGTTTCGAGATTTCTCAGCTTTATCTGGGCAGTTGTATACTTGTTCTAGTTACATGTATCCATTCTAGGCAATGCACACTTTTTTCACCTTTAAATGGAGGATAGTATGTACGTGTGTGTAGGTTGTTGCCTGTATGAACTCTTGATCATAGAAACCAGGACATGACTAAGATTATATATTACACCAGTATCCCTTTATAAGAGATTATCTTAAATGGTTTTTGCATGGTATCTGCTAGATTTAAGTTAAACAGTCAATGTCCGTCCTCCTGCCACCTTGTTTACTGCTCCATCCCCCTATTTTGTATTTTTTCAGGGTTGAAATTAGTTTTATGTGCATTGTTTTCAGATATATTGCATTTGAAATTTGGTCGATTTTACTCGAAATTTGAAAGGGGGAATTGGAATCTCCATGCTCCAGTAGCATGTTGAGTTTTTGGTTTGCAAGTATTACCAGTGGTTGATTTGCTCTTGATTTAAAAAGACTTTTTTGCCCCAAACCCAGTTAAGCTTGTTCTAGAATCCCAACTGGAAATGTATGGAGTTGATAAACTGTTACAACCCAGTTTTATTACTTATAATTATTATAGCTTGCCCATCTGAATGAGGGGAGAAAATGTTGCATGTTCGTTTAGATCGACAAAAAAGATGTTTCCTGCAACCATTCTTTTTTTTCATAACAGAGCTCTGTACAAAAATAAACTTATGTAATTAACTTTAAAATTCAAATGGTGAGCTCACACCACTGACACTTGACTGCCCAACTGACTTTCTTTTTGATAAAAATTGCACAGCTCAATCTTGTCTAAAACTGAGCTGTTTTGCACTTATTCAGAGTGTCTGTGCTTTCTGGCTGTTGTACAGATATGGCTGGAATTAAAATTTTCCTGTGTGTTAAAAGCATGTTGGAATGAACATGTCATAGTGGCCTGAGAGAATCTGGCTTTTTCTGTTTGATATGAGCAAAAGTGTTATTGTTGGTCACTAAGAGCAAGGTTGTTTTAAGGAACCTGGTTTTGGTTTTATTTCATTTTATGTGTGGCTGTGTTCTCCCCCCCACCCCCCCAACAACGTGGTGCCTGTCCTGGGTTGACCCTTATGGTTGACCAGGGTGTTGATATGGGGAATAACAAGTTGGTTTTATACCCCGTTTTAATCTTTATATAGTTGCACAGTTATAATCTGAGATTTTAAGAGGTGACAGCCCTGATATGGCCTCTGTGGTTGGTGAGGCTAGAAACGGGATTGGTATGAGATTTCAAATGATGGATCGAGAATTCAAAATCAAAAGAAGTCAGTTGGTCAGTCATTGGTCACTGCTGGTCAGAGCATTGGGAAAAGCCTACCTCCCCCTTCAGCCAAAAAAGAGAGGCTGGAGTTAGGGTTGGGTAGCCGGCTCGCAGCTGAAATAAAACAAAATGGAACTGAAACTTAGAATGTGAACATATATTTTCAAAACTTGATGAAGAAAAGTTGAAGTGCAAAAACCAGACCATGAATAAAACAAACTTGACGAGTGTCTTTGTTCAGAGTTCCGTTCATGAATGACTGTGTTTACAGGTGCATATTGTGCACAAGAACTCTGATGTATATATACCTTTAATCTGTACTTCTATCTCTCCCCCCTTCTCTCTTTTTGTCATTTTCTCACTCTCTCCCCTTCTTGCGTTTAAATGTATTCAATCACTCTTAATAATTATATGCAAACAAGTCCCTGACACATCCTTCACCTTCACTTATCCCATAGTCTAATAGACCGTTGTGGCACCACTGAAGATTTTGCAACCATCTTCCTCATTTAGATGTATTCAAATGCCTGTTGGAAATAAATATGCAATGTACAAGATAATGTATTTTTTAGTACGTTCAAGCACTACTTGCATAATATAAACACTCAAGCACTCCTAACACAATGTAAATCTAAATTCCCCAAATCATGGATTTAAATGTATGAAGTGATGCAAAGTTTACTTTAGAATGTATCATCACTTTCATGAAAACTGGTCCTGTGCAAATGTTATTGCTATGAAATGTGGTTTGTTGCCAAATTGCACATTGGTTGATAAGAAAACTGCCTGGGAATGATGTTTGCATGAGCCTTTTGGAAACTAATTCGGCAGTAGTAATTTGCGTAAAGTTTTCAGATGTTTCTGAAAGCACTTGGTATCAGAATTCAGACCACAAACACATCTTGGGGTTAACAAATGTTCTGAAACATGTGATACCATTTCTTTTCAGACTACAGTTGGCAGCATTGATTCTGTGTAAACCTGTAAGTGGGATATTTAGAGTGACTAGGTCTACTAAAAGGCAGATCTCTTTATGTATTTGATGCAAGATGTGATAAGTAGTGTTGGAAGATTTAGAATGAGTATGTCTACTAAAGGGCAGAAATTTTTCTTATATATTTGAGATGTGAAAAGCAAAGTTAGAAGAAGATTTAGAGTGACAAGGTTTACTATATTGCAGAACTTGGCATCAATGTTTAGATATGTAAGGTGTGTGAAAGTGATTAGTTTTATTATTGATGAAGTTAGTTCTGTTATTAATTCAGCTGATTGAAAAAAATCAATAACTGTTGGCAGAACAGACTTTGAAGGGAATTAAATTATGTGTGTGTGTAAAAATCTTTTTGTTTTTCAAGGTGATATCAAATAATCTGTTGCTCATTAAATTTTTTCATATTTTCTCTCCTTTTAATCGGAAAAGATTTTTTTTCAAAAGCTTTCCAGAAATGGTACTACATGCAATGAATTGTTTGAATGGATGTAAATATCTGAAACAAATGTTTAGATATTTTATTCACTATTATGTCATTTTGATGTTGCTTGATAACAAATTTAGTTCTGTCCACTGAATTCTACAGTAATGCTCTTTCAGTCTATATGAAAGAGTAATGCAGATTTGCAAAATCAGATCAAATATCAATTTTCTTTTCATTGTTTATCATCAATAATCCTGGCCAACCACAAGAACAATATCAAGGCTGATACTGCATCAAAGATGAGGAAACCTGAAGACGAATTCAAACCCACCCAACATTTAATAAGCAAATAGTTCAAAGCTGTTAAAACAAATGCCAAATTTCAGACAAGTTTATTCAAACCAATGTGGCAATATCTGATGAAAAATGTTTATTAAATGGGTGCAATAATACATTGGAGCATTACAAAACGTGTTGCTCATGGAATTTGCAGTAGAGCAGGTTTCTGTTTAATCATTCCAAACATTTCTACAAAAGTACACAAACATAGATAACTCCCCATGGTCTCACAAAAATGTATCCATGTGTGTCTAAGTAAGATGGTGTTGTGTTGTGGTGTGTGTGTGCAAGTGGTGATGGTGGTAATGTGTGTGTGTGCAAGTGGTGATGGTGGTCATTTGTGTGTGTCACTGTGTGTGTGTATTTGGAGGAGGGCAGTTATTGTTCATATCTTCGCTACAACAAAGTATGCAGACACACAAAACACTGGATGGTCTATCTAAAAAATTAAAAAAAGTGTGTGTGTGCACAAATATGTTAGTGCATTGTATACGTGTCTTTGTGGGGGGGAGGGAATAGAGGAGGTTAAAAGTTATGCATTTTGTTTACAGTCCCATTGCGAATATAAAATCGTAAAGATGAATGATACTTGTTGCTCTTACAGACGTGTGTAATCGTGTATGTGATGATGTGGGGGTTTGTTTTTGTTGTTGCGTTTTTAGCAGGGTTGAGAGGGGGAGGCAAAGAACATTGTTTATCATTCACAACCTCATTAGAAATATACAGACAAAAAACAAAACACCAGGTGGTTTTCAAAAATGATGCTCACTGTACCAAGAAGTGTTACACACATGCATGTACATACATACATACATACATACATATGTATGTGTGTGTATATATATATATATATATATATATATATATATATATAATATATAATATATATTAGAAAAAAAATGAAAATCATATATACAGATTATTGAAAAAACTAACATGCCATCTCTCTCTCTCTCTCTCTCCTCTCTCTCTCTCTCTCTCTCTCTCTCTCTGCATAATATATCTTTTAAATAAATATTCTGTAAAAAGTCTTCCCACTTATTTTGCAATATCCTTGCAATTTTGTATTGTGCTGCAAAAAAAGCAACAAAAAACGTGAGAAAAAATACATTACTGACAATACTATAGAAAATTATACAAAATCTCTACCAATATGGAGAAATTTGAACATGAAAATTTTAATACATTTTAGCTGCAGGTGAAAAACATTTTCTCTTTACAGATGAAGTAAGCTGTTTGTATCGTTATTTATTGTTGTCACAATCAAAAACATGTTTGGATTGACTTCAATGATGCTTGTTAAACAACGTGATAGACGCCACAGCTCAGAGTGTAAGAGAGTTTAACTTCCATTCCCCTGGGTCCATAATGCTATGGGTTCAAATCTCAACAGCAGAATCGGGTGAAACGACAGTGGAATCTTTCACAGCTATCCAGGCCAACTTGAGGCGCAGACCTGCCAGTGCCTTCATTCTGGTCGTGTCTATACGCATGTAGACAACACAAATATACACGTTGTAGACCCCTTAATGCATGTCAACATTCATGAACGTACCAAGTATGCACGCAGTAGATACCTGGAAAGGTATGGACTCCACCCCATTCAATTTGCCCCAGAGACATGGCTTGAAAAATTCTTGGCCCAGGCGAAAAGCTGTCAGGTTATTGATGTCGGCTAATTGCCAAGGCCTACATTAAAATGTTATGTTTAAAATGTTGTGTTGAGATTGCCTTCAGCCATGACAAGCTCTTAACATAACAACCTGCACTCTCCTTTGAACTCTCTGAAGTCGGAGTATGGCTGCCTATGTGGCGAGGTACTTGAAAAGTCATACACGCAAACTTCTCACCCGGTGTACTTCCTATCTCACAGTGATTCCCGGGTGGGATGAGTGAGTCAGAGTGCATGTTTTGGGTGACCCCCAGGGTGTAAAGCTGGGGAACGCACAACAACAGCTTGAAAAATTCAATGCAGAGACTGTTCATAGGCTTAAGGGAGAAGAGAGACCGACAGACCATGAAAAAAAAATTTGACCTTAATCACAATACTCGTGTTCAAGAATCATCTTGTAAAGCAAGTTTTAAAATGGTTGTGTTTTAATCGCGATCACTTTTTTCAAGGTCAATGTCATGAAGATGCAGTATTTTTTGTTCTTCTTGCCTGCTTGTTTGGTTTTATTTTGTTGATTTTCAGTGCCATCAACAGCTTGTATAACTCGAGTTTTGAGAATTCCTGGGCTGTAGGCCCATGCAAATCTAGTTCCAATTACAGAAAGCTAAAACAAAACACACACAAAATGTTTTTCGTGCTTACAACGGTTTCAAATAAAGTGGTCAGCAAATTATGGAGGTTGAAGTGGCTTTATCACACAGTTTCTGATGAACAAAGTGGGGTCTGCGTCAGTTTATTATTAAGTCACTGGTGTCGATAGTCTGTTCTAAAGGACTTGGGAGGCGGGATAGCCTAGTGGTTAGAATATTGCGCTCGCAATCTGACCACCCGGGTTCGATTCCCGTTCAAGGGGATATTTTCATCTGGAGTTAACATCAGTTCAGACTCCACTCTCCCCAAAAGTCCTTCGGATGAGACTATAAACCGAGGCCCCGTGTGCGACCGCACGCAGAACATCTTGCGCACGCGTTAAATCCTGTTACGCCTTTCGGAAGAGTAGGCTATTGTGTGCCGGTGGGAACAGGCGACAGAATTTACAAAACCGCATACACACGGGGACTGGATGTAAAAAAGTATATAAGTGTTTATTCCATTATCCTCGATATAAAAAGAATAAAATAGTAAAATAAAATAAAAAATAAATAAAGTGAGATTGCTCCATCTGTGGTTTACAGTTTCTTTACTTGCACGAAGCACGGCCCTGTTGACTGCGGCACTCCTTTTAGATTATTGAAGTTCTGAAACAAAGCACACAAAAGAAAAGAAAAAGGCAACCACATTAGTCAACCTGTGATGGTTTTTACGTTTCCATGTCCAATATATATATATAGGAAGTTATGCATTAAGATTTATCAGGCAATGCTACTGCTGTAAGAGAGACAGAGAGACGATCTGACAAATGCAGAGGGATACAGACAGACAGACGCACTGACAGAGGGAGAAAGAGAAAGGGGATATATGCCTACCGTCATTCTAGCATTTGATAGCAATGTGTAGTTTAATATTGTCACAAAATTAAAAACTGAAAGAAAAACTCGGACTAGAATTCAGTATAGCTTGCGGATTCGGTTTTCACTCGAAAAATGTTACTGTGATTCGATACCCGCCTTATTCTGGACAGGGGCCTTGTTAAAATTTCTTCTGAAAACCACCTGTCAGGTAAGGTAAAGGTGTCCCATAACCTATAAGGATCGTAGGGGAGCGAGGCGCCAGAGACCTCAGCTTCTCTAGGGGCCAGCATAATGAGGGCGGCGCCCATCTCCTCTCCCTCGCTGCTTTACCTTCCCTGACCCTAAAGAGGGCAGGTACCCATTTACAGCTGGATGAACTGTACTGAAGCCAAGGCGCGCAAACGGTCACCCATCCAAGTGGTAACCATACTCGACGCTGCTTAACTTGGCTGGGGAAAAGCCAGTGCTCTGACCACTGAGCTATCCCATTCCTGTCAGGTACTCGGAGGTTTTTTTCTGAATAACTCACAAACTGTATCAGAAAGAGGAAGAGGGCTCTGGTATGGATAGTGGATCGGCAGTCTAGAGGTAACGAGCCTGCCTAGAAAGCGAAAAGTCCGGGTCGGTAGTGTGCGGTGGTTCGAATCCCGTTTGGGCCCGAAACTTTTCCCCCATCCATTAGACCATGAGTGGTGGTCTGGGTGCCAGTCTTTCGGATGAGACGATAAACCGAGGTCCCGTGTCTTACACAAAATTATTTAGCGCACGTAAAAAATTTTAAAAAATTAAACCCACTGTAACAAGAGTTGTCCCTGGCAAAATTCTGTAAAAAAAATTTTTTTTTAAAAAGCCCACTCTGATAGGGAAACAAACAAATACAGTTGCCGACAGGAAACGAGCAAGAAAATAATGGATGGCGCTGCTCTTGTGGCGACGGGCTCTCCCCCGGGGGGACGGCAGCCCGAATTTCACGCAAGAGAAATGTGCCGTATGACAAAGTGGTATAAAATAAATAAATAAATAAATAACTGATCAGGGCTTTTTTGTCGGGAAAGGATAACTCACCATTTCAGGCACTGGGCTTTTCAGTGTGAAGTCAAATCGTTGGAAAAGGAGAGCCAGGATCACGCGCATCTCTGCCATGGCCATGTGCCTGCAAGTAAGCCCCATCAACCTCATCTGTGTCCATGAAGGCATTCGCTCCCTTGGAATGACCGGTTTAGTTGTGTTTTTTAAACACAAAAAACGTCATAAAGAAAGTTTGATGGTGGGGGTGTATGCCATAGATACAACAAGCCACAACAAAAACTACTACACCACTGAAATATAGACAACAAACCATCATTACCAATATTCAAGCTTTATCTTCCTCAGTCTCTTTTTTTTGTGTCTTTTCTTTTCTTTTTCTTTGTTTTTTAATTTCTCGGATACAGCTCCAAGATTCACTTATGGTGAGATGTTGCGTCTGCGATCGTTTTTGTTTGGGGTGTTGGGTTTTTTGCCCATCACGAAGGTAGCCGCATTCCGACTTGGGGAATCTTCCTCAGTTTTGAAGACTGGGGTAAGCAACCCACTCCACACCACTAACTAGAAGCTTGATGTATTAGCGTGTTATAATAATTATCTGTGATGTGCGGGGTGGGAGTGTGTGGAGGGATGTTGTCGGCGCGCGTGGTGACTCTATAGTTATGCTCCTATGCTCCTCCTTCGTTATAAACATGGGCTTCTGTATTGACTACAGCTGTTCAGAGCAAATTACTTTTTTTTTCAGGCTGCGTCTCTTTGGGCAAGTTGAACCTGAAAGAGCTCGTCTCTCACTTAGGTACAGGACGCATGCTGGGTATGATTCTGTTTCCGTAAACCACCCAGAATGTACCAGAATGAACACCCAGAGCGCAACTCCCTAGTCTTACGTGACTGACGGATGCCTACCTGTAAACCCACCGCACACTGATGTCAGTGACGGGTTCTTTAACGTGTGTGTTTGATCCGCGCATCGGGATCAAGGCTCTATAAGTCTACGTTTTACGGTGACGTGGGAGATTTTTAAAATCTTCAGACGCCGCTGCGGAGACTTGAACCCACAACTTCATTGAGCTGTCGGCTGGAAGTCAACCTGTTTTATCTACTCAGCTTATGGCGTCTGCTCTAAAACTGAATAGTATGTTTCAATGGTCTGTAATGGTTTGTTGTTGAGGGTTTTTTTTTATTAATCAAGCGTTCTGTTTTAACCCCAACCCCCTAAAAAGCCTACTTCACTCCCAAAAAATTAACATGAACTTTGGTTATAGTGACGTTATTCTTTGAAGGAAAGATTTTTAAGAGTCAAAATCTGATAACCAGCAATGTGTGGCGGGGGAGGGGGGGGGGGGGGGGGGGGGTGGAGGTTTTTTTTATGTGAACATGTCAAGGTTCATTCCTTAAATGTTGTAATAGGCTAAGAGCGCACAAAAAGTGAGATAGCCTAGTGGTTAGACCATTGCGCTTGCAATCTGACCACCCGGGTTCGATTCCCGTTCAAGGGGATAATTATTTCCCTCTGGAGTTAACATCAGTGCCGACTCCACTCTCCCCAAAAGTCCTTTGGTTGAGACTATAAACCGAGGTCCCGTGTGCGAACGCATGCAGAACATCTTGCGCACACGTTAAATCCTGTTCCGCTTTTCGGAAGAGTAGGCCATTGTGTGCCGGTGGGAACAGATGACAGAATTTACAAAACCGCAAACACACGTGGACTGGATGTAATAAAAAGCACATGAGTGCTTATTCCATTATCCTCGATATAAAAGATTTTTTTTTTAATTTAAAGATACCAGCGTAATATGGATGTCCCTATTATTATCAACATTTTAATAAGAAGAAAAAGAGCATGTGGAATTTTTATAGCTCTGAATGTTGTAAAGCATGCATTGCATCCAAATCATTCACACAAACACATGCGATCGTCCACAAATGATTAACAGATATTCAAGCAAGCAAGCAAGCAAACGCACGCGCGCGCACACACA
>CM054145.1:31236210-31271210 GCA_028751875.1 Rapana venosa | reverse complement strand
GAAGCAACTGATGTATGGCACTGCAGTTCACGAATAGACTTTCTGTCGAAAGTGGATACACTGATCTTGGTTACGTCTGGATACACTGATCTTGATTATCTCTGGATACACTGCTACATCTGCATACACTGATCTTGATTACGTCTGGATACACTGATCTTGGTTATGTCTGGATACACTGATCTTGATTACGTCTGGATACACTGATACATCTGGATACACTGATCTTGATTACGTTTGGATACACTGATCTTGATTACGTCTGGATACACTAATCTTGATTACGTCTGGATACACTGATCTTGATTACGTCTGGATACACTGATTTGATTACGTCTGGATACACTGATCTTGATTACGTCTGGATACACTGATCTTGATTACGTCTGGATACACTGATCTTGATTACGTCTGGATACACTGATACGTTGGATACACTGATCTGATTACGTCTGGAATACATTCTGATACGTCTGGATACACTGATCTTGATTACGTCTGGATACACTGATATTTGTCTGGATACACTGATATTGATTACGTCTGGATCACTGATCTTGATTACGTCTGGATACACTGATACATCTGATTACACTGATACACTGATACGTCTGGATACACTGATCTTGATTACGTCTGGATACACTGATCTGATACGTCTGGATACACTATGATACGTCCGGATACACTATATTATTACGTCTGGATACACTGATTGATTACGTCTGGATACACGCTTGATTACTGGATACACTGAGTACAAATCTATCCTGCCATACCTCTGCAGAGTTATACACCTAAGGGAATAGATACTAGAATTACAACGGATTTATATAGTCTGTGCAGTGCGAACGCATGTCAGTACATGATGTGGGGGTTGTTGTGTGTGTGTGTGTGTGTGTGTGTGTGTGTGTGTGTGTGTAGTGTGTGTGTGTTGTGTGTGTGTGTGATGTGTGTGTGTGGTGTGTGTGTGTGTGTGTGTGTGTGTGTGGTGTTGTGTTGTGTGTTGTTGAATTGCATGTTTATTTCTTTCACAGTTTCAGCACAAAGGATCAGGGAACAGGCCTAAACAATTTTGACCAGATAGATGTATAGATGAAGATAGAGAGAGATAGCAAAATGTTTTATTTAGTAGATGAGCAAAAGGATTAGCTAGATCAGTAGTATAAATATTAACAGAAGGATAGCAGGAGAGGGTAGATGAGAGGTGTTGTGTGAGTGTTGTGATCTGTGTTTCATGTGGTGTGTGTGTGTGTGTGTGTGTGTGTGTGTGTGTGTGTGTGTGTGTGTGTGTGTGTGTGTGTGTGTGTGTGTGTGTGTGTGTGTGTGTGTGTGTGTGTGTGTGTGTGTGTGTGTTGCACAAGGATATTTGCAGAGTACTCACGTAACCCCCAAACACTTGAGTCAGAACAGGTACATTGACAAACCACTGAGAGGCCTATTCAAGGAGTTTCCCCCTCACCCACCACCTAACCCCCAACCCCCACCCCACCCCTCACCCCACCAGAGCTAACATCATTGCCAACTCCACTCTCCCGAATAATTATTTTCGGATGAGAACTATAAAGCGAGGTTATGTGTGTAGAACGCACGCAGAGAACATCTTGCGTACTCGTTAAAACCTGTTCCACCTTTTGGAAGAGTAGGCCATTATACACCTGTAGGAAGGGATGGCAAAGATGACAAAAACCGCATACATTCGAGAACTGGATGTAAAAACAACAACAAAACCAACATATGAGTGCTTATTGGGTTAGAACATTGCGCTCGCAATCTGACGACCCGGGTTCGATTCCCATTCAAAGGGGATATTTCCCCCTGGAGTTAACATCAGTGCAGACTCCACTCTCCCCAAAAGTCTTTCGGATGAGACTATAAACCGAGGCCCCGTGTGCGAACGCACGCAGAACATCTTGCTCACACGTTAAATCCTGTTCCGCTTTTCGTAAGAGTAGGCCATTGTGTGCCGGTGGGAACAGATGACAAATTTACAAAACCGCATACACACGGGGATTGGATGTGAAAAAGTACATAAGTGCTTATTCCATTTCCTCGATATAAAAGAATAAATAAAAATAAAATAAATAAATTATTCAATATCCTCGAAACAAAGAGGGTTTTTTGAAGATCAAACTCAAAACATCTGAAATACTGTTAATGAAAATACATCATCACGTAGGAATATTCTTTTGTTTAAATCTGTGTGAAATCAAATCTCATTTTGTTGAAGTGTTTGTATATGGTTACATGTACAACGGGTTGTTTTTTTGTTTGCTTCTTCTATTCATACGTGTTAATATAATTCAATACAATACAATGCAGTACAGTGCAATACAATATGATACAATACACTAAAACACATTACGATATGATATAATACAGTACAACGCAATACAACACAAAACCATACAATACAACACAACACCGTATAACACAATACAGTACAACACAATGCAATGCAACACAATTTACAAACACATTTCAAACACCCATAACACTACAACACAACACAACACAATAATCCACTGATTATTTATCAAAAGGTTTTCAGAAGGCACATCAACAAAGCCTCAAGGGGTTCATTAAAAGCAAACCCATTGCCCAAAAAGTCCTCCCCAAGCCCTAACCCAAGTCCAAGTCCAAGTCTAAGTCCTCCAAGTCCAAAGTCCTTTTAAGTCCAAGCCCTCCAAGCCCAAAGCCCTAAAGTCTCCCAAGTCCAATCCTCTAAGCCAAGTCCTCCAAGTCCAAGTCCCCCAAGTAAAGGGTCCAGTCCTCAATTTCAACCTCTAAGCGAAGTCCCCAAGTCACAAGTCCTCCAAGTCCAAGCCCTCTCAGTTCCAATCACTAAGCCAAGCCCAAAGTCCCCCAAGTCAAAGTCCCCAAGTCACAAGTCCCCAAGTCATCACAAGTCCCAAGTCACAAGTCCCCTAGTCAAAGTCCCCAAGTCACAAACCCCCCAGTCAAAAGTCCCCAAGTCACAAGTCCCCTAAGTCACACAAGTCCCCCAAGTCACACAAGTCCCCCAAGTCACAAGTCCCAACTGACCTGAGTCCAGCATGTCTATCCTGCGGCCGAAGCCTTGGATCAAGGCAGGCATCATGGAGCTGAGGCCTCGCCCCCCCAGTCTGGCCTTCAGCATGGAGGACAGCGCGAGGTGGTGGGTGAGGAACGTGGAGTGGGTCATGGCGGCTGGACAGGTGGGAAAGAAACAAAGGACAATGACAATGACACATTCTTTTAGTTCGAGGATAATGAATAAGCATCCCTGGACAAATGAGGTGCTTCCGAAGACTCTTAGGCATCTCATACAAAGACCACATCACGAATGAAGAAGTCAAGAGACGCATCCTGCAATGAAATCGGGCCCTATTCTGACCAAACCCTCGTCAGACAACGAAACCTGAAGTAGTTTGGTCATGTCACACGCTCATCTGGTCTTACTAAAACAATCCTACAAGGCACAGTGAGGGGAGGAAGAAGAAGAAGAGGCAGAGAAAGGAAGAGATGGGAGGACAACATTCGAGAGTGGACAGACATGGAGCTGAGAGACAGACACCCTGAGAGTGGCCGAGAGACGCGAGGACTGGAGAAAGGTGGTTGACAAAGCTTCGAAGGTTCCCCAAAGGATTCGGAACCTGAGGGATCGGTGACGGTGACGGAATAAGCATCCATGTATTTGTGGGTTTTTTTACATTCAGTACCCGCCCTTAGGGATGCATCATATGAAAATAAAGTAAACCCAATATCCATACACTCACACAGTAAAAGAAAAAAACCCACTCCTACCAACAACAACAAAAACCACACACAAAAAATCAAAAGTAAAAAAAACAACAACAAACAAAACAGAACAAACAAAACAAAAACACACAGACGCCCCACACAAAAACCAGCAAAGAAACCAAAATAGAGAGGAGAGGAGAGGAGGTAAGAAGAGAGAGAGAGAGGAGAGAGGGGAGAGAAGAGATGAGAGGAGAGAGAGAGAGAAAAGGGGAGAGAGAGAGAGAGGAGGAAAAGAGAACTGAAATGAATTTTATTTGAACAGGTTATGGCATAAGCAAACATGCTTTTTTTACAGCCAGCCCTATAGACAAAACGAACACAAAAACCCAACCAAAAAACCCAACAAAACAAATTCAAAGAAAAAGAAAAAAAATCAAATCATCAAAAATGTTAAGTACATAGTTCTTGTAAGCATACAACTTTAAAAACCTGATTAGAGAGAGGAGAACAGTTGAACAGTTTTAATATGCACATTGGTCTTAGGCCACACTACACGGAGTGTGGGGGAAAGGAGGAAAACTAGTATATTTTGTAACGCAAATTGTGATCAAACATGGAAAACAACAACGAATTCTTTCAGGCTCATATCTCGAACAAGGTTAGCGTTTGATACAAATTCATGTCATACTGCATCAATATTTTAGATAGAAATCACATCAAAATCGGATCAATCAAAATGCAACATTACAATTCAGGATCTGGACCATACTTGTGAACACAAAGCTTTAACACACCCATCATTAACTGATATTTTGACACAACAATTTCTTCCTTCTATTAATACAATGAAAAAGAGAGAGAGAGAGAGAGGGGAAGGGCAGGAAACCGAGGACGAGGTGGGGGGTGGGGTTGGGGTTGCAGGCGGGGAGGAAGAGGGTGTAGGAGGTGGTCAGAAAGGAGGAAGAGAAGGGAATCAGTCAGAGACGATGAAATACTTGACTGTCGGGTTGAATTGTTTGTTAGGAGACAACAGACAGACAGACAGAGACAAAAGACAGACAGAAGCAACAGACGATACAGACAAACACAGACGAAAGACAACAAAGACGACAGGGGAGACAGAAAGAGAAGAAGAGACAGGCAGACAGACAGACAGAAACAGAGAGAGACAGATAGAGAACTTACCTTGAATTAGCTAAGAGCACAGAGAAAAAGAGGAGGGTGGGGGGCAGGAAGGAAGGAAGGAAGGATAGAACGATCGGCAGATAGAGAGACAAGCAAATAATCAGACAAACGAACATTAGATAAATAATCAGACATTATCTTCATCTTGACTATGATGTTCCATCTCTCTTCTTGTTCTTGTTCTTGTTCTTGTTCTTGTTCTTCTTCTTCTTCTTCTTCTTCTTCTTCTTCTTCTTCTTCTTCTTCCACTTCTTCTACTTCTTCTTCTTCTACTTCTTCTTCTTCTTCTTCTTCTCTCTCTTCTTCTTCTTCTACTTCTTCTTCCACTTCTACTTCTACTTCTTCTTCTCTTCTTCTTCTTCTTCTTCTCTCTTCTTCTTCTCTTCTTCTCTCTTCTTCTTCTACTACTACTTCTTCTTCTCTTCTTCTTCTTCTTCTTCTTCTCTGCGCTGCCTTACCCAGTGGGGGGGGGGGGGGGGGGGGGGGGGGGGGGGGGGGGGGGGGGGGGGGGGGGGGGGGGGTCGTATTGTCTGCTCTCTCCTGGGCGTGTAAATTTGCAGGAGGTCTGTCCGCTGGCTTCAACCGACACAATCCGACTTCAGACAGAGCAGCTCATTTTTTTGTGTATATCATGCATGCTGGGTATGTTCGATGACGACGAGAAGGCGAACGACAACAATATCAGCGATAACCGTGGTGTTAGAAAAGCAGTACTGTTACAAAGAAAAACGAGAACAGAGCAGCGCGGGTTTAAATTTGGTATCGATCACATTAGAGGACCATGGCGTGTTCGATTTTAAGAACTTACATACGTGGTTGGTTTTAAAACTGATTGAACAAGTCTGCTATCACAGGCCCCCTCCCACCCACCCTTCCCCTTCTACTCCTCTTCCTCCTCCTCCTCCTCCTTCATCTCTTCCTCCTCCTCCTCCTCTTTCCCCAATGCCAATCTCTATTTTATCTTACCTTTCAAAACCCTTGGAAAAACATATGAATAAACACATAGTCCATCATATAGATATTAACAACTTACTTCACCCAAATCAGTCTGGATTTAGAAAAAATCACTCGTGCCATACGGCATTAACTAGTCTTGTAGACAATTGGCTGTCAAACATTAATGACAATAAATTTTGTGGATTATTATTTGTAGATTTCAAAAAAGCATTTGATACAATTGACCGAAGACTTCTCATTAAAAAGCTAGACTTATATAATCTCTCTACAAATACTCTTGAACTTCTTGCTTCTTATCTTACAAACAGGCAACAATGTGTTTCAATAGCTACGTCCACATCCACACTAAAACCCATTCATTATGGAGTACCACAGGGATCCATCTTAGAACCAATTCTCTTTTCATTATACATAAATGACCTTCCTCTCCATATCAAATCTAAATGCGAACTTTTTGCTGACGACACAACCATACATACAAGCCATACTGACATTAACTCTCTTGCAAATACATTGCAAAATAGCACTGATGATCTTGTCAAATGGACTGAACTAAATCACATGTCTATACACCCCCAAAAAACAAAATGCATGCTTATCACTACCAGACAAAAGCGACAAAATCTATCTCATAAATTTTCTCCAATCCATATTGAAAAGGAAACAATAGAACAAGCCTCTCACCACAAAGTTCTAGGAGTAACAATTGATGAAAATCTCAGCTGGTCCCATCACATATCCCATCTGTGCAAATACATGTCTCAAAGAGTATACCAACTGACTAAAATCAAACATTTTCTTGACTTTCAGTCAAGAAAACTATTCTTTCAAGCTTATATACAATCCTCAATAGATTATGCTTCAACCCTGTGGGATTCTGCTAGTGCAAACACTATGAAACCATTATTAAGTCTGTATAAACGTGCTCTTAAACTGGTTCTTCTGAAGAAGACTACCTTACTAGAAGTGGATTATACTCAGTTAAATATTCTTCCCCTACACCAAAGACTAAGATTAAACAAAGGCATCATGATGTTTAAGATAATGACAGGAACTTTTCCCTCATCCTTAAAAGACAAGTTCCCAATGAATCATTCCAGAAATACTGAAAAGCCATATGTCCCAATCCCAAGAAAAAATTTGTTCAAATCAAGCTTACTTTACTCAGGCCCTGTGCTGTGGAACTCCCTTCCTGACTCATTTAGACAACACCAATCATTAACAATCTTCAAAAGTCATTTTTTCATCCACTTGATGCATCAAAAATAAAAATCCACAATTGATCTGTTGGAAACAAAGTAAATATATCCTCCCTTGCATTATACCAAATTATCCTCTCTCTCTCTCTCTCTCTCTCTCTCTCTCTCTCTCTCTCTCTCTCTCTCTCTCTCTCTCCTCCCCCCCCCCCCCCTCCCCCCCCCCCCTCTCTCTCATCTCTCTCTCCATCTCTCTCTCTCTCTCTCTCGTTTAAGTGTGAGTGTTTTACTTGTATATCGCTATTGTGTTATTGAAAAATGACTTCTAAAAATGAATTTTCCACTATCCTACTTCTTTATAATGACTCTAGGACGATCTTAACATGTACAATGTTAAATCACCGTGAGTACTAATTGTGATAGTGTTGATGAATTGAAAACTATATTCATTATCATATGGATTTAAAATGCACTGTGCTCTCTCTCATCTCCTCTCTCTCTCTCGTCTCTCTCTCTCATCTCTCTCTCTCTCTCTCTCTCTCTCTCTCCTCTCCTCTCTCTCTCTCTCTCTCTCGCCCTCTCCTTTTATTATTTGTTTATAGATTTAATCGTCGTATTTACAATTAGTATCCCGTTGAATGCTTTATTCAGATTTAATATTTCAATTCTACTCCCTAAATTGACTGTATTTGAGATTCAGTGAATGTTTTATTTTGATATCTTGTTTTTGAGCGTACCAGTTATGTATAGCTAATTCCAAAATGCAGATGTCCTTCTCTATGACTATACATGATATTCATAAAGATTTTTATGTTGACATTGATGCATGGTGTGAGTGCGTGCGCGCGCGCGCGCGTGTGGGTATGTGTGTGTGCGTGTGTGTGTGTGTGTGTGTGTGTGTGTGTGTGTGTGTGTGTGTGTGTGCGTGTGTACGTGTGCATGGGGATGCAAATTGCTTCTACAATATTTGTTTCATGTAGTTTACTATTGCTGTTGCCTCCCATAAAAGCACAAGGAACTTTTGCCGTTTCTTTCTGTTAGCCAAAATGAAACTATTTACGTGGTTTGTTCTCCTTTATTTTATAGTGGTTTTGCTTTGTTTGGTTCTGTTTTGGTTTGGGTTTGGGGTTGTTGTTGCTTTTTTGAGGGGGGACTATTTGGTTGTTCCCTCTCCCATTGTTGTTGCCGTTTTTGTTTTGCTCTTGGTTCTTGCTATTTTTCGGTTTGTTTTCTGTGTTTTCTGCTCTGCTTTCTTTCTTACTTGTTGCTACTTTTTTTTTTCTTTCTCTCTCTCTTCGGTGATTTTTGTGAGGATTTTTGTGTAGGTATGTTTCCCGTAAGCTGTGTAAGTGTATTGCTATGGGATTTATTTTATTTTATTATCATATAATATCCTTAAGGGCGGGGACTGGATGTAAAAAAGCACATGGGTGCTTATTCATTATCCTCGAAATGAAAGAATTTGTCATTGTCCTCTCTCTCTCTCTCTGTATAATTGTGAATGTTTTTACTTGTATATGCTATTGTGTTATTGAAAAATGACTTTTAGGTGGTTTGTTCTCCTTTAATTTATGGAGGTTCTGCTTTGTTTGGTTCTGTTTTGGTTTGGGGTTGTTGTTGTTTGTTGTTGTTGTTGAGGGGGAACTACTGGGTGTCACCTCTTCCCTTGTTGTTGTTGCCGCTTTTGTTTTTGCTCTTGGTTCTTGCTATTTTTTCGGTTGTATCTGTGTTTTCTGTTTTGCTTTCTTCCTTACTTGTTAGTACTTTTTTTTTCTCTTCAGTGATTTTTGTGGGGATTTTTGTGTAGATTTTTCCCCCGTACACTGCGTAAGTGTATTGCTAAAGGCTTTATTTTATTTTATTACCATATATATCCTTAAGGGCGGGGACTGGATGTAAAAAAGCACATGGGTGCTTATTCATTATCCTCGAAATAAAAGAATTTGTCATTGTCATTGTCCCTCAATGACTGTATAGGTTAGATTTCTTCTTTGTTTTGTTTCTTGTTTTTATTGTGTGGATGTATGGGTATTAAATTTATTTCATTATCATGACATATAATTTGAAATGAGTATAATCTAAAATGAGTGTTGATGGGATCGCATACTGTTTTGGGAATTATATATTGAATATTATCTCTGAAATACACACACACACACACACACACACTCTGTCTCTCTGTCTCTGTCTCTCTCTCTCACCTTTTATCGTCTTGCTTATAGTTATAGTATATCCTGATGAAGGATTCATATTTTATATTTTTAATACTTTATTGAACTTGCCTCTGTACTTAAGTTTTAATGAGTGCCCTATTTCAATATCTTATAATTATGTGTAACAAGTATGTGTACCATTTGACATGTGTAGATGTTTATCTTTATGACTTATTAAGTTTGATTGTGTTATTTTCCTTGGCTCTGTTGTTGTTGTTGTTCTTGTTGTTGTTGTTTGTCTTTTTTCTCTTTTTTAATCATCTTTTGTTGGTTTGGTTTTTCCTTCTCTTTGTTTGTTTGTTTGATTTGGTTAGGGTTTTTTTGGGGTTGGGGGTGGGGTATTTTTAGGGTTTTCTTTTATTTTCTTGCTTTGGGGGGGGTGGGGGTTGTTGGGGGGGAGCTGTTTTGAAAAGGGTTATTTCCCCTTGTTTTTATTGTGAGACTGTATAAGTATTGGCTTACTATTATTAAGATGTATCCCTAACGGGCGGGGACTGGATGTAAAAAAGCACATGTGTGCTTATTCATTATCCTCGAAATAAAAGAATTTGTCATTGTCATTGTCCCCTCCACCGCATATGATATATCCCTAGCGCCCCCCCCCCCCTTGTGTTCTCTTTTCTTTTTTTTTCTTTTTTATTCTGAAGGTTTGCTTGAATATGCTAAAAAATTATCGCAATGTTGATTGCTGGACTAAATAAGGAAAGGTTTTGCGTGTGTTTTTATTCCATGTGGCCGGAGTTGTTGGTTTGGGTTTTTTTTCCAATAAAGAACTTGATTTGACTTGACTTGAGTTGAGTTGAGTTGGTTTGACTTAAGTTTATAACTGTGGCGTTGGATGAAAACTCAGTTGGATGAAGTTTCGTTCTTTCATCTAAATGAAAACACTCGAGATTCGTCCATCTTGGTTTCAAGTTGTAGCCAAACAAATAATAAAGCAGCGTCGTTTTAATCATGCGACATTGTTAGAGAAAGAAAGAAAAAAAAATGACTGAACAAAGTTAGGTTGACGATAAGAACGAACAGAATCGAACACACACACAAAAAGCACAAGACAAGAGATGTCTTGGAAATAGCTAGCTGTTTGATGGGGATGGCGGCTTGATCATCATCATCATCATTAACCATTACACTCAGTGGTGTGCAGGGCAGCAACGAAGCGCTTCCACTCCTGTCTATCCTGGGCCAACCTAGTCACTGATCCCCAAGAGTGCTGCATGGATGGCCTTCATCTCACTTTCTACAGTCCTCCTCCACGTTTTGCTTTTGGTCTTCCTTTCTTTCTCCTTCCTTCTGGGGTCCAGTGCAATGCTGTTCTTGTGATTGACTGTGGGTCTCTTCGGAGGATGTGCCCAATCCACTTCCACCGTCGTCTGGTAATGATGGTTCCCATGTCATCCTGCCTGCATATCCTTAGTAGTCTTCATTGGAGACCTTCTCTGGCCAAAAGATCCGGAGAATTCTTCGGAGGCATATGGTGTGAAAGGATCGAAGTTTGGTAAGATCCGCTTCCGTCATCCTCCAGCACTCAGAACCGTACAGGAGCGTAGATACAACACGGCTTGATACAGTTCCTGAATCGTGTAATTCTGCTGGGACTCGATCCGGAAAAAAAGAAAGAACAAAAAAAGATAAGGGTGGCTGAGCCGTGTTGGGATGAGAACAGATTTTGTGGATGATACCGCAAATGGTCTTCAATCCAGTTGCCATAGAAAGCCTGAAAGTATGAATATCTTCGACTGTATGTGACCAAACGTGTGTGTGCGTGTGTGTGTGCGTGTGCGTGTGTGTGTGTGTGTGTGTGTGTGTGTGTGTGTGTGTGTGGTGTGTGTGTGTGTGTGTGTGTGTGTGTGTGTGCGTGCGTGCGTGCGGCGTGCAAAACGTCTTTTCTTTCACCTACGGTGATATTACACAGAGAAAAAATTATATAAAGATCTGAGCAGGCGTACCCAAGTGCATAATGTATGTACCTGATATATGTATGCTTATAAGTTAGATATAAGTGTGCGTACTTTATGTGTATATATGTGTGTGCAGTGTGTATGTGCAGGGAGATTCTATGTGTGTGTGTGTGTGTGTGTGTGTGTGTGTGTGTCTGTCTGTTTCTATGTGTCTGTGTCTATGTGTCTGTGTGTGTGATATTAGAAATGTGTGTGCGTGCGCTCGCGCTTACGACATGATCGCTCTTTGAATTGCGCCCCTGTATTTCTTTTCCACCATTTCCAATGCTCTAGAACCAACTTACATTGAAACTCAGTAAAATGGAATCTGTTTAAAACATGCCATGCACATATGTATCTGAAGGGCAACCTCTTAAAGACGTACTCTTTGGCACAGACTCAATTCAGTACAGAAATACTAATTTGAAAGCTCCGTGGGCAGCTTAATAGGCAAGGGGCTTTTCTTACTGCTTTACCGACAATAAATTAGCTAATAAATGTCGTCTTTCGTGTATAATGACACAGGTGAACTACAAAGGAATCAAAGGAAACGTAGCCTAAAGGTAAACCCGTCCTTCTGGAATTTTGGTTCGACCCTACCACTGAACAAGGGGGCGGGATACCTCAAGGGTCAGAGCACTCGCTTTCCCCAAGCTAAGGTTAAGCAGCATCGAGCGTGATTACCACTTGGATGGGTGACCGTTTGCGGACTTTGGCTTCAGTACAGTCCCCGAAGTTCACCCAGCTGTATAAATGGGTACCTGCCCTCTTTAGGGTCAGGGAAGGTCAAGCAGCGAGGGAGAGGAGATGGGCGCCGCCCTCAATATTCTGGCCCCTAGAGAAGTTGAGGTCTCTGATGCCTTGCTACCCTACGAGCACATAGGTTATGGGACACCTTTACCTTTTTACCCTACTGAACAAAAACCAAAAGTGGCATGCAAAATTCCTAAATTCAGGACTCCGTTCAAAGCACCCACCTATGTTGTCAAAGTGGTAACGCGCCTTTCTAGAATGCGAAAAGTCCGGGTCGGAAGTGTGCGGTGATTCGAATCCCGTTTGGGCCCGAAACTTTCCCCCCCATCCATTAAACCATGAGTGGTGGTCTGGGCGCTAGTCTTTCGGATGAGACGATAAACCGAGGTCCCGTGTGTTACACAAAATTATTCAGCGCACGTTAAAAAAAACAAACCACGGCAACAAGAGAGTTGTCCCAGGCAAAAATTCTTAGAAAAAAGCCACTCTGATAGGGAAACAAATACAGTTGCAGACAACAACTAACAAAAAAAGGTGGCGCTGCTCTTGTGGCGACACGCTCTCCCCGGGGAGAGCAGCCCGAATTTCACGCAGAGGGAAATCTCGTGACTTAAAGTCGTAAAATGAAAATGAAAAATGAAAATGAAAGTTGGTTTTTTTTTTCTTTTTTTCCTCGGATAGAGCTCCCAGATTCAACCAAGAGTGAGATTTGGTTTTTTTGCGTATGCGACCGTTTTTGCCCGTTATTGAGGTAGCCGCAATCCGTCTTTGGAGATGATTTCTGAACACCACTGCCAGTATGCATGCGTTTTTTTGAAATGTTGTCATGTGTTCCTACCGGTAGGCAATCAATGGCCTACTCTTCTAAAAGGCGGAACAGGCTATAATCGTGAATGCAAGATGTTCTGCGTGCATTCGCACAAGAGACCTCGGTTTCAAGCCTCATCCGATAGACTTTCAGGGAAGTAGGGTCAGCGACTGATGTTAATTAGCTCCAAAGGTTGGGGCGGAAGGGGGTGGAGGGGGGGGGGGGTAGGAGAGAATCTCCTTGAACTGGTGCTTCGATGGTGGTAGTTCAAATCCCGACCGTCAGATCAGGAGCGCAATGCTCTACCCAATTGGCTGTAACCTTTACTCCCCTTCCACCCCCACCCCCCTCCAACCCCTCCCCACCCACCCACACCCCCACAAAAACTGATTTTGACAGAGAAAAAAAATTGATTTTTTTTTTCTTCTCGTGAGTGGATTGAGAAGAAAAAAAAATCTGCTTCAAATGCCAACAACGAGTATGGAACAAAGAAAGTACCAATGGACCTCCGGCTAAGTTATGACATGCATCAATCAGTTGGTGTTCTGCTGTCTAAAGGGGAAACCCGGGGTTGTGGCTTTTTACTGAAATATCTTTTGACATTCATCCGAATCAGTCCTTATGCTTGGCTGTTCATCTTGTCCTTAACATTCGATTTATCAGTACGTGGAGGAGCAGCCTTTTTCAAAACATTTCAATATAAATTTATTTTTTGTCAATAAATGTGAATTTTGTGTCAGCCTTGTTTGTTGGTTGTGGGGTTGTTTTTGTTGTTGGTTTTTTGTTGGTTTTTAGCTTTTTTTTTTAGGGGGGGGGGGGGTATTTTCTCTCTCTCTCTCTCTCTCTCTCTCTCTCTCTCTCTCTTCCTCTCTCTCTCCTCTCTCTCTCTCTCTCCTCTCTCTGTCTGTCTGTCTGTCTGTCTCTCTCTCTCTCTCTCTTCTTTTCTCTTCTCTCTCTCTGTTTGCTCTTGTTTGTAGGGTGGTCGTGCCGTGGTGGGGGGGGGGGGGGAGTGGTTGTGGGGGGGGGGGGGGGGGGGGGGGGGGGGATTCTGCCGCTTTAAGGCTGATTGGTTAATGCATGCACCTAGATTCAAACCTTCAACTGGACAGTCATGATAAGTCGTAGAGACTCGTTGCCAAAACGCTTTTTAAATATATATATATATATTTATATATATATATTTTTATATATATATATATATATGTTTTAAATCCCTACGTTAAGGGAGAGAACTCCTCTTTCCCAGTACACGTGCACTGTGCACATTTGTGTGCTGCCGTAACCCAGTAGTGGGTGATACAGGGGGAAGGGTTAGTAGATGGTTGGTTACCCTACAGCGGGGTTTACCCGTATGGAAAAGGTTTTAAATAAAAAAAATTATCTCATTCTCTTATTTCGAGCATAATGGAAGAAGCACTTATGTGTGTTTTTTTACATCCAGTCCCCGTGTACACGCGGTTTTGTCAAAGCGTATCATCCGTTCTCTCCAGCCCACCAATGGATTACTCTTCTTAAAAGTGGAACCACTTCAAACGCCTTGAGCAATAATGACCTTCGGATCAAAGGCCGTTTTCTTTTTTACTGTGTACATGGTCAATGATGAAGATAGAGATAGCGGTGATGGCGGTTATGGTGGTGATGATGTAAATGATAAGGAGGGTTGGGGTGGGGGGTGAAAGAGGAGAAGGAGGAGGAGGAGGACGACGACGACGACAACTAGAAGAAGACTGTTGGTTTAACTGGCTTTGTGACAACCTAAGCACACGTTGTCTTGCAGGGGTCAGCAGCCAAGCCCAACAGGTACAGACAGACACCTGCAGGAGTGGTCACCTTAACTTTACAACTGTTTTGGTGTATCGGTGGTCGAGTGGTAACGCACCAGCCTAGAAAGCTGAACAGTCTGGGTTCGAAGTATGTGGTGTGGTGGTTCGATCCCCGTTTGTGCCTGTAAACTTTTCCCCCCATCCGCTAGACCGTGAGTCACGGTGTGGGTGCTAGTCTTTACGATGAGATGATAAACCGAGGTCCTGTGTGTAACACGCGCACGTAGAAGAAACCCCACGGCAACAAGAGGGATGTCCCTGACAAAATTCTGAAGAAAAAAAAGCCATTCTGATTAGGGAAACAAAATAATACACATGCAGACAGGAAAAGAGAAAAAAAATTATTGGTGGCGCTGTACTTGTAGCCACGCGCTCGCTCTCCCCCGGGGAGAGAGAGCAACCCGAATTTCACGAAGAGAGATCTGCCGCGGACTTAAAAAAGTCGCATACAACTACAAAACACTAACAGCACGATTTCAGTCTTCAAAAGGATCTCATGACACACTTTAACCCTCGGAAGACATAAGCCGAAACCCTAGACTTAGTGGTTGGAATCGAACCCACGATCTCCCAGAGCCAGCAATAAACCCAGCTAATCACTGCCCCATGACTTCCTGATTCACCACCCCCCCCCCCCCCCCGTTTCCCCCCACCTACCCAGCCATCCACCCTCTCATCCTCCTCCCTCTCCCCCTTCTTCCCACTCTGTAGGTAATATCTTTCTATCCCCACCCCATCTCCTATCCACCCATCATAGAAAAAAGTACTTCTGAAACCGTGCCTACACTTTAACGCTTCAACTTTTTTTTTTTATAGGGGAAGGGGGCCTGAGGCGGGGGTGGAGGTGGGGGGGGGGTTTGAAGGGGGCGGTGTACTAGGGCATGCGTTTGACGTCATTGCCGAGTTGTTAATTTTTTTTAGGGCTTTTCAAAAAAGAAAACCCGGACACTTTTCATTCTTGAAGAAAAAAACGGGAAGAGGGTGGGGGGCGGGGGAGACAAGTGTTGAAACTTCTTTAGAATATCTCTGAATAGTGACATACAGCGCGTGCTGGCAAATTACAGGATTGCTGTATGACTCAGAAACGTGTCTCTTTCCTTATCTATCTACCTGTCTGTCTGTCTGTCTATTAATCTATCTATATCACACACACACACACACACACACACACACACACATGTACGTAAGCATGTATGTATGTATGTATGTATGTATGTATGCATGTATGTATGTATGTATGCATGTATGTATGTATGCATCTATGTATGTATGCATGTATGTATGTGTGTGTGTGTATGTATGTATGTATGTATGTGTGTATGTGTGTGTGAGTGTGTACGTATCTATGTATCTAGTGCTATGTAATATGTATCTTTATGTATGTATGTGTGCGTGCGTGCATGTGTGTCTGCGCGCGTGCGTGAGCGTACGTGTGTGTGTGTGTGTGTGTGGTGTGTTGTGCGCGCGTGTGTGTGTTAAAGAACGAGATGCCTCTGTGTGTATGTATGTACGCGCGTGCGTGCGCGCGTGCGTGCGCGCGTGCGTGCATGCATGCGTGCCATGCGTGTGTGTGCCTGTGTGTGTGCGCGTGCGTGCGTGCATGTGTGTGCGTGCGTATCTGTGTGTGCGTGTATGTGTGTGTGCGTTCGTGCGTGTGTGTGTACGTATGTGTGTGTGCGTACGTGTGTGTGTGTGTGTGCCTGTGTGTGTGTGCGTGCGCGCGCGTGCGTGCGTGCGTGCATGTGTGTGCGTGCGTATATGTGTGTGCGTGTATGGTGTGTGCGTGCGTGCGTGTGTGTGTGTGTGTGTGTGTGTGTGTGGTGTGCCGGTGTGCGTGCGCGCGTACGCGTGTGTGCGCGCGTACGCGTGTGTGCGCGCGCGTGCGTGCGTACGTGCGTGTGTGCAGGTGCATGCCCGTGTGTGTGTGTGTCTGCTTAAAAGACTCAATAGCGCCTGGTGGTACAAGGGTTGTAAACCATGTTCCAGTCTACTTACTTCATCAAAGTCCATTGTGTGCACTGAACTATACTCCCAATTCAGACCACACGACATTTCTCTGTGAACTTTTGGCTTGCTCTTTCAGGGAAAAAAAAATGTCACCGCTAATACAGTGCCACCCAGTTTTTTTTAAAAGGGAACTTTTTTTTTTCACAATTATTTATGAGGTTTATTTTCTATATCTGTGTATGTGTATTTGTTTTCGTATGAGAGTTGCCTTTTTTTTTAATACATAATTTCGTCTAAAACAACTTCTCTTGTTGTTGAACTCTGGGCTATTGTCTCATCTTTATTTATTCTTTATTTATTTATTCTTTTATATCGAGGATAATGGAATAAGCACTCATGTGCTTTTTTACATCTAGTCCCCGTGTGTATGCGGTTTTGTAAATTTTGTCATCTGTTTCCACCAGCACACAATGGCCTACTCTTCCGAAAAGCGGAACAGGATTTAACGTGTGCGCAAGATGTTCTGCATGTGTTAGAACACGGGGCCTCGGTCTATTGTTTCATCCGAAAGACTAGCACCCAGACCGTCACTCGCGGTCTGGTAGATTAGATGAAAGCTTGGGTTCAGACAGAGATCCTACGAAGTAATCTCTCGGGTTGTTGTTTTTTTTAAAGGCTGATTATCTTAACGTCTAGACCACAGATCCGATCTATGTGGGTTTGGCTTTTGATTTGTTTTCTGGTGGTTGTATTTTTTATAATTGACACAGACAAAAGCAAATACTGAAAGACAACAAAAGTATGAAAAGAAAACATTGAGATTATTTGGGAAAGTTTGTCTTTTATATGGATCGGTGGTCAAGACACGATACTCTCTCTCTCTCTCTCTCTCTCTCTCTCTCTCTCTCTCTCTCTCTCTCTCTCATCTCCACACCACATCACACACACACCACACACACACACTCACACCCACACACACACATACATACACACACACATACACACACATACACACACACATACATACACCACACACATACAACACACACAACACACACATACATACACACACACACACACACACACACTCACACACACACACATACATACACACACACACACACTCACACTCACACAACACATACATACACACACACATACACACACACACCACACACACTCACACACACACACACATACACACTACACACACTCACACTCACACACACACATACATACACACACACACACACAACTCACACACCACACACACTACACACACACACACACACACACTCACACACACACACACACCACACACACACACATACACACACATACACCACACACACACTCACAACACACACACACTCACACTACACACACACATACAACACACACAACACACACTCACACACACAACACCACACACATACATACATACACACACTACACACACACAACACTCAACACACACACACACACACTCACACACACACACATCACACACACACACACAACACACACACACACACACCACACACACACAACACACACACACTCACACACACACACACATACACACACTACACACACACACATACATACATACACACACTACACATCACACACACATACATACACACACACACACACACACACACTCAACACACACACACACACACACACACACACACACACACTCACACACACACACACACCTCACACACACACAACAACACACACACACACACACACACTCACACATACATACATACACACCTCACACTCACACACACACATACAATACACACACAACACACTCACACCACACACCACACCACATCCTACAAAGCAAACATTCATCACCATGTTCTATACCACCTCCACACCTCACACCACTCACTTATCTTAAACACATCAATCACTCTAACAAACAACAACCATCACCTACTTGTCACACACATCACACATCAAACACATAACAACATCACACACACACATCACAACATGACAAACACACTGAGACCAAAACACACACCTTAGAAAGCAAAATGTCAGCGATCAGGTTTTCTATGTTTACCCCCCACTAATCCTTTCTTTGAAATTGAGTGGTGCTTAGGGTAGTCTTCTCGGATGAGACATTCAAATCCTATGTCTCTTCTTGCAACCCACATTCAACGCACATAAAAATCCTACAGCAACCAGAGAATTGTCATTGGAAAAAATGATGTAGACCAAAAACTCACTCTGATACAGAAACAAACACACCTGCAGACAGGATTTATATATTTTTAAAAAATATTATTTTAAGAAAAGATAATGGGTGGAGCTGCTCTTGTGGCGACGCACTTTCCTCAGGAAGAGCAGTTCAAATTTTACTTACTTAGGCCCATCACTCCAGGTATATGCCATCTTCCTGGTTTCTGCCTCAAGGTCGCGTCGCCAGGTGTTCTAGGCCTTCCTCTTTTTCGTTTTCCCTGCGGGTTCCATGATGGTGCCTGCCTTGTGATGGTGCTGGCTGGCTTTCTCAGGGTGTGCCCGATCCATCCCCATCTCCTGCGCCGGATTTCATTCTCGGCTGGCAGCTGGTTGGTACGTTGCCAAAGGTCTGCGTTGCTGATGGTGTCGGGCCAGTGGATCTGGAGGATTCGTCTCAGGCAGCTGTTGATGAAGGTCTGCACTTTCTTGATGGTGGTTTTTGTTGTCCTCCATGTCTCCGCTCCATATAGTAGGACTGACTTGACGTTGGAGTTGAACAGCCTGATCTTTGTGCGGGTCGACACAACCTTGGAGCTCCAGATGTTCTTCAGCTGCAAGTACGCTGCCCTCGCCTTGCCAATTCTTGCTCTGACGTCTGCGTCTGTGCCGCCCTGCGTGTTAATGATGCTACCCAGGTACGTGAATGTCTCCACTTCTTCCAGCTCCTTCCCATTTAGTGTGACTGGGTCCCCACTCGCTGCGTTGATCTTGAGAATCTTGGTTTTTGCCTTCATGGATCTTGAGACCAACTTGTAATGAGGTGGCTGCTAGTTCTGTAGTCTTGTCCTGCATCTGTTGGCGGCTGTGGGAAAGCAGGGTCAGGTCGTCTGCAAAGTCGAGATCATCCAGCTGGTCCCACAGTGTCCACTGGATTCCATTAGTTCAAATTTTACGCGGAGAAAATCTGCTGTGACTCAAAGTAGTCTACAATCCAATACAATACAATACAATTCAATACACTGCAATACAATACAATACAGCACAATACAATACAAACACAGTACATAGCGCTCAGGAAGACTCGAGAAACTTCTCTGATCCCTTCTGCAAAGAGAGTGCCTATGTTAGAAGACTACGCCTGATAGAATCTTCAGTAACAGTGTCTTGGTTCTTGCCAACACTTTTGGTAAGCTCAGAGGACCCTGATAGTGGACATAGCTAGCACACCCTGAATGAACAGTATCACACAGCCAGACAGACTGCATTCTCGTGGAGAAATGTTAGAGGTCTGGCATTACTACAGCAAAAGCAAGGACCATTTCCTGAAGCTGACACTGACAACAATCATGACATTGTCTTGGTGAGCATGGTTCAGGAACCAAAAAAATTTAAACAGCTGTCTGAGATTCTATCTTGGTAAAAGGTAAAGGTGTCCCATAACCTATGTGGTCGCAGGGAAGCGAGGCATCAGAGACCTCAGCTTCTCTAGGGGCCAGCATATCGAGGGCGGCGCCCATCTCCTCTCCCTTACTGTTTTACCTTCCCTAACCCTAAAGAGGGCAGGTATCCATTTACAGCTGGGTGAACTGGGGGATTGTACTGAAGCCAAGGCGCGCAAACGATCACCCATCCAAGTGGTAACCACGCTCGATGCTGTTTAACATTGGGTGGGGGGAAACGAATGCTCTGACCACTGAGCTATCCCGTTCCCAACTTGACAAACAGAAAATCGAGAAATACGGCTAAACTTTTTAAAAATGACCTTAGGACAAAACTCCCCCACCCCCACCCCCTTCTGCTACTCGAAGAAGACTTTGAAGCCATCACAAATAATTTCTACCAAGTGATGAGTGAAACAGTACTAGATCTGGCCTAGGGACAAGCCAACAGACACACATATCGTGGGTCAAAGAAAAATCACTAAGAAGTGCGACCGACACCAGAGGAAGATTTTTAAAAATCACGTAACAAAACTAAGGATGGAAAAATAAAGGAATACAGCGCCATAAACAAGACGATTGATCAAGAAATGGGAAAAAAGCACAGGTAAAAGGACTGAACTCCAGCCGCTATGGCGCAACGGTTAGTGCGTTGCGTCGTGTCTGTCCTGTCTACGTCTTCCTTGGGGTGCAGGAGTGCACCGTACTTCCTGTGGTGTTATGTCTCTTCTTGGAGAGCAGAGGGGAGCATTCATCTTTGAGTGGTTTGGGCTCCCGAGAACCATTCTACGTTCTTCGTTGTTCTGTCCGTATTGTCAACGTCTTTCCTGAGGTGCAGGAGTGTACCTTGTTCTTTCTCAGTGACAGGTGAGGGATGTTCTGTAGATATGATCGAGTTCTGTGATGGTTCATTGTGCAGTTGTGGTGGTTGTTGTTGAGTGTCCTGTGTCAATGCAGTGCTTGGGATAGTTGGTTCTTAAAATAATTAATGTAGAATGTTTTCGATCGAGGTTTCCTCTATCTTTAGGTTTATCGTATTTTGGGTAGCTTTAGGTTTCTCCTTTAGTGAACGATAGGATAAAAAGTTTAAAAAAAGTAAAGGAGTCTCATAACCTGTAAGGTCGTAGGGGATCGAGGCGTCAGAGACCTCACTTCTCTAGGGCCAGCATATTGAGGGCGGCGCCCATCTCCTCTCCCTCGCTGCTTTACCTTCCCTGACCCTAAAGAGGGCAGGTACCCATTTACAGCTGGGTGAACTGGGGGAACTGTACTGAAGCCAAGGCGCACAAACGGTCACCCATCCAACTGGTAACCACGCTCGACGCTGCTTAACTTGGCTGGGGGAAAGCGAGTGCTCCGACCACTGAGCTATCCCGTCCCCAATACTTTCTTTAATATATGGTTTTTTAAATGCTAATGTTTGGTCTAAAGAGAGTTCTCACTTGTGTTTAGAACACTCAGTATTCCTTAAGTTGAAATTGATATGGTCGAGTCCTGAGTGATTTGGAATTTAGTGCTATGTTACATGTTAAGCAGTTGTGTGTGGTTATTAGCTTGCTGTAAGAACAATTCTCTCTTGTGGAAGAATATTTTTTTAATGTATTTGAACTTAACTGTATTTGAGTATAAATGATTATAGAGGTGTATAAATACTCTATAATCATTTATACTCAAATACAGTTAAGTTCAAATACTTTAAAAAATATTCTTCCACAAGAGAGAATTGTTCTTACAGCAAGCTAAGAACCACACACAACTGCTAGATATTAGATGTGATTTAGATTCGGAATGTAAATGATTCCTTGGGGATACATGATGGAGTTTTTGGCTGAATAGACAAATTGTCAACCTGGAGGACGCAAGGGTTAAGGGAAATAACCCTAGTTGCCTTAGCGCTAGTTATGGGTGCTGTTCCAGGTTCCTGTGGGTGCCTCCAGCGTGCCTGGAGAGGGCGCAGCCCGGTGTGTCCTGAGGAGTCGCCTACGGCTTGTCCCTTGACCCTCTGTCCCTTTATTCCCTGGATCCACCCTTTCCCCCCCCCCCCCCCCCCGACCCATTTCCCTTCTCCCTGCTGCCCTGTCCACTCGTGACCCTTCTTGAGGACTTCAGTCTGCCTGGGCTACCCCCACGGTGATAGTTGCTTGAAAACCCGAGTTGTGACTGAGGGAAGAGGGAGGGGAATATCCCTCAAGCAGGTTTCAGAACTGTGCAGAAGAGGGGAGGGGATTATTATAGATAGGATTTAGAGTGTGGTTGTGATTGAATCTCTCTCTGTGTGTGTGTGTGTGTGTGTGTGTGTGTGTGTGTGTGTGTGTGGAAGTAGATTTTAAGTATTTGTCTGATGTGATTGTTTTGGATTTTTTGAAAGTAAAGTCTGGAACTTTTCTTCCGTGTTCTGTGTTTGGTGACAGACATCGACATGTACGGCGTGGGAACAAGACAAGAGGAGCATCACAGAAGATGAAGCAGAATAAAGAAAAGGAGAGGAGATGAAAAAAAGCTCATAAGTCAGAGTTGAACACACCGTCTTCATTCTTCACTTTCATGTTTATCGATCATTTTGAGGACACATCCAGACCCCTCCTACACCTAGCCTACTTGTCACAAACCATTTGTCTGCAAGGTAGCACGCATACCGTCATACAGCGAAATGCTCTGAAAACTATCCAGGCGTGTGCGCCATCTTTTAGTGTGTGTATGGTAGCCGGTAATGGAGTTTTCTTCAACCCTGTTCCCAGTCTCTTGATACATCTCCTGAACAAGTGTCAAAGCTGATTGATCTACCCATATGTCTTTGATCAATTCATTTCAAATGAACCAGTCAAGAAAGTTATTCGAATTTTGCTCGAAACATGTAGGTCACTTTCACAGTTGACCTGCCTCGTACCCTATTAGTACTTCGAAAAAAAGATCAAGCTTTCTACATAGAAAGCTGCTGTGGAAAGTAGGTCAGTAACAACCAGCCGCCTTGGTTCAGTGGTTAGCGCCTTGTGTCACGGACTGGAAGGCGGCTGGTTCGAATATCAGAAGAGAGAAAATCTGAGCATATTACTCCTCTCCTGCAATCTCTCCACTGGTTGCCTGTGCCACAGAGAGTAAAGTACAAGATCAGTACCCTCTGTTACAAATGCCTACACAATACAGCACCCTCCTATCTCTGTGAATGTCTTCACCTGTACACTCCTTCTCGTTCCCTCCGCTCTGCTGCAGATACCCTGGGCTTACGAATACCTAGATTCAACCAATCCACTGTTGGCCGTCGCTCTTTCTCTGTTTCTGGTCCATCAATCTGGAATGACCTCCCTCTCTCCCTTCGTGAAAAGCCTACTTACGACAGCTTTAAATCCAGCCTCAAAACACCTATTTCAAACCTAAGATTTTTCCGTCTTGTTTCATCTCGTATCTGTACCCTGCCTTTAAAAGCCAAAATTCCATTACCCTGCTGAAATGTACAACCTGTCTGTGTGTGTGTGAGTGTGTGTGTGTGTGCGTGCGTGCGTGCGTGCATGCGTGTGTGTGTGTGTGTGTGTGTGTGTGTGTGTGTGTATGTGTGTGTGTGTACATTTGAATTTGTTTATATATTGTTATTCATTATTGGTTGCATGTGTAGGAGCGGATTGAATGAAGCGCTCTGATTTGCAATTGCAAGATATAGCGCTCTATAAATTCCATTTATTTATTTATTATTATTATTATTATTATTATTAAGTCAGATGTTTTGGATTATGGTCTGTTCCTGCCCAGGGTGAGTTTGCTGCGAGCTTGTTGGGAAGGCTGCAACAACACGGCCGAGCTTCGTCCACTTTACAGATGCGATTTTGCTCAAATTACCTGACCAACACTGCAGGTGTCTGTATATCTCAGGCCCGGGGTTGACGCTAGGATATACTATAATAGGAAGCGTAGTGTACAGCCCAGTTAAGTCGTCTCAAAGCAGGTGCACATCCATAGCAATATCATTTAGTCATTCTCACTGACCATCATGTAATGAAAGAAAGAAAAAATTGTCTCTAATTCGATGGTCCAACTTAGTTTTGGTTTCCCCGTACACTTCTTTCCATGTGGTGAGTGTGTGTCAAAAGTCTTCGGGCTTGGAGTTTCGCGGGAGAAGGTCGTTGGTGGGACGTTGTGGTAGTCGCCGACCCGAGCGATTATTGTCGTGAGTATGGAGGGAGCTTAGTAGGTGGTGCCCTGCGTACGTTAGCTCAGAACAGGCACTACTAAACACCACCACATATCAGTGCAGGGCCCCTCTGGCTGGTGGCCCTACGGCAGTCCCGACATGAATGGAGTCTCTGTGGACTTCTAAACCATGAGAATTCGACATAAAGAATCGGGGCATGGCTGAAATGAGCGGCTTGGGAACAGCAGGACAAGAAATGTCACAGAAGATCAAGCAGCAAAAATTAATATATCATAAAACAAATAGGAAAAGGTTTTATTATGAAGTTCATGAGTACCCTTTAATATCAAGCATGGAAGTAGGCTTCAGAACATTGAGGACACGAGTACTCACAGACTCTGCATATCTGCTTGCAAATAGCTTCCTCCAATCTCAGTGCAGGGTCGTTGAAGAACGTGTGAATACAATCTGGATCCGTTATCACGGTGAAATGCTCTCCGCCCATCAGTAAGGTATAAATAGGCCCCAACTACAACCATCACACAAACAGATAGATGCACACACTTTGAAAAACAAAACCACACAAGCACATGAAAGTATACACTTTGAAATACATAATCACACAAACAGATAGAAGCATACACTTTGAAAAACAAAATCACACAAACAGATAAAAGTATGCACTTTGAAAAACAAAATCACACACACAGATAAAAGTATACACTTTGAAAAACAAAATCACACAAAACAGATAGAACATACACTTTGAAATACAAAATCACACAAACAGATAGAAGCATACACTTTGAAAAACAAAATCACACAAACAGATAAAAGCATACACTTTGAAAAACAAAATCACACAGATAAAAGCATACACTTTGAAAAACAAAATCACACAGATAAAAGCATACACTTTGAAAAACAAAATCACACAAACAGATAAAGTATACACTTTGAAAAACAAAATCACACAAACAGATAAAAGCATACACTTTGAAAAACAAAATCACAGTAACAGATAGAAGCATACACTTTGAAAAACAAAATCACACAAACAGATAAAAGTATACACTTTGAAAAACAAAATCACACAAACAGATAAAGGCATACACTTCGAAAAACAAAATCACACAAACAGATAGAAGCATACACTTGAAAAACAAAATCACACAAACAGATAGAAGCATACACTTTGAAAAACAAATCACACAAACAGATAGAAGCATACACTTTGAAAAACAAAATCACACAGATAAAAGCATACACTTTGAAAAACAAAATCACACAGATAAAAGCATACACTTTGAAAAACAAAATCACACAAACAGATAAAAGCATACACTTTGAAAAACAAAATCACTCAAACAGATAGAAGCATACACTTTGAAAAACAAAATCACACAAACAGATAGAAGCATACACTTTGAAAAACAAAATCACACAGATAAAAGCATACACTTTGAAAAACAAAATCACACAGATAAAAGCATACACTTTGAAAAACAAAATCACACAAACAGATAAAAGCATACACTTTGAAAAACAAAATCACTCAAACAGATAAAAGCATACACTTTGAAAAACAAAATCACCACACACAGATATAAGCATACACTTTGAAAAACAAAATCACACAAACAGATAAAAGTATACACTTTGAAAAACAAAATCACACAAAACGATAGAAGCATACACTTCGAAAAACAAAATCACGTAACAGATAGAAGCATACTCTTTGAAAAAACAAAATCACACAAACAGATAAAAGCATACACTTTGAAATACAAAATCACACAAACAGATAAAAGCATACACTTTGAAATACAAAATCACACAAACAGATAAGCATACACTTTGAAAAACAAAATCACACACACAGATATAAGCATACACTTTGAAAAACAAAATCACACAAACAGAGAAAAGTATACACTTCGAAAAACAAAAATCACAGTAACAGATAGAAGCATACTCTTTGAAAAAACAAAATCACACAAAACAGATAAAAGCATACACTTTGAAATACAAAATCACACAAACAGATAAAAGCATACACTTTGAAATACAAAATCACACAGAGCATGCACTTTAAAATACAAAATCACACAAAAGGATAGAAGCATACACTTAAAAAAAAACAAAATCACACAAGCAGATAAAAGCATACATTTTGAAAAACAAAATCACACAAACAGATAAAAGCATATACTTTTTTTTAATCTCGCACAAACTGATAAAAAGCATAATTTTATTTTTTATACTTTGAAATACAATCTGAATGAGGTGAGGGAGGAGAGTGGTTGAGAGGTAGAAAATCGTGTCTAAATAACGATATCTAAGCTAAGAAAACTGTTTCTTTTAAAGAAATAACAACTGTGTGGGTAACAATATCTGCACATACACACACAAACTATTTTCTCTTTAAAAATAAAAATAAAAGAATTTTCTCCAAAAAAACCGATCTTCTTGAAAAATACTATAGAGCTGGGCTTTTTTTTTTTTTAAAGTGAATCTTTGATAAATCATTTTCAAAGTTGTAAGTGGTTACCTGTACTTAGTTTTCCCCCATTACTCTGTCCTCAATAATATCAACAACAACAAAAACCCAAACTATTATGATTGCAAAACATAATTCCATATTGAAGACACCAACCGAATGCAAAGTGTGTAATCTTCTTTCTTGGGTATCGCAGACGTTATTCTGGGTCATTTAGTGTAGCGTTCGTTTTGTTGATGTTGTTGTTGGGGTTGGGGCGTTTCGAAGAAGTGGGGGGGGGGGATTTTTTTCGTGCAGTTTTTTGTTTTGTTTTGTGTAATGTCTATTCACTACATGGTGATTTAGACACACCCGCATTCATACCAAAGTACCTATTATTACACACCCATCCTCTCTACTCTCTCTCTCTCTCTCTCTCTCTCTCTCTCTCTCTCGCTCTCTCTCGCTCTCTCTCTCTCTCTCTCTCTCTCTCTCTCTCTCTCTCTCTCTCTCTCTCCTCTCTCCTTACACGCGCGCGCGCGCGCACACACACACACACACACACACACACACATAAATATATATATATTATATATTATATATATAATATTATATATATATATATATATATATCTGTCCCGTAGTCTGACGACCGTGGGGGCACCCTCAAAGACTCAACAACCAGTTCCCTCCATTCCTCTCTCTGTTCTGCCTTTCTCAGGGTTTTATTGAGTTCTAGGCCTGTCCATTCGCTGATGTTATCCTCCCAGCTCTTCCTTGATCTGCCTCTTCTTCTTCCTCCTTGGACATATATATATATATATATATATATATATAGAGAGAGAGAGAGAGAGATAGAGATATATAGAGATATATAGAGATATATAGAGATATAGAGAGATAGATAGATAGAGAGAGAGAGAGATAGATAGATAGATAGATAGATAGATAGATAGATAGATAGATAGATAGATAGATAGATAGATAGATAGATAGATAGATAGATAGATAGATAGATAGATATAAACTAATTACAGTAATGGTCTTACAGGTGAAGAATATATGACTTCAGCAACTGACATTATGAATTGCTGAGAGTCATATAAAACTTCTTGACTAGTTGCATATTTCTTATGAATATCTAAACCTCTTCTATTATACATGTCAAAAGAATTGGGCAATCAAACAATAAATGGGACGGAATAGCCTAGTGCTTAGAACATTGCGCTCGCAATCTGACGACCCGGGTTCGATTCCCGTTCAAGGGGGATATTTTTCCCCTGGAGCTAACATCAGTGCATACTCCACTTTCCCCAAAAGTCCTTCGGATGAGACTATAAACCGAGGACCCGTATGCGAACGCATGCAGAACATCTTACGCACACGTTAAACCCTGTTCCGCTTTTCGTAAGAGTAGGCCATTGTGTGCCGGTGGAAACAGATGACAGAACTTACAAAACCGCATACACACGGGGACTGGATGTAAAAAAGCACATAAGTGCTTATTCCATTATCCTCGATATAAAAGAATAAAAATAAAAAGAATAAAAATGTTAAAGAATACCTAGAATCAACCAGTCCACCGTTGGCCGTCGCTCTTTCTCTATTTCTGGTTCATCGATCTGGAATGACCTCCCTCTCTTTCTCTTCGCCAAAAGCCTACTTACGATGCTTTTAAATCCAGCTTTAAGACACATTTATTTCAAACCTGAGATTCTCTCCTCTGTTTCAACTCATTTATGTCCCTGCCCTCAACAAGCAAAGCCCCCCATCACCCTGCCGGAGTGTACAACCTTTATATATATATGTGTGTGTGTGTGTGTGTGTGTGTGTGTGTGTGTGTGTTTACATTTGAATTTGTAAAATCTATTAATTGTGCGCGTATGTGTGTTTACATTTGAATTTGTAAATATCTATTAATTGTAACTGGCTGCATGTAAAAGACTAGGATGAATGAAAGCTCTTTGGTTTGTTTTTTGCAAGATATAGCGCTGTATAAATTCCATGTATTCTTCTTCTTCTTCTTCTTCTTCTTCTTCTTATTATTATTATTATTATTATTATTATTATCATTATTATTACTGGACACAAGTCGTTATATTTACTATGACAGCATCAATCAACGTTATCGAGGAGATGAAGAGAAGGAAGATTAGAAGGAAAGAGAAAAGCAATTATGTTGTGACACATTAGTAGAAAGAAAGAAAACAAAGAAGAAAACGAGACTATGATGACAACGACGATGACGACGATAACGATGATACATACACGTGTATGTTAAAGAACATCAGTGTGTGCACTGGTATGAACGTATGTGTATGTAGACAATCGATTCCCGTTCAAGAGGATTTTTCCTCTGGAGTTAACGTAAGTGCCGACTCCACTCTCCCCAAAAGTACCTTCTGATGAGACTATAAACCGAGGTCCCGTGTGCGAACGCACGTAGATCATCTTTCGCACACGTTAAAACCCGTTCCGCTTTTCGGAAGAGTAGGCCATTGTGTGCCGGTGGAAACGGATGACAAATTTGACAAAACTGCATACACACGGGAACGGGATGGGGGGGGGGGGGGGGGGGGGGGGGGGGGGGAGCGTATGAATGCTTATTCCATTATCCTCGAAATAAAAGAAAAAAATGGAAAAAAAAAAAATAACTAAAATAAATAAATCGGTTAAAAAAAACAACCGCAACATATAACCTCACCTCTTTTCTTTTTTCCTCCATGAAAAGAAAAGGACGCCTCTTGAATTCGAAAGCACAGCCAAACCAGGGTAGCCAGCCTCTGTAGATCGGGGGTACCTTCTGACCACTGCCAGTCTTCCTGAAGTTCCAGACTTTCTTCAAGAGGAAGCTGACCGCCACAATACTGACTGCAGCGTATGCGAAAGACCAAGCCTCCATCGCCATCTTCTTTCAGTGAAACGACTGTGTCTTCTTTCTTGTTGTTGCTGCTGTTGTTGTTGTTGTTTCTTCTTCTTCTTCTTCTTCTTCTTCTTCGCAATTCTTCGCAATTCTTCTGCTTCTTCTTCTTGTTCTTGTTCTTGTTCTTCTTGTTCTTCTTCTTGTTGTTGTTGTTGTTCTTGTTCTTGTTCTTCTTCTTCTTCTTCTTCCGCAATTCTTCTTCAAACACTTCTTCACAAATCTTCACATTCTTCTGCTTCTTCTTCTTCTTCTAACGCTGTGTGTGTGTGTCTATTGCTACCTACCTTACTTCTGAGCCTTTTAGAAGAAGGGGGCTCTGCTCTTGTAGCAAAAGAAAGTGTAGTAGGCTTTATATAAGCAATGTACACGCACCTGAATGGCCCAGATTCTGTCCAGGTAGGTATTTTAGTTGTTAGCTTATTTTTCTTTTCCGTTTTCTTTTTCTTTTAGATGTCAAATTTAATAGGAGAGCTTTTCCACAATACCAGTAGAAGTGTGTGAAAACTGAACAAGTTTCGAGTGTGGATTTTCCCCAGTAAGAAAAGACCCGGGTAAGTTCCGCTATAATTCGGGGATTGAATGACAATGATTGAATGAATGAATTCGCCCAATGAGGAGAGATCCGGGTGAACTGAGCTAGAATTGGGGATTGAATGTCAATGAATGAATGAATGAATGAATTGCCCTAGTGAAATAAGATACAGGTGAGTTCAGCTATAATTGGAGGATTGAATGAATATGAATAAATCAATGAATGAAGCTCTGATTTATGAAGCGCAGGCAAAATTGTGTACACACTTCAGAAATTATCTCAGCGCTGAGCTGAAAAGGTGGGGGGGGGGGGGGGGGGGGTTATTGGGGGGTGGGAGGTGGAAGGAGGAGAGAAGAAATTGTGAAAAAGTGACGGGATGAGAAAGAGGGAGTAGGGGGGGGGGGGGGGGTGTTAGAGTAAAAACAATACGTTACGAACATTCACGCAGAAACACAGAAACACAGAAAGTAACACTAACACACGTACACATACACAGACACACAGACACACACACACACACACACACACACACACCTATACACACACAGAGGCACATACACACACACCCCACACAAACATACACACACAGAGATAACATTTTGCACACACGTTAAAACCCGTTCCGCTTTTCGGAAGAGTAGACCATTGTGTGCTGGGGGGAACGGATGACAAAATTTACAAAACTGCATACACACGGGGACTGGATGTAAAAAAAAGCGCATGAATGCTTGTTCCATTATCACCGATATAAAACAATAAATAAAATAAATTACACGTACGTACATACATACATACATATATACATACATACATACATACATACATACATACATACATACATACATACATACATACATACATACATACATACATACATACATACATACATACAAACACAGAGGGTTTATTTGCTTTTGTTTTGTGTATTTGTTTGTTTTGTTTGTTTGTTTGTTTGCTTGCTTACTTACTTGCTTGTTTGTTTATTGATTGGGTGGGTGGGTGGGTGGGTGGTTGGTTGGTTGGTTGGTTGGTTGGTTGGTTGGTTGGTTGGTTTGGTTTGGTTTGTTGTTGTGTCTTTGTTTCCTCAACTGACCAAAGTCGACTTGATTTATGGGCAGTTTTACGTGCATCTTGTCACACTTATAAACACGGGTGGAATTCACATACTGGTAGATGGAAACAAACATTTCAGCCTGGGTGGTCGGTCATAAACAACAAAAAAAGATTCCTCCTCCTCCTACCCACCCACCCCACCCACCACCTACACACACACACACACACACACACACACCACCCATCTACCTACCCCACCCCTCAAACCTAATCATCACGCAGGTGCAGCAAGCTGAAGTGTATGTTATGTGCTTAAAAGAAAAAATTTAATAAAATGGGGAAGAAAAACGATAAAGAAAAAAAAAAATAATATTGCACTCGCCACAACATCAACAGTTTCTGGTCACCACCTACTTTTTTTTTTATCTTCCCTCTGGCTATGTGCGTAAATACTTTTTTTTTAATGGTATGATCTAACCACCAGTTTATCTTTTATTTTTCAATGAGGTCGGCTTAAACCCACTGCATGTTTTGATCCCGGAAAAGCTTTATTAAGTTTTCTGATCCAACTGATGGGCAAAGTTATGCTGGCTTGCGAGTTTCATTTGCCCCGTGAACGAGTATTATTTTGAAGTACATGTTGACATTAGTTTGTTTGTTTGTTTGTTTGTTGATTGGTTACTTGGCTGGCTGGCTAGTTAGTTAGCTTGTGACCTAGCTAGTTAGTTGGATGATTAATTGGTTGGTTAGCTAGTCGGCAGACTAATTAGTTTGTTCCTTAGCTAGTTACTAAATAATCAATTAGTTAGTCAGTCAGTCAGTCAGTCAGTCGGTTGGTTAGTTAGCTAGCTAGTTAGTTAGTTGACTGGTTGGCTGGTTGGTTGGTTAGTTTGTTTGTTTGTTAGTGCTATATCATCGCTTTTTGTGTATGTTTTGGTCTTGTCGGTCTATTTTTTAATACTGTATCATTTCTTTAAGATTGTATGCAGGTTTGTGTGTTTGATTTTTTTGTTTGATTGATAGGTTGTTTTGTTTTTATTCGTCTGTATGTTTGTGTCACTGTGAAAATATTTTATGCTACATTTTGAAACTGTCTTTTCTTTTATTTTATTTTATTTTACCAAATACATGCTTGTTTATTTCCTTTATTTTTAGATGCTCTTTAAAGGTAAAGGTGTCCCATAACCTGTGATCGTAGGGGGGGGGGGGGGGGGGGGGACACAGCCTCAGAGACCTCAACTTCTCCAAGGGGCCAGCATATTGAGGGCGGCGCCCATCTCCTCTCCCTCGCTCCTTTACCTTCCCTGACCCTAAAGAGGGCAGGTACCCATTTATGGCTGGGTGAACTGGGGAACTGTACTGAAGGCAAGGCGTGCAAACCGTCACCCAACCACTTTGTAACCACGCTTGATGCTGCTTAACCCTTAGCTTGGGGAAAGCGAGCGCTCTGACTACTTAGCTATCCCTTACCCACATGCTCTTATAACTATGCTATCAAAACCCATATGTTTGTGTGAAAACACACACACACACACACACACACACACACTCTCTCTCTCTCTCTCTCTCTCTCTCTCTCTCTCTCTCTCCCTCTCTCTCTCTCTCTCTCTCTCTCTCTCTCTCTCTCTCTCTCTCTCTCTCTCTCTCTCTCTCTCCCTTATCCCTAAGGGCTGGGACTGGATGTAAAAAAGCACATGGGTGCTTATTCATTATCCTCGAAATAAAAGAATTTGTCATTCTCTCTCTCTCTCTCTCTCTCTCTCTCTCTCTCTCTCTCTCTCTCTCTCTCTCTCTCTCTCTCTCTCTCTCTCTCTCCCCACAGATGAAATAATTACACAGTTTGACTGGCAGGAGCTTTGGTTGTCTCAAGTGGATCAACCTTCAGTTTCAAAAGACGTATAAAACCTTTTTTAAACGGGATAGCTCAGTAGTCAGAGCACTTGCATTCCCCCAGCTAAGGTTAAGCAGCATCGAGCGTGGTTACCAGTTGTATGGGTGACGGTTTGAATGTTTTGGCTTCAGTACAGTTCCCCCAGTTCACCCAGCTGTAAATGTGTACCTGCCTCTTTAGTCAAGTTAAGTCAAGTCAAAAACGCTTTAATCATCCCGTGAAGGGCAATTACTAATACTGACAGGCACATTGATACGTATAATTATCTCAAAAGACACATGAAAAATACATTTCAAATTGTTATGAGCATTACAAGATAGCTTATATATATTATATATTATATATATATATATATATATATATATATATATATATATATATATATATATATATAATCACTCACACACAAACCCAGGTGCGTGCACACACACGCACGGCATATGCACGCACACACACATATACACACACATACCCACACACGCCAATGTAGGAATACAATGTTGTTTTTAAAAAAAAAACTTTAAAAAAGACCAACAACAACAACATTGATTGGAAAAGACATATGTACTTATTATCTACGCGTGCACGCACGCGCACGCTCACACACGCACGCACACATGTGCACATCCATACACACGCGCCAATATATGAACACAATTTTATAAAGACTATTGACTAGTAAACACACACATATACACACACACGCGTGCGCGCGCACCATAATGGCCATTGACTAGTAAAGACATAAACTTACACACACAATATAAAAATCATTTAAGCCAAAAGTAAGATACAGGAGTACTTATTTTCATTACCACACACCTACACCCACACACACTTGACAATCAGGGAGGTATATCAGAGAATGTAAAACTGTTTGGTCAGTGCTGTTTTGAATTTAGAATTCGAATGACTTCTGGGACAAAAGAATCTTTTTGTCCTGAAGGCAACAACTGAAATTCCAAAGATATAGCATGGGAAGGATCAGACAAGATGGCAGTCACTTTGCGCACAAGCTGCTGATCGCAGTACGACCTGAGATCTCTTTGTTCTTCTCCAATTATTTTTTAGCAGATTCTAACAATTCTCCGAAGACTATATTTGTTTTTAACACGTAGGTTGTTGTACCAACAGATGAAAGCAAAACTTACAACACTCTCTATGTACGACTTGTAGAACAAAGAAAGAATCTTTTTGTCAACAAAAATGAGTTCAGCTTCCTTAGAAAATACATCCGTTGTTGTCCCTTTTTGACAATAGCGTCAGTGTTAGCATTTCAGTTTAATTTGCGATCAAAAATAGTTCCCAGATACTTGTAATTCGAAACGTTTTCAGGTTCTTGACTGTGGATGATAATATGATCAGAAGTGTGACCCGATCTTCTGAAATCGATAGGAAGGTCTTTCGTTTTAGAAACATTTAGCTCCAGATATGCCTCATCACACCAAATGACGAAATCGGTGAGGGATGGACCATGGTTTTGGACAGATCCAGATAAGAGAGCCAAAAGAGCAATGTCATCGGCAAATTTTACAAGAAAGGAATTTTCATAGCTGCTTCTACAAGCATCTGTGTATAGAACGTACAGAAGAGGCGAGAGAACGCAACCCTGTGGAGAACCCGTACAGATAAATCTAACTGATGAAGATATTTTATTGGCAAAAACGCGCTGTGGTCTGTTAGTTAAAAATTCAATCAGCCAACGAACAAGTTGATAGTCTACATCAAATTTTGAAAGTATTTTGTGAACGAGAACATGAGGCTGCATTGTATTGAAAGCTGAACTAAAGTCAGCAAACAATATTCTGGCATG
>CM054145.1:31136210-31233710 GCA_028751875.1 Rapana venosa | reverse complement strand
GTCGGGCGTGGTTACCACTTGGATGGGTGACCGTTTGCGCGCCTTGGCTTCAGTTACAGTTCCCCTAATTCACCCAGCTGTAAACGGGTACCTGCCTTTTTGAGGGTCAGGGGAGGTAAAGCAGCGAGGGAGAAGAAGTGGGCGCCGCCCTCAATATGCTGGCCCCTTGAGAAGTTGAGGTCCCTGATGCCTCACTCCCCTACGACCGTATAGGTTATGATGGGACACCTTTACCTTTTTTTTTAAACTCTGTACAGAGTGAATATCTTGGCAACTTTGAAAACAGAAACTGAAAGTTTAGCGTCATATTTGACTGAGCGCCCACTTTTTGCTGGATTCACTCTTTTGCAAAGGTCTGTTGCCCCGGCTAGAATTGTTTTCAGTGTTCTGAACCCATCCTTAGGGATTTCTGTGTCAAAGGGAAAGGTAAAGAATCTTTTTTCTTTTTTTTGGGGGGGGAGCATATGTCACGCAAAGAGTCACAGTGTAACAATATCTTTTCCATTCAGGATGTGAATGACTTGCCAATTTTGGGGGTTACATATTATGTTTCGTCCTATGGCTTACAAAAACATAACCTCTGGAGATGACGAGTATTGTACACTGTTAGTAACCTAGTAGACTACATTTTGCTTGGAGGAGAAAAAAACTTTCGATTTGAGTTGGGTTTGTTTGTCTGTTGTTGTTGTTCTTGTTGTTGCTGTTGTTGTTGTTGTTGTTTCGGGTTAATCTTGTTATATAGTTTCTTTTTTTTTTACCAACAATGTTTTGAATTTGCAAGCAATTTTATCCCTCTCTCTCTCTCTCTCTCTCTCTCTCCTCTCTCTCTCTCTCTCTCTCTCTCTCTCTCTCTCTCTCTCTCTCTTTTTGTTGGGAATAGATTTTTACATTTACGAGTAATTCTATCTTTTCCTGTTCTTTTTCACTTAAGTTTTAAATTTGCCAGTCATTGTTTTCTCTTTTTCTCTTAAACTCTAGCCGGCTTCAGCATTGAGCTGGGTGTGTGTCGCTGTTTCCATTAACGATCGATGTTCTTTTAAATAAAAACACCTCAATGGTTATAAAATAGACCAGAAAAACCCGTTTAGACCCTAAAGAAAGGACTGGGGGAGTGCAACAGTTTTAAAGGAGGTGGGGGTGGGGGGTGTTGCTTCGGTTGTGGGGTTTTTGTGGTTTTGCTTTTTTCTATCTCTCTCCTTTTCTCTTTCTTTGTGTGGAGAGTGGAGTCTGCACTAGTGTTAACTCCAGGGGAAAATATCCCCCTTGAACGGGAATCGAACCCGGGTCGTCAGATTGCGAGCGCAATGTTCTAACCACTAAGCTATCCTGTCCCCCCCCAGGTAGAAGGGGTATGTGTGTGTGTGTGGAATGGGGGGGGAGGGTTGAGGTGGTGTGTGCGTGTGTGTTGGGGGAAGGGGGTACGTGTGTGTTTATTTATTTATTTATTTATGTTATTCTTTTATATCGAGGATAATGGAATAAGCACTTACGCACATTTTTTACATCTAGTCCCCGTGTGTATGCGGTTTTGTACATTTTGTCATCTGTTCCCACCGGCACACAATGGCCTACTCTTACGAAAAGCGGAACAGGATTTAACGTATGCGCAAGATGTTCTGCGTGCGTTCACACACGGAGCCTCGGTTTATAGTGTCATCCGAAGGAAGTGAAGAAAAGAGAGGCTTTCCACTGCTGTGTTGTTGTTGTTGTTGTTGTTAGCTGAATATGTCGTATGTTAAAACCAAGAAGAGCTTTCTTTGTGTAGTACCCTGTTCATAAATATTGGGCCAGACGCCTTCACAGTAATTGTCCTTACCTGAGTGCACATCACTGGTTATAAAAAACGTTAGTGGTTTACGGCACCGGCCCCTTTTCTAATCAGTTTCAAAGCAAACAAAAAGACCGTCTTTCGCGCACAGATTGATGATAATAATTTATCGAGCTTTTCCTTTCAGGGGCAACTGTACGACTCGTTCACATAAACAGAGATTTATTGCCCACTTGGCATGATCGTCTTTCATGTGGGGTTTCATTTCAGACCTGTTTTAGCAGCCTGGGGCATAATTATGATTTAAAGTGGGGAAGGGGGGGGGGGGGACGAGGGAGGAGGGGGATGGTGAGACAGGGTCCGTCATTTTATTTTTATTTTTTGGATATAATAGCTGTTCTAATATTTTTGTGTTTAATCATCTTCACTTTTTTTCCTCTTGGTTTTAATATAGCTGTTCTTATATTTTGTGCTTCGTCGCCTTTATGGACTACTCTTACGAAAAGCGGAACAGGATTTAACGTGTGCGCGAGATGTTCTGCGTGGGTTCGCACACAGATTGCGAGCGCAATGTTCTAACCACTAGGCTATTCGGTCCCCCTCAGTGCATGTGTACTGGGAAAGAGGGCTTCTCTCCCTTAACGTAGGGATATTCATTTTAAGTTGCTAGTGATGCATTTCTTTTATATATTTTTTTTGTTTGTTGATAAGATTATGACATCGTCGTGGCCTCGGTCTTGTATTATTGTTGTGATGCAATAAACAAGTCAACACCTGGCAAGAAATTATCTAACATATGAGAAATGTGAATGTTCCCTTTCAAATTCATGTTTCTTTGAATCAAAATAATTATAAGAAGAACGAAGATTGTGAATTGCTTTAAAGAGACGTGACCAACCACCATGGCGTAGCGGTTAGGACCTTGGGTTACGGACTGGGAGGTCGTGGGCTCGAATCCCAGAGGGAGTTTGCTATAATCATGGGTTCTTTGGGAAAACCAGGACCATACACATTCAAGCTTCATCCACTTTACGGATGTGATTAATTTGGGGGAGAGTTGCTCCAATTACCCGACCAACCCTACAGGTGTCTGTTATTTCTCACAGTTGATACCGGGATATAGCATATTTCGATAGGAAGCGAAGAGTACATCCCTGTCACATAGTCTCGAAGCACATGCACTTTCATAGCAGCATTCTTACTTCAACCTCATCACCATTGATCATCATGCAAATAAGAGAAATCTGTCTCTCATCCGGTAGCCCCGGTTGCTCTGGTCTCATGGTGACCTCAGTGTCGGTTTCACATACACTTTTGTAGCTGTGAGGAGTTTGTGTCAAAAGCTTTTGGGGTTGGAGGTTCACGGGAGAATGCTGTTAGAAGGACACAGTGGTGGTCACTACCCTGGATAGGCGTCTCACTCAGTCTGGCTCCGCGTCTGAGCTATTAATGTCGACAGTAGGAGGGGGGCTTAGTAAGTGGTGTCCTGCGTATATTATTAGTTCGGAACAGGTACCACTGAACACCACCAAAGTGACCCAGCAGCATGCAGTGCAGGGCTCCTCTAGCTGGTGGCCACAAGGCGGACTGACAGTGATGGGCTCTCTGTGGACTTCTGACCCTGAGGATGCGACATAAGAAATTTGGGTATGACTGTGGTGGAGAGATTGAAATGAGCGGCGTGGGAGCAGCAGGACAGAAACTTTCACAGAAGATGAGGCAGCCAAAAAAGAAAGAGACAGGTTTATTGGGGAGGGGGGAGGGGGGGGGGGAGTATAACAATGCACGAACTTTCAAGAACAGCAACAACAAAAAACCCAAAGGCCTATTGGTGTACTACAAAATCAAACATGACATTTTTTTTCGGCAGCTCGTATGTACATGAGTAGCCTACATTTTGTTCTTCCATGTTCTGAGAGCTGGGTTTAGCATATAACAGGCGACTCATTGTTTGGTATCTTATCTTCTGGACTGTTTTGTGCTGATCCAGACGAGTCATCAATGTTTGTCTTTTTTTGTCTTTTTTTTTGTTTAATGAAACAAAATGTTATTAGTTCAGAACAGCGTAGCACCAATACCTGAAAGGAGTGCAACAAGCAAAGCTTATAATGAGTACTCTAGCCTCCGTATCTACGCAAAAATGGGCTGCAGATGAACAAAATTGCGTCAAATAGATAATAAATAAGATAACTGTAAGTATTTAAAGATTATGAACTTATCCGAAAAAGAAACAACGCATTAATAAACAATGATAAACAAAGGGGTTGATGTATCATTGCAATACATGGCAACATCATCACGGGGACTGGATGTAAAAAAGCACATCAGTGCTTATTCCATTATCCTCGATATAAAAGAATAATTTTTGTTTATTTAAAAAATAAAGTCTGAGACATGCTTACACCAGAAAACAATAGAACCGTATAATTTATATGATATTCAACACACGACTTTTGTTGTTGTGGTGGTGGTGGTGTGCTGCTGCTGCTGCCTGTCTTCTGCAACTCCACGCTGCTCTCCGCCCCTGTACTATACCTTGGCTTGTCGTGTGGCTTCATCAGGGTCTGCAGTCCCCCAGGGGACTTATTAATGTTAGGCCGCCAAAGGGCTACCAGCCATAGGGGCTCTGCCCTGCCGCTGGATCTCTTTGGAGGTGTTCAGTGACGCCCGTACAGAGCTAACATACACAGGACACCTACTGAATCTCCTACCGACGACTCTCATAGATAAGTCGTGATTTAACGTGTGCGCAAGATGTTCTGCGTGCGTTCGCACACGGGACCTCGGTTTATAGTCTCATCCGAAGGACTTTTGGGGAGAGTGGAGTCTGCACTGATGTTAACTCCAGGGGAAAATATCCCCTTGAACGGGAATCGAACCCGCGTCGTCAGATTGCGAGCTCAATGTTCTGACCACTAGGCTATCCCGTCCCCCGTGTGTGTGTGTGTGTGTGTGTGTGTGTGTGTGTGTGTGTCCTTATTGCACATAAGTAATAACAAAGAATGAGTATTCTTAACATGAACATATCAAGAAGAAACGTTTAAAAAAAAATACACTGAAACTCAAAAAGAACTACAACAAATGCCCTATAGGGCTTAACAATAAACCTTTAGCAATGTCAAAGGTTAGCTTTACATTGTTCAAAACTTCATCAATGGAATTCTCAGAAAAGGCAGGGAGATAAAGTTTTAAATTCTCACATTCAAGTATGATATGGGTATTTGAAATATATTCACTACATAAGCATTTAACATCCTGGCTGAATTTGTTGTGAATGCATTTAATCTTATCCTGAAAAATTATGCCTTGAGTTGTCTTTCTTTGACAGCATTTGTCAACTATCAGTGTGTGTGTGTGTGTGTGTGGTGTGTGTGCGCGCGCGCGCGCGCGCTCGCGCTCGCAATATCATGGTTGCATCGTTTCCTGTTTCAGGATCTCTGTAATGTGGTGTGTGTGTGGGGGGGGGGGGAGGGGGGGGGAGTTCTCATTCACTGGGATTGTGTCATGTGCCTGTGAAGAAGTTATATAAACTGTGTGTGATAACACATAGAAGTCGTTTACTTGAATACGAGATTTTTCTTTTTCTGGGTGTAATGATTGTGAACAAGTTGTAAACTGTCTGTGGTAACACAGAACACTCTTTCACTTGAAAGCAGAGATTTTCTTTAACTGAGAGTGATGGTTTGGAGTGGGTGGTGTTTTTTTAATGAAATTTAGTGCATCATAATAATTTATATTGCTCTTATTGTATGACATGTTATTATCATGGGTGCATGGGCATGTTATAATCATTTTGTGCACAAGTGTGTGTGTGTGTGTGTGTGTGTGTGTGCATGCATGGGTGCCTATGTGCTATGATGTGTGTGTGCCTGTGCGTGCCTCACGTATGCGCATGCGTGTGTGGTTATGGGTGTGGGTGGTCTGCATGTGTGTATTTGTGTGTATGTTGGGGGAGGGGGGGGGGGATAAGATTGAGTTTTTATTACTTTCTGTGGTAATTCCTTTTCTGTTTATTGTTGTCATACACGGATTGCAACCCACATTAATTTCTCTGTTTATCAAAATAATGAAGTAGTCTATTGGAATAGACTATTTGCAAACGAGGCTGAAATAGAAATAATCTATATAATTGTCATTTTATTTTTTAAAAATCTGCCAGCATCATTGATTTCAAACTTTATTTGGAGATATTTCAAACCTGATATAATTTAAAACAACTGTAAATTAACACCAAACCTACACTTCCATGATATAGAAATTTAAAAATTATGTTAACTGAGGTGCTAACATAATTTCTTTTTACCCAGCCGAGGGGCATTCTATTTCTTTTTTTTAATGGTGCATAAAAATTTGAATGTGAAAGAAGAGTTAATGGCAAAACATAATTTTTTTATTAAAAAAAATTAAAGTTGGGATCTACACGCATCGTTGAAACTGAAGTAGTTATATTGGCAATGCGACAAGCTACAGCTTCGCTCACAGTCAGCTCAGCGTGACATGTGCCATGTTACATCCATATCTTCGGCCAAGTTTTTTGTTGTTGTTGGTTTTTAATTACTATAGACACCGAGCAAGGCCCAATTCCAGGGAAGCTACTCGGATTTTTCTATTTGTCATTTTTATTACAAGATTTGTTTCCCATTGATCACGAATCCAGAGAGAATTGAATTTATTATTGAATTGAATTTGAATCGAAATGAATTTTATTTAAAGAAGGCAATGGCATAAGCAAACACTTTTTTTTACAGCCTGAGACAGAGAGAGGGAGTGTGTGTGTGTGTGTGTGGGGGGGGGGGGGGACGTGGGTGTGTAAGCAAGAATAGTCGTGATAAGCCCTACGACACTCACCAGCGTTGACTGCTGAAACACCATGACTAAATATTAATTTGTTTCTTCTTTTATATAGGAGTTCAGTATGATAAGAAGGGTTTGTTTTTCATTCTTTTCAATTACTATTGTTTGTTTGTTTAAATCGTTTGGTAATGAACAGACATTAAAGTGTAGAAGAAGGGGGGGGGGGGGGGGGGGGGGGGGCTAAGTGTAACATCAGCACTTTAAAACAACAACAACAACAACAGATTGAACAAAGAAAAATGAATGAGGTGAAAATAATTTCAGCAGCTTAACTTTGTTGCATGAAATGAATGAATGAGAATGAAACCAAAATAATAGACATTGCAATATATGCATAAATGAATAGATAAAACAAACAAACCAATATAATACACCTTGATGATTGCAATTTTCACTTTCACCAAACAAATCTGATAAGGGCATGGATTGTATGTTTTAAAAAAATATTTATATCAGTGCTTATCTGTTATCTTCGAAATAAAACAATAATTTGTAAGACATTATAGGAGCTGCCTACTGCGTAATCAAAAGTTGCCTCCCCTTTTGTGGGCTGTTAAAGCGATACCGTGTTTTCTCGCGCCAACTTCTCGCGAGACTATCCTTGGTGATCACGACGCCGTCTGCGCTTGTTTCAATCGGAACGAACGTGCTGTGCTTTGCACATAATTCATTTGGAAATAGCAGCCGACTTACGCATACCAGAAAGAAAATGTCGCTTAAAACTCTGCCTTTGCTCTTCATCAATCTTGGTGGAGAAATGATGTATATTCTTGACCAACGATTGCGTGCACAAAGCATTGCACAAGAAAAGGCACAGAAAGGTAAGCTGGATTGACCATGTTGTTCCAGTCTTTCACATTCTTGCAAGTAATAAGTTTGGGCCATCTTTTCAACTTTTGCCGTTGCATGGCATGCTAGTAAATGACAGGTTAAGTATCACCGCATCGAATTGTGGGTTCAGCCTGCATTTCTGGTCCAAATTTTTGTTTGTCAGTTGGACAAATGCAGGCATGGCGATTCCAACACTTAAAAGCATGGCAATCTTGGCTTGGTCAGTGTGACTGCAGAGAATCAGAAAAATTAGATGATTCATTAGTTTTCATGAATTGTCAGTTACTGTCATTTTGTGCAGTTATGTTGACACTATTTGCGCCCAAACACTGCATTACTATTTACATATTGTTTGAAAACTCTCTCTCCCTCCCTCCTTCTCCCTCCCTCTCCATTTATTGTTTTGCTTATAGTTATAATTGTTGTATATCCTGATGAAGGACATATTCATATTTTATATTTTCAATTTTATTGTTGACTGTACTTGAGTTCTAGTGAATGCTTTATTTCAATATCTTATTGTTGAGTGTAACCACAATGTGTACCTTATTTACAACATGTAGATGTTTATTTTTATGACTTTATAAGTTTGGCTTTTTTCCTCTTTTTTTTGGTGGAGGATGTTTTTTCTTTGTTTTTCTTTTGGTGGTTTTCTTTTTTTTGTTTTTTGTTTGCTTGTTTGTTTCTTTCTTTCTTTCTTAAGTTTTTTCCCTTTTGTTTTTACTGTGTGAGTGTATGAGTATTGGGCTTATGAAATTAACATGTATCCCTATGGGCAGGGACTGGATGTAAAAAAGTACGTGAATGCTTATTCATTATCCTTGAAATAAAAGAATTTCTCTCTCGGTGAATCTTGTTCAAGAGGATTTTTCCTCTAAAGTTAACATCAGTGCCGACTCCACTCTCCCCATAAGTCCCGTGTGCGAACGCACTCAGAACACCTTGCATACACATTAAAACCCGTTCTGCTTTTTAGAAGAGTAGGCCATTTTTGCTGGTGGGAACAGATGATAAAATTTACACAACTGCATATACATGGGGACTGGATGTAAAATATATAAAAAAGCACATGAGTGCTTATTCCATCATTCTTGAAATAAAAGAATCTCTCTCTCTATCTCTGTCTCTCTGTCCCTGCAAGCTCTCTCTCCCTCTCTCTGTCTCTGCGAGCTCTCTCTCTCTCTCTCTCTCTCTCTCTCTCTCTCTCTCTCTCTCTCTCTCTTTCTCTTTCTCAGGGGATTCAATTCAATTCTCTCTCTCTCTCTCGCTCTCTCTCTCTCTCTCTCTCTCTCTCTCTCTCTCTCTCTCTCTCTCTCTCTCTTTCTCTTTCTTTCTTTCTCTCTCTCTCTCTTTCTCTCAAACCAAAATTCCCTAGATGCAAACCTATGCAGAACATATTTCACACATGTTAAAACCCCATCTGTCTTTGGCTGTAGTAGAAGAGTAAGCCAGGTATGGCTGGTGGGACAGATGACAGATATATCCAGCATGCACCATGCTACCTGGAGAGGGATGGACTCTGCCAGTGTAGTGCCAGAGAGACTCAAGAAGTTGGATCTCAGTGCATACCATAAAGATTCTGTATTGATCAGCTTTTAAATTTGTGACACAAATTGTTTGTTTTGTTTTGCTTGGGTTTTGAAATGGCTAATATCTGACATGACACACAACCTAACAAACAAAACAAAACAAATCAAAAATAGGTTTCATGAAAACTTCAGTAAGGCATCTCTTCAAACACTTGATGTACCAACATGGTGGTGGTTGTGGTGGTGTGTTTTTGAGTGTGTGTGTGTGTGTGTGTGTGTGTGTGTGTGTGTGTGTGTGTGTGTGTGTGTGTGTGTGTGTTTGTAAGTGTGTGTGTGTACTCATGCAAAATCTGTGTGTGTGTGTGAATTGGTTTCAATCCTCAGTTCACAAAAAGATTTTTATGGTAAAGATAAAGAAGAAGAAAATCAAAAATACAAATAAGCCAGCAAACATTTAAACAAACCAACAACTAGCTTACCATGTATTGTCCTCTGAACATGTGAAATAAAACAAACGTTACAAAGGAAAAGAAAAGAATTTGTGGAACTGTGCAGAGTTTTTCAAAATCATGCATGCATGCACATCACTACATATGTTAAAAAATTTAACTATAAAAGTATGATGCCTTCCTTGAGCTGTGACACCATCACACACACACACACACACACACACACACACACACACACACACACACACACACATGCACACATGCACACACACATACACACACACACTTACCAGAAACTTTTTTTATAGATAGGAGAGCAGTTGAAATTTCACACCTGTAGAGCAACATCGTGTGACTAACATAACAGTTTAATGTATTGCAGTACAATACAATATGCAATTTAGTGCTATTCAGAAAGCAGTGCAGTACAATACACACATTACAGTGCAGCACAGCTCATGACAGAATAACACACAGTATGGCAACAAAAACACAATGAATTCATACAACACCATACAGTAAAGACATTCAGCTGAGGCTGAAGCAGGGAAGTTAAGCACATTGCTGGACTGCATCTTGATGCTGTTAACTTATCACCTTCCTGACATAAGAGGATCATGGCACCATGGCATGACATTTCGGAAACCTGAACAGAGCCGATTGCCAAGGAAATCAAATCCTATTTAGCCAAGAGGTGTAGTGGGAGAATGAACTGAACCAGATTGATCGAACTTGCTGGCAGTGGTGCATTCTGGTGGTCTGGGCCTTGCATGTCAGTGACTGAGGAGTAGCAGTATGTGATCAATCAAAGGGGATGAATAATGAACAGCTCTGCTCTGCTCTGCTCTGCTCTGCTGTGCTACCGTTTCTATGTTGTCTTATTGGTCGTACTGTTGGGTTTGCATCAAAGACGTGATATAGTTAATAATGCTGGAAAAGTCAATGACGAGTATGTGAAGCTGACTGAATACCCTGTGTTAAATATATGACCTCCTTGCCCTCATAAGGTGTAGAGTTGTCTAGTATAAATTATATAATGTGTGTCTTGACCTGAAGGAAGTAGAATGATCAATTGTAATCATTGTATATTATTAATAATTTATATCATATATAAAACTGTATATATGTTATTCACACACACACAGATTATATATATGTATGTATGTGTATTATATATATATATATATATATATATATATATATATATATATATATATATACATATATATAATCAGTTATAATTAAATCATTTTGTATGGACCTTTTCATTCAAAGCAACTCTTTGGTCTCTCATCCTGATTGATCCCTGAAATTGGAATGTGGCTACCTTAAGGGTGGGCAAATACAGCTGCATATATTTATATATGTAAAATCTCACCATCAGTGAACATCTAGAGATGGATATTTTGGGGGGAGTGGGGAGGTGGGGAAGTTGATTAGATCCCATTCCTTGAGAGATTGCTGTTTTCACTGTCACCCAACTGATCATTCCTGACAAGCGAAAAGAGCGGGAAACAAGGCTTTGTTCTTTCCCTGACCCTTCCAGCACTCCGGTATTGATTTTTTTTATTCCTTTCTTTTCTTTCCCCACCCTCTGAGACCAGGGATGCAGGCTAGCGTGGGGAGATCGTGTCAGGACTTACATCCCATCGATTTGTCATCTGACTGGTCACGCAAACATTTCTGTCACCAGGTGCTTTTAGCTTTTGCCCTTTGGAAATGTTCCGCATCCGGCTTTCTGTTATTAGCTTTCACAGCTGGCTGATTCTTACTAAACTTTGACTAATGTTTGTTATTTAAACATATTGGTTCATTATGGGTGCAGTGTTGACAATGCTACAAGTATCAACAGCAAGCTCAGCAGACAGCACTGATGTCATGCTCTTTCACAACAGACACATGATAATTGTAATGAACACACGCAATGATGGAGAAACTAACGTGGCACGGTCATGTTACAAGCTGGGACAGCCTTTCAACAGATTGTCTACCAACGCATAGGCCTAGTGCAAGGAGGTAGAAAAAGAAGAAGATGAAGAACAAAATTGGGTGGTCAAATTCAGTGAATGGACAAAAAAAGAGCTTTGTTAAGATCCGGGTATTGGCACACAATCACCACAAAATAAAGAAAGGAGGTGTTTTCATCAACACAGTGCCTCAATGGCCACGCTTAGTTAAAGGGCATGGGTAGTGTAGTGTGATACAATGATGGAAGTAGGAAAAAGAAATCATTGCAAAGACATGGACAATATATTCACTATTGACTGTCAAGCTAAATGCCATATACACAGACAGGTTGTTTGGACATTTAGAAGAAAAACACAGAGAGGTAGAAGCAAAGAGAGAGAGAGGGAGAGAGAGAGAGAAAGGTTGAACAGTTCATTCTGCATTATTGAAGAATTGACAATAAAAAGCTGGACAAGGATGTTATGCTCTGTGGATTTAAATGATGGGATCAATAATAGTGCTGCAGACTGAAAGAGAGAGTGTGTGCGCGAGTTCACGCGTGCATGCATGCATAGCCATAGGTGTGTGTGTGTGCAGCAGACACTGTGGCAATGCGATTAATTAATGTTACAGGCTAATGAGTGTGGTTGAACCTACGCTCAAATGCTCAACTAGGCAAAGTATGTCAGTGTGATTTTTGTTTGTGTAATTGTTCTGTTTGGGTCTGGGTTTTTTAGGGCTTGTGTGTGTGTAGAAGTAGTAGAAGTAGTCGTCATCATCATCTTCAATTTCACATCCTTCCACATAATGTGATACCAGAGTGTGTGTGTGCACATGGTGTGCGTGCACACACACATGTGTGTATGTGTGTGTGCAAGCATGTGTGTGTGTGTGTTTGTGTGTTTAGCTCATATCCAAATGTTGAGAGTGCAAATCTTGTTGATCAATAATACAGCTGTGTTGTTAATATCGGGGTGAGGGGTGGGGGGGGGGGGGGGGGGGGGAATTTCCTTGCAAAGTTTTGTAGCCATTCTGGACATAAGCAAAGTCAGGTTATCCTTAACTTGAATTCTGTTGCCATTATTTGCTCTCCTGAAGTGCATGTCTTGACCAGTGTACTATAAAAACAGAAAAGACAAGATGTTGTTTTTTTATCTTTGTTTTAATTTTCTCTCATTTCTTTTTCTTTTCTGTGGCAGTGCTGAATGACATTGTAGCCACAATGTTCAACAAACGCTTTATGGAGGAGTTGTTCAAACCTCAGCCCCTCTACTCCAAGAAGGCCATGCGCACTGTCTTTGACCGCTTGGCCCACGCCTCCATCATGCGGCTCAATGCTGCCAGCATGGACAAGGTAACCTGGATGAATATATCTATAGATGAAGATAGATGCATAGATAGAGAATTAATTCTAAAATATTATTATCACTTTTGCTTACAATTGATATGTCCTGAAGCAACTTCCACATTGATCATAATTTTTGACAATTAATTGACAATAATTTTGCCAATGAACGTCTTGGTGATGGAGAGACATTAGTTTGTATAAAATATTCAAAATTGTCTTCAATCAAGGAAACTTAGTGACACATTTCCATATTCATTGTGACCTTTAGTTAAATAACGTTGGTAATGGGCAGCACATTTGTATACATACATTCAGAGTAACCTTCAATCAAAGAATTTCATACATTTTAGGCATGTATAATGAGTGTGACCATGTTCTTTTCAGCTGTACGACCTGATGACCATGGCCTTCAAGTATCAGGTGTCCCTGTGTCTGCGCCCCAAGGACATTCTGCTCATCACGCTCAACCACATGGACGCCATGCGTAACTATGTGCAGGGTCACTCAGGAGTGCGACAACAGGTGGAGGGGGTGTACAGGATGCTGTTTGAGGTATGCCCACTTCTCTGGGCTGGTTTTTAACTGACTTTTGGAGGTGCTTTATTCTTTCATATTGAGCTGACCAGTTCTCCAGGAAACATAAGAGTGATCATATGATACTTTGCAGGTATTAAATATGAATTCAGATAAAATGTTGCCATTTGGAAAGTATGCAAAATCTTAAAATGCTATTAATCCAAAATGGGTTTTGCCTAGGTAGAGATGCCCTCTTTGGCAGAATTTTATTGTTATTTTCATTAGCAGCTAACTCTTACCTTGGAATCATTTTAGCCAGTCTAAGAAAGGAATTGAAACCCCAAAAAGTCATCTAGCTCCTATGTAAAGGTATGCTTCTTTCTTTGTGTAGTTTTTGGTAACTACTTCAGAAAACTCCAATAAAAATGATAGCACAAAATTGATATGGTCTTAAATACAAGTTAGATAAAACTATTTTTAAAATATATAAAAAATGGAGCAAACATACATAGTCACACATGTATGAAACTTTATTTATTTGTTGTTGGTTGTTTTACTTTAATCTTTGTACTGAAACGAGCTTACTAAATTCCAGGATGGAATCAGTATCAGTACTGACAATGGTCATAAGACTTTTAGGCTGGAGGATTTTTTTCTTTTGTTCTTCCTTTTGAATTTGGTAGAATTGGTAAATTCTTTACTGGATCTTTTTAGCTGTTCCTGAGTCATCCTTGCTGTGAACGATAGGATAGATAAGTGCTGCTCTTTTCATGTGTGCAGACCTACTCTTCTTTGCCTGATGGGGAGTTCCAGCTGATTAGACAGACCTTGCTCTGCTTCTTCCAGGACATGCATATTCGGGTTTGTCTTCAGTCGCATAGTGCAATAGGCATTTGTAGAAAGATATTTTTGTGCATTGTCTTTTGTTCTCTTTGTGTCAGTTTGCTCTTTATGTGTCTGTCTCTGTCTTTTTACTGAAGGATTGTTTTTATTATTTCCTTTCAAGGATAATGGTATAAGCACTCATATGAGGGTGGGTTGTGTTTGTTTTTTCATTTTAGTCCCTGTGTGCATGAGGTTTTTATTAATGTTGTCATCTGTTTCTCCCCAGCACACAATAATAATAATAATAATAATAAATGGAATTCATATAGCGCTATATCTTGCAGAGACAAATCAAAGTGTTTGCACTCAACTCATTCTTACACAGTCATACAACCAGTAACAATTAATAGTTCCAACAAGTCCAAATGTGCATGCACACACGCACACACACACATACACAATGACCTACTCTTCTGAAAGGCAGAACAGGTTTTGCATTCATACATGGGACCTCAGTTTATAGTCTCATCTGAAGTACTTTTAGGTAGACCGGAGTCAGCACTGATGTTAACTCCAGGGGAAAAATGCCCTTGAACAGTAATCTCGGTGGTGGCTCAAACCTGGCCTTGAACCTGAACCTTGAACTTTTTTAGTACTATTTGTGTATATGTCTTTATTGTCCTTTTACCTCTTAACTGCCCAGTGCAAGTGCACCCTATATGCTGGGGAATAAAATTCTTATGTAGCACTGCTATGTTCATATCCCTCTTACTCAGAAACTACTACATGAATATTCCTGATAGTCTACACAATGACAGTATATATATCGTAGATTACTTCGAGGCAAGCTCAAATTAGTTAGCATGATATTTCACTGCGAAAATATATTTAAAATGTTAAAAATCGACCATAAATACAATTTCTTCATCACCACTGTCATTCGAGTACCCCCCATCTCAATAATGTCAAACATATGTCTAGGCTAAATCTCATTCATTGTTTTTTAAATACACGATCTCCTGAATCATACACGATCGTTTTCATCAATGTTAGGTAAATCTAGAGTTTTATTTGCCACTTTTACAGCTGTGTAAAGTTATTTATGCCTTCAACAAGAAGTGTCACCAATTTTGAACAAGAACTTCCCAAACAGTCATGCATAAAAACACAAAATACGAGCTAAAAAACGATCGTTTTTGCCACGGTTTTTGCAGCTCGATGTTGCCAAGCAACAGGAGAGTGACCTCCATTAATTTTGGAGTTGTTTCCCTTTAACTGTAGTCAAGGAAGCAGGCTTGTTTACTTCTTCGACACCCGGAAATTTTCCGTGTTGGCATATAGGGTGCACGTTTAGCCCCGGAGAATTTCCGGGGTAAGGCAGTCTAGTGGTTAAAACTCAAGGCTACAATTGATTTGTCAGCTATTGCCCCCAAAAGAGGGTGCAACATAAGCACTAACTACACTACTCTTTTCCCTTAAGCAAGAGTGGTCATAAGATGCTGCTCTGATGAAACCATTGTCTCTCTATGTTTGTGGCATTCATGTGCCAGTGCCTGGGTCTGGCCAAAGCTGTCCAGGGTTCACTCAGTCATGTTGTTCACCCTTTTTTCTTGTTGCTTAGTGGCAAAGAGATAGGACAGAATATCATCCTATTTTTTAAAGGTCACGCCTACATTTATTTAGTCCTGGCCCAAGTGTTCGTTGTGGTCAAAACTGTCCACCGTCTGTTTTGTTGTCTACAAGTATTCAAGCATGTGTGTGCATGCGTGCATATACGTATGTTTGTGTGTGTTCATGTGTCTGTGTGTGCATGCATGGGTGTGTGTGCATGCACACATGTATGTGTGAGGTGTCATGGAAGTTACAAGGGATGTAAAACTTTCAGCAGTACTATGTTTTAAGCGGAAGAAGGATGGCAATGGGTGAGAGGAAGGGAGGAGGAGCGTTTCATCATATCTAACCAACCAGGATTGCGTTTTGTCAACATTTTTAGAATAAAACAACCTTAAGTTCAACTCATTTGCTCGGCATCAGTTTAAAAAATAGATGCAACAATATCAGTTGGGTTTTGTTTCTACTAATAATACATAATAATACATGTTTTTGCTGTCCATATTTCTGGTGCTCACAATTGATTGTTGGGTGGGCTGTGTTTGAGCAGGTATCAATCTTCTTGAAGGAAAAAGTGCAGAACAATAACGGTCGTTTCGTGCTGCCCACCTCTGGCGAGTTGCCTTTTGGCACTGAGCCCCCAGGTACCATCAGGTAAGAAGCTGAATTGAGTTTGTGATTGTGTGTGTGTGCGCGTGTGTGTGTGTGTGCATGCACGCTCCTGCATGTATTAGTATTCTCTTTTTGCAGTATCATCAGCAGAAGCATCCGCAGATGTAGCTTTAGTAAAATAATAGTATTAATGTTGCTGTTACTGTTGTAGCTATTGTTCCAACTGATATTGTCATGGTTATAGTTACAATAAGAAAAGTAGTAGTGCACATAATTGTTCTGCGTTCTGCCACATCTACAACACATAGAAGTAGCAGTACATGCTTTTATTCCAGATTATCAAAATAATTCAATCCATTGTCGGCATATAGCTAATCTTTTTAATTGCCTCAAATCTATATATCTTTGCATTACTAACTGAACTCTACTTCCCCAAAAGTCTTTCAGATGAGACTATAAAGCAAGGTCCAGTGTGCAAACACACAGAATATCTTGCGCAACCATTAAAACCCATTCCACCTTTTGGAAGAGTAGTCCAGTGCATGCCAGTTGGAATAGATGACAAAATCTTAAAAATGCATGCACACCAGTATCATGTTTAGACATCATCCCCAATGTCGAAATGCAGCTACCTTAACTAATGGTGAGCAAAAACAGTCGCATACACAAAATCTTAGTAAACCTCAGAGCTCTAGCTGAGGAACAAACAAAACAACAAAAAAAGAAGAAAAAAAGGGCCTCCACATGTCTGTATGACCATTTGGGTGTGTTTTGACTGATTGTGCAGACAGTACGACGAAAGCGGGAAGGCGAAAGAGGTGAGTTTCCCCTCTGTAGCCGGCAACAAGCCCCCCAGCAAAGAAGGCTCTTTTGACATGACGGGAGACAGAGTCACCAAGCTGGGGACCAACATGTGAGTCATCGGTGTGGGTCAAGGGTCAGGGGTAGGGCGCTTGATTGGGGAAGTTTTGTTTGTTTGTTTTTGTTTCTTTGAGGGGAAGGGGGGAGGAAGGAAGGATTCAAGTTTTTAACATGTTTAGTTTCAAGAATTTTGTGGTTTATTGGTAGAGATAAAACTCAAAAGTCCATCAAAATGGTGGCCACATAGAGTAAAAAGTCAAGTTTAGTATCTATTTTCACTCATATGACAGACAACCACAGTTGCTATCTTAAGCGTTTCACGACAAAGAAAAAGAAGTATCAATTTTTCATTAAAGTCGCAATGTTTGGTGCATACACCTTGCAAGGAGAGTTTGATTACGAGCCAGTTTAAAATATTTCTCCACCTCACAGGCTCAGGCCAGCGGAGTGAGTCGGTTATGGCAGCTACAGTCACCGTAAAGTTAAAGCTAACACCTTTTTAATGAATTGTCCAGTGTGCTGGTGAGCACGGAAAATGTTTTCAGTGTCTAAGTTGTTGTGACTGCACATTTTTACTCAAGATGTGTGCAAAATGAAGTGCGTGTGTGTGTGCGTGCAGGTATTCAGCTGCCCGGCCTGTGGAAACTTCAGTGCAGAGCACTGCCAAGTCAGCTCCTGTTTCTGATATTGTAAGCTGCAGTCTTTGTGTGTGTGTCTGTGTGTGTGTGTGATTGTTGCTTGACAATACTAATAGTATTGTCAAAACTGTCATCAAGGTTCTGATTGTGCGGGAAGCTGTGTTTGTAATGTTCATACTGCTGTTTGATGGGTTTTAGAGCAGTATCATCATCTTATTTTTTTGGTATTATTTTGTATCCATCGAACTATCGTCTCCAGAAGTGTTAGAACCCACACCCCACCACCCGTGGTCTAGTGGTTGGGAAGAAAGTCTAGGTTTCAAATGAGAATTGAACCTATGACTTCTAACTTCTCTCCTACAGCTGCTTTTCTGTTTAATCACCAAGCCTGACTTTTGTTAGACTGAACTGAATTTGAAGTTCACCACCCTGTCTTTGATATCTTTCCAGAACAACTTTCAGTAGCACCGCCTACGTGTGTGATTGTGTTGACCAAGTCATTTTTTTCTCTTCTCTGCGATCCCTTACCAGGTGGGATGCCAAATGTCTGGTCTTCTCCTGTGCTTGTACCTGTGCAGGAGGTCTGCCTGCTGGCCTCAGCTGACACATGCTGACTTCAGAGCAGCTCATCTTTTTTTTATATTACATAATGCGTGCTGGATATGTTTGTGTTACCGTAAACCCACTGGACACTGACATGAGCTATAGGATCTTTAACAGTATATTCACTCTTCTGCATGTGGATATAATTATATGAAGGGCATTAACCTCTGGTGGGTCTGCACTTTAAGTTGACGTGGAAGATTGTAAAAATCCCTATCCTTTATTCACCAGATGCCACTGCCAAGATTCAAACCCTTCAGTTTTGTGGACCCACAGGCCTGACAGCGCATAACCTTTCATCCTGGTGCCAAAGAAACTATCTGGACTTGAATGTTGAAAAGACTAAAGAAATGATAATAGACTTCCGCGAAAACCCAGAACCAGTACCAGATCTTTATATTGATGGTATAGTAGTCGAACAGATTCATAAATATAAGTTCATAGGTACTGTCATTGATGATAAATTAAACTTTACTGCTAATACAGATATGATAAATACAAAATGTCATTCTTGACCTTTTTTCTTCAAAAGCTCAGGAGTCTTCAGGTCAGTGTTAAAGTTTTGTGAAATTTCTATACATGCTTTATTGGGTCCTAAACAGAGTTGTAACACGTTGTGGCAAAATTGTGAGTTGTGCGCAAATGAAACTAAATGATCTGTATGAATGTTGAGTGAAAGACAGAGCAAAAGAAATTGTGAGTGATGGTACGCATGTGCTTGGGGGGGAAGAGTTCAGGGTGTGGAAAACGTTGCCTGGGTCTGTGATACTGATTTGTACTATTTTATGTTTGTTTGCATGTTGGTTGTTCTTGGCTGTGCTTTCTTGTGGCCTGCATGGGTTTCTCATGCTTTTGGGGTGTTGGAGAGTTGGTATTGGTATTTGCGTAATTTTACTCTTTCCGCCTCTTTCCCACAACTTTACAATGCCCTCCCCTTTCCCACAACAGAGAGAGAGAGGGGGGGATTTTATTTATTTATCTATTCTTTTATTTTGAGGATAATGCAATAAGCACTCGTGTGCTTTTTTTCATCCAGCCCCCGTGTGTATGCAGTTTTGTCAATTTTGTCATCCGTTCCCACCGGCACACAATGGCCTACTCTTCCGAAAAGCGGAACAGGTTTTAACATGTGTGCAAGATGTTCTGCGTGCATTTGTACATGGGACCTCGGTTTATAGTCTCATCTGAAGGACTTTAGGGGAGAGTGGAGTCGGCACTGAGAGAGCTGAGCGGGCGTAGTGTATGGGATGCACGTAGTTAAGTCGACGTACGTTCCTTTTACAAAGTGCAGTGTGTTTTGTGTTTTTTGTTGTTGTTTTTTAAGTTTATCTATTCACTTTTTGTTTTAAATGTGACATAGTAATCTTATCATTTGATAGTGCTCTTATTGTATGACATGTTATAATCATTTGTGCATTAGCATGTGTCTATGTGTGCCATGTGTGTGTGTGTGTGTGCATGTGTGTGTACGTGCTTGTATATGCATGCATGTGTGCGTGAGTGTGAAATTTTATTACTTTCTGTGATAAATGTTTCTGTTTATCATTTTTATGTAGATATAGCTTGAAACCACTTGAATTCTTCTTTTTATTGAAATGATAAAGTATCGGTATAGGTATTATCTTGTAATGTGTGCGAGGCGTTGTTCGTATGCTGTGCTGCGTTGTTCTTCTGTGGTAAATGTTTTCCTATTTATTTTTTATGGACGGCTTGTATTCCACATGAATTTCTCTGTTTGTGAAATAATAAAGTGATTCAATTGAACTGATTTGAACTGAAACCTTTTAGTTGGCTTTAGTGTGGATTGCAAAGTGGATCATTCGTCTAGAGGTAACGCACCTGCCAAGAAAGCAAAAAGTCAGGGTCGGAAGTGTGTGGTGGTTTTATCCCCTTTTGGGCCCAAAACTTTCCCCCATCCACTTGACCATACATGGTGGTCTGGGTGCTAGTCTTTCAGATGAGATGATATAAACTTACGTCCCATGTGTTACACATAGTTATTTAGCTCATGTAAAAGAACCCGCAGCAACAAGGGAGTTTGTCTCTGGCAAAGTTCTGTAGGAAAAAAAAAGCCACTCTGATAGGGAAACAAATACAGTTGCAGACATGAAATGAAAAATTATGATAGTGGGTGGCGCTGCTCTTGTGGCGGCGACGCCCTCTCCCCAAGGAGAGCAGCCAGAATTTCACGCAGAGAAATCTGCCGTGACTTGTAAAGTGGTATAGAATGGAAATTTTTAAAATTTAAAGTGTCTTTCTGTTGATGCATTGATGCAGGGGTCTATAGAGGAATCATGTGATTCCAGCGTGTGGTGTTGGTTTCAGGACACCGCCCAGCCTGACCCGCTGGCCAAGGCTCATCTGGACCTGCTGTCACAGCTGATCGGGGCTGAGGTCACCAAGTCAGAGTTCCGCCTCAACCTCTTCAAGGACGACAAGGAAGAAGAGTGAGTTCAGGATGATTGATAATGAGGAGGAGGAGGAGAAGGTAGAGGAGGAGGAGGATGTGTGTGTGGTGTGTGAATTAAAGAAATGATATATACATACATACATACCTATATATATATCTCTTCTTCTTCTTCTTCTTCCATTTTTGTCATGTTTCTCCCAGGGGAGGTTTGACATTGATGAGCCTTCTCCATCTCTCTCTGTTTTGAGCTTCCTCCTTATTTATGCCCCTTTCTCTAAGATCATCTGCAATACAGGTAGCCCAGGTTTTGCTAGGTCTTCCCTTTTGTCTCTTTCCATCCACTATGAAATTCATTGCTCTTTTTATGATGTGGTGGTCTGCATTTGCCCAAACCAGCGCAGTCTATTGGTACAAGCTACAGACTTCAGATCATCAACTTTGCACATACTCCATAGTTCTTCATTCGTGATCCTGTCTTCCCATTTGATCTTTATATATACATGTGTGTGTGTGTGTCTGTGTGTTGATATAGTTCTGTACACTGAGGCAGTCTTGTACGCATGCACGCGCAGACACACACACACACAAAAGAATGCATGTATGCACCTATACACCCATGCATGCACATACCCAATGTATATATATATATATATATATATACATATATATATATATATATATATATAGGCAATATCTTTGTGTAATAGTGGATGTTGGCATTTTTGTAAATGGTTATAAGTGTCAGTCTATTCGGTACAGAATTTCATATACCTGTGCTTGTGCTTCTGTTGTTTTTTGCTTGCTAATAGTTTACTATAGAGTGAGATTTATCTATAATGAATAAATGAAAATAAATGGGTGGATGGAGAGAAACAAAACTTAAGATTTTGCAAGTCTGTACAGCATGCCCACATCGTTGGTGAAGCACTTCATTCTTGTATAGGTTTTCATAGCTGTCTCTTGTTTTTCCTGACAGTGAATGGGATGATGGTGTGTTGCTCTCTGTTTTTGCAGACAAGCAGCATCTATCAGGCCCATTGAAGAAGCAGAGTCACAAGTTGTCAAGATAGATGCCACAAAGGTAAGCATCAATTGCAGTTGTGACATTGAACAATTTTATGCATGTTTGTTTGTGCTCTGAAAGTAAAGGCCAGTTCCAAATCGCTCAGGAGATGCCATAAAGGTCAGGGATAGTGGCAGTAGTGATACTGAATACGTGCTGCTTTGAAAGGAAAGGCCAGTTCACAATCACTTGGGGCTGAGCGTTTTCTCCTTAGCCTTTTTCTTCACAGATGGCCCATTTGTCATGATTGTGAGGTGTGTGTGGGGGGTGGGGGGGGGGGGGGGGGGGGGGGGTGTCACCCCACACACACTGACACACACACAAATACAGCACAAGATGAAACTGTCAGGTTTGATTATTGACATGCTGGGTTCTTTTACATCAAATGATTGAAACTGTACCCAAGTATTTTAGCTTGATCTGCCCTGTAAAAAGCATGTCCATTTTTGCAGTCAGCACATACACAGATAAGCTGGATCAAGTAGGATGCAGTTATCATCTGCTGACTAAGAATCTCCAACCCAAAGAAACACCCCCCAAATAACCCTTTATTTGATATTAGACAGACTTTTTAAGTTATGTTTATCTACTAGTTGTCATGCAGCCTCAACATGACTTTTTTTTTTTTAAATATCAGAAACAGTGGTAATCACTTGGCTTCAGCTTCAGCTTACCTCAGATGATTTATTGAAAACGGGGCATTCCAAGTATGCTATATAATTTATGATTAGTGTTTTTGTCATCCACATTGCTGGACGCTACGAGTGACTGAAAAATGAAAATTGTCTCGCGTATGTGTGCGCAGGTGCAGCGAAGTATTGAACTAAACAAGATCATGGGGGAACTGAGTGTGGACGACGGGGCAGGGGGAGGAGATAGTGACCTCCTGGATTTGATGGACAGTGCCCAGTGATGCACCCTGCTACACCCCTCCCCTATCCCCACTACCACCACCAGCACTCCCAAGCCGCATGGCATCCTGTCTCCCACAGAGCACCGCTGTGTGAAGGATATTACCTGTCCGCATCTGAAACGTTCCAAAGACATTGGCTAGGCACTGGATATGTTGAGGGAACTCCTCTGCACTGTCTTTGTCTGACACACAAGAAGTAAATGCATGCATGTCAGAATGAAATCAGTATCGTGTGATTGTATTTTGAAAGTAGTGTGCGTTTTGTAAGCAGAGCTGCTCATGGTAGGGTTGGGGTTTTTTATTCACTCACACACACACACACTTACTTACTTTTGAGCATACGCACACATCAAATCACGCAAATGTATAATCACATAAACAGCCCAAAATGATCTCTCACTGTTTGTGTTCTGGCAGTCATTCATAAAACATTTTAAAACAACACATTCATAGTCGCTTCCTGCATGTTAGTGTTAAGAGGGAAATTGCCGTGCATCCATGTTGCATTGTGTGTGACCATTCTTTGTGTTAAGTGTAAATTTGATTGGACATTGTGTAAATGTTTAACGCTTGCAGTGCATCTGTCGGTGGTTGGAGTTTTGTTTCCAGGGTTGGATGAACTAGTTTGTTCCGTGACATGAACATGAACATGAACTATTTAGTTTATGCTTCTGAGCAATTTTTTTCCCTATTAGTTTTTGTTTGTTTTAAGTTGCTCAAGTGTTTCAAGAACCTTATGATGTTTTGCAGGTGTGGTTTTTGTTGTTGATTTGTGCACGTTTGCTTGATCTTGAATACTGTTTGATTGATGTCTGAAAGTGGAATATGTAGATTTTATTCCTGTTCCTACATTTGCAATATATGCATGGTGATCTGCTAGTGAATTAAGGAAAAGTATGGGTACATTCCTTTTGTTGCATGAAGACGATAGACAACAGCAATAACAAAATAATACAATCAAGTTTTTATTGAATCATTGATACTAGTTTCTTAATTAAAAAGTATTGCATGACCCAAAATGTAAATCAGCTCCTTTGAGATCGAATATGATGAGACGATCTCTGTAAGAATTATATATATGATATCTTAACAGTTTTATTTTTTAGGGATTTTCTTCGTTTCCTATCATTGGTTTGTTGAGTTTGTGTGAAATTTGTTCTCTTCTCTCCTAGATGTTCTTTTTTGCTTTTTCTTTAGTGTCATGATTTATGTCCACACACATAAACCCAGATTTAAACAATTTCTGTGATAGCATTAGAAGTTTTTTTATTTGTTTCGAATTATTCCCTCCTGTGATAACATTACACAGTGTTGTGCGGTTTTGGGTTCCAAAGGATTTCAGGGTAAAAATGTGGACAAAAGTGTCTTCTTCACTTTAACATCTACTCACATGAAATGATATTAACTCACCCCCACCCCTAGGAGGGGGCGTAAAAGGATATGGAAATAATGCTACTGATGTCACCCAAAACTAACAACTTAACAGTGTTAACAACTAATACTTAGTGTAGCTGTAAACTATTAACATTAAAATGTAACTCATATAACAATAAAACAATTTAGAAAAGAACATTCTTTTTTTTTTTAATCAGCTGCAAATATTTTGAGTCAAGGAATCTATTTTCGCTGCCTTTCTTAAAGATAATCTTGTGAATAACACACTCACACATGCTACAGGAGATGAATAATGGGGATCTGCTTTTATGTCTAAGCGATTTCACGCAACAATGTTCTACTATTGCTGACAACCTTGTCCAAAGTATTCTCCATGAATGTCAGTAGAGTACTGTTTTAAAATTTGACATTCATAAAGAATATGAATATATGAAGTTATTTGACCACACATGCAGTGTAGAGTACTATTGTTATAGGAGAAATGCAAGCAGTTGTGGTATAGTGTCAGTGTTATGAGCTTAGCAGATGTGGACTAATATAAGGGAAGGTTACTGATACTGAAGAAAAAACTCTTTCTGATTTAAGAGGTTAGTGTGTGTGTGTTGTATTTTGTGTGATATTTGTTGGAGAATGGTGGATCTCATGAATAGATCTGAGAACCAGTTGGATAAACAGTAGATAGATAAAAGGTTACTTAAGTTAAAAAGGGGACACTTTGATCCTAGTTTCATTCCAATACTACTGTCTATTACAAGGTGCCTATTAAAATTCTTCACAGTGTTTGTTTCATGTTCATAGCTGAAGATTCACAACACAGGAGTAACAGCAGTCAAAAACATTGAGGGACTTTGTGCTTGCCTCCCTTTGTCAAAAATTACTTTCACTGAAAATTTTTTGTCTTACGTTGTATGGTAATGTCCCATTAAATTGTTTTTTTCATTCCACAGCTAGAGCTCTGAGGGTCACCAATGGTGAGATTTTTACGTATACAACCATTTTTTAAAAGGTTAACGATTTGCTACAAAGGGCAAAGGACCGCGGGGAGTGGAGGAAGCTGGTTGCAAAATCTTCAGTGGTGCCCCCATGGTCTACAAGACTGTGGGATAGGTGAAGAAGAACCATTTTTCCCCTGCATTCTGACTTCAGGGATGGTGTCTAAACACGACACCAGTATATGCATGCCTTTTTTAAATGTCATCCATTCCTACTTTGCGAGGGAGAGATGGGCGCCGCCCTCAATATGCTGGCCCTAGAGAAGTGAGGTCTCTGACGCCTCGCTCCCCTACGACCTTTTAGGTTATGGGACTCCTTTACCTTTACCTTTACCTACTGGCACAAAACAGCTCACTCTTCCAAAAGGCAGAACAGATTTTTAATCTGCGTGCAAGATGTTCTGCACGCATTCGTATTCAGGGCCTCAATTTATCGTCTCATCTGAAGGACTTTGATCATTACACATAGTTGTTGTGTGGGACACAGACTTATAGAAGGGTAATATTGTTATAATCTGTACTTCGCCAAGTTAGTTCTCTTGGCTGACAGTGTGTAAACACTGCAATGCTTAAGTTTACCATGGGCACAGAAAATGAAAAATATACCCAAACAACCTGAAAGCTCAAAAGCTGTCTAGCAAATCTTGAGAAAGAGCAATTTGAAAATAAAACCCGACCTCAATATTTTGAAATGTATTTGTGGTTTGTTATCAAATTAAATTTTGATTTTAAAAAAATTAAAAAAACAATTTACTACTTACTGACATTTTGAATTGAAAGTGTAGCAATACATTCATGTGTTGTTGCTGAATGGATGAGTAGATTAGACAATATGAAAAAATGTGATAACCAAAGTGTCTCTCACTGAATTCTATATCCACTCAGCATTGTTGAACAACAACTTGTTTTAAAGTACTCTCGTACCCATGTTGTCGTCCAAAGTGTGTACCATAAATATGAAGACAAATAAATAGTGTATGATGTGAACTTGCTTTTCTTTTTCTTTTTTCTGCATGTTTAAGAGGATTTTCTATATATATATGCTAATCCACAGTAGTAACAACACAACATCTCGTGTTTCTTTGAAAGATGGTTACTTATTCAAATCATGTGTGAATTCAAGAACAACTCGTAAAGCTTTTTAACCTTTTCCCTACGGGTAACCCACTATAGGGTAACCAACCATCTACTAACCCTTCCCTCTGTATCACCCACTACTGGGTTACAGAAGCATAGGGATAGTGTTAATCTTTTTTCACAACCAAACACCAATTGCAGGAAGAAAATGGGAACAGCATATTGACCCACAAAAAACAAAAAAAAAGTTAATGACCAGAGTAAAAAAAAATTTTTTTTTATCTTTTAATTTTGCTGTGCCACACTCTTAAATTTTCAGCAATGACAGCAGCAACATATCTTTTTCTCTTTTCTTCTCTTTTTTTCCATTTCCTCTCCAAGAACACCATTTTTCTTTACCTTGTTTGTTGTTGTTCTCTCTCTCTCTCTCTCTCTCTCTCTCTCTCTCTCTCTCTCTCTCTCACACACACACACACACTCTCTCTCTCTCTCTCTTTCTCTCTGTTCCCCCACACACACACAGAAGGAGCTTTCAACCAACACTTTGCTCAATAAATATATTTTATTTTTCTCTGAGCAGGCACCTGGTAAGAGTGTTGATACAGAACATCTCAACAATAATCACTTCAACTGTAACAACAAACCGTTCCACATGATCTACTCGCTCTAGAAGTATGTACACAAAAGCTATCACCTTTCAGCTTTGCAAAGTTTTACTTACCAGCATATATACACACACACAACGTAACAGTCCCTTCTGAATCGGCACATACTACAACCACAACAGTACTTGCCACTTCCACGTACAATCAGTCGATATATATATATATATTTCGGAAAACCAGCATGCACCAAATACTTTTTCATTTTTCACTCAGTACATCTTTTTAAACAATTTTTTTTTTAATTTAGCTTTGTGAATGTACACACCCATGACTGAACAATTATATAATTAATGGCAGCCCTTCTCTTCTCTCCCCCCAACCCCACCCCTTCATCACCCTGACGGAGATATAATTTGTGCTTTAGGAATTTATTTATTTTTTAACTAGTTCTTTTTTTTCCCTAAAATTAAAAGCTGGACAAGAAGCATGTCCCTTTTCTTAGAGAAAAAATATTGGAACATAGAAAAATGTTCAAAACCCTAAGCAAACACCACACACACTCTCCGACAATCTCTTCCCTCCTCCCCTTCTTCACCCCCACCCCCCCCGCCCCCCCTTCCCCCTTACTTCCCTTGCCAAAAATTCCTAAATGGCAAATCTTCGCCCCCTTCTCAGAAATGAACAATTTTTGTTAATCCCCATTTCAGAACATAAGAACTCCAAACAATATTCATTCCTGTTTAAAAAAACCAAAACAACAATAACAACATAAACCAACCTCATACACTTTTCTTATTGCCAAACTGATTTCATAACTTATTTGCACCTTCTCCCCCACTTTTCCACCGTAGCACAATAACAAACAAATATAGTAAGAATAAGATCTTATTTCACTTCACAAATTACTGTGTACGAACAAAACATGGAAACTTGCTTTCAGAGGCCCCCCCCCACCTCTTAAAAAAAAGGTTGATGCAAGCAAATGCAATCAATCATGCGTACAATAATTGAAAAAAAATAGATATATTGTTTGAAATAAACATAAGTACATAACGCATTTCAATTGATTGTCGTTATCACTGCCACACATCAACAGAGTCTTGCTTTCAACTTCAGTATCTTTCTCCCAAGTCTCATTTACATTTCGCCCCCTCCCCATCCCCTTACAGCTTTACCTGCCCTCATCAAACTTAAAGAGAGTCAAAAACAAAAAAAGTACCCCTTAACAAGTGGTCTTGAAATCTCGCTCAGCAAGAACAACAAAAATTATCACTAGAACTCTCTCCCATCAAGATCACCAACACCAAAAAAACCCCAAAAAAATCCAACTCGATTCCAGCATGAACAAAAAAATTATCACACTGAACTCACACCCAACACAAAAAAAACCACAACAAACAAAAATAATAAAAATAAACAAAGAACCCCCCCCCCCCCCTTTCTTCCCCCAAAGTTTCTTTAAGTGTTTCTGCATTCTTTCCCTCTATGATTTACACCTAGCCCCAGGTTTACTACTAACAAGATCTCTGTCTTATTTTAAAAACAAAGTCAAACAAACCAAAAATACCCTTCAGGATATTTGTTATGAATTCTGCTCTTATGTGACAGAAATCTATTTCAACTTTTTCTTTTTTTTAAAATAAATATAGTATAAAACATTGACTTATGTTAGAAATTCCAAAAAGCGGAATTGGTGGTCTACAGGTAAACCCATCTGTCTAGAAAGAGAGAAGTTGCAAGTTCATTTCCCGTTTATTCCCTGAAGTCAGAATGTGGCTACCTTCATGGTGGGCAACAACGTAACACACTCAAAATCTCACCAGTGATGCAAGCTAGCTGAGAGACGAAGATTAAAAAAAAATCCAAAAAATTCCTGTTTAAACCTGAACCTTTTCCCTGTCCACTAGACCATGAGTGTGGTGGTCTCTGTGCTCTTTCAGGTTAGACCGCATCAAGGTTTCTTTCACAAAATAAATTTAGCGCATGTGAACACAAAAAATTGTTTAAAACCCCCCAGCAACTAGAGAGTTGTCACTGGCAACATGTTCTCGTAAACAGCCACTCTGTAGGGACTCAAGTACACATGTAGACAGGGAAGAAAGTGTGAGCACTGCTCTTATGGCAAAACGCTCACCATGGAGAGAGCACTCCGGATTTCCCACATAGAAAACTATTGTGGCTAAAAGCAGTTACACAATACACTATGCCCTTGAAATGTTCCCAAAAAGAAAGAGATCCTAAAAACCATCCAATAAAAAAGGATATATATGCGATATGTCAAAGCCAAGAAAAAAAGATAGAACCAGTACCAGTCCTTACAGTAGTGGTTAAAACATTAAATTTAAATCCAAAACTTAATTTAGATCTACTACATTACAAAGCCATACCCCAGAGGTCACTCATATGTCCTGTACGATTTTAGCCAGACATCTGGGACTTCAATGCACATGCCACTGTTACGAATCACTTGGTTGTATCTTTCATTCCTGATCATCCACAAACAAAACAAAACAAAACAAGGGGGGAGGGGGAGAGAAAATACAAAGTTTTACAGCAATTGTTACGAACCCTTTTTTCCAAGCTTCATGCAATAAAGCTGTCACAACATAGTTAAACAAGATCATAGTTTCGAATACAAATAAAAAATGTTTGGAATAATAGGCAACAATCTCATGAGGAAGATTTTCTTTTAAAAAAATAATGGCATGCTTTACATGTACATGAACATACACACACACACACACACACTTTCTACTGTTTTCACTTTTCAAATCTATCATGCTGGAAAAATAATAACAGAAAACATGACGATGATGGTATCATTAACATCAATGCCTAACACGATGAAAGACTTGTACAACCTGTTAAAACACATATTGTCAAATCCTATCCCTACTGCACCAACACAACAGCATCATCACAAGAGCAAATCTATTCACACACAAAATACATACATTCGACAACCAAACAAAAGCAACAAACTACACAACATATTGTGGACTACCAAGCTAATCACAATAACAGAGCAGGCATTTGGTCTGTAAATGGATCAATTAAGTAGACATTATTTGTTCCTTAAAACTTTTTCTCCACCATTCTTGATGAATCAAGTTACATGGAAGATTTGTTACATATTTCTATGGACTGATTAGTACTATCTCAAGTACTGCTCAGCCACACACTCACAGTGTCATTTTGTCAAGTGATACTCCAAATTGACATTATGTTAAGAAGATCAGCACATTTACAGTTATCAACTTCTGTCAAAACATTAAGGTAAGTGGCTGACAGTATGCCAGAATTGATGATCAATACATTTTACAGTTAACTTCTGACAAAACATTTCTGTAAATGGCTGACAGTATGCCAGAATTGATGATCAATACATTTTACAGCTATCAACTTCTTTCAAAACGTTACTGTAAATGGCTGAAAACATGCCAGAATTGATGATCACAACATTTTACAGTTATCAACTTCTTTCAAAACGTTTCTGTAAACGGCTGACAGTAATCCAGAATGAATGAATGAACGATCAATACATTTTACAGTTGTCAACTTCCCTCAAAACATTTTGTCTGAATTTCCGAGTTACCAGTTACTGTCAAGAAACTTCCTGAGCAGAAAGCGGTACACTTTCAAGTATCAACTTCCTAACAAGCACTTCTACACAGAACTGACTCCATGTTAAAAACTGATCAGCAACACGTTTTAATTAACCACTCCTGTCAAACTTCCCCCCCCTGAAAAGAAACATAATCTCACAAGAAGATGCTCAGTACTCAGGCAAATCAAGCATAACTCAAGTCTTGAGACCAAGGCCCGGTGCTTAAATTAGCACACCCTTCCTTTCACGAAATATAACTGCTGTCAGTTCCTGCTATAATTACCACCAGTTGGCTCCAGCTGGGCTGGGATGGGATGGAATAGATAGCAGCTGAGAGTAGCTGAAAGAGGGTAGAACTGACAGCTGTGACATACAGTCAACATCATCAATGCCTTTGTGCCTTATTGGCACGTAGGGCAGCAACAAATGTTCTCCACTCCTGTCTGTCCTGGGCCAGCTTCTGAATGGTTCCCCAGGTATGTTGGAAGGTCTTCAGCTCTGCTTCGACAGTCCGACGCCAAGTGTTCTTGGGTCGTCCTCGTTTGCATTTTCCCTCTGGTGTCCAGTGGAGGGCTGTTCAGGCGATGTTTCCCTATTCCCGACGGCAGATATGCCCTATCCATCCCCATCGCCTATGCATGATGATGTTGTCCATGCTTTCTTGGTTGCAACGGGCAAAAAGTTCTTGGTTGGAGATGGTCTCAGGCCAGAAGATGCGCAAGGTGACATACAGTGATGTTTCACAAATTGATATGTTCTACACATAACATTTTTTAAAAAAGAGAGAGGTCAGTTCTGATGCACTTTCAGGATCAGCGGGGCCACAGATGTGATGTGAATTGAAAGGAAAGGTAACAGGTCTGCCTGAGTTTTTCAGTGTGGTGGTGTTCCAACAATGCAAAGAGAGAGAGTCGCAGGGGAAGTTAAGTCAAGTCACAGATGTAGCTTCAATGTACCAATTCATCAACTGAAGTGATGGAATTGAGAAGAAAAAAAAAGAAAGAATTGTAACAGCTCACAAAGAGACCAAAGGGAAGACCTAGCAAAACCTGGGCTGCCTGTATTGCAGATGACCTTAGAGAAAGGGGCATAAATAAGGAGGAAGCTCAAAACAGAGATTAGAAGGCTCATCAATGTCAAACCTCCCCTGGGAGAAACATGACCAAAAAAAGGAAGAAGATGTCTAATGATCACAAGCTGGGATGGTTTGTTTGGGTTTTCTGTTTACAGGTGGTGGGTTTTTGTTTTGTTTTGTTATTTGGGGAGGTTGTTTGTTTGTCTTTGGTTTTTCTTGATGGGGAGGGGGTGTTTCTTTTGTTATTGGAGGTGGGGGGGGGGGAGGGTGATGTGTGTTTGGGTGGGTTTTGTTTAAAGGGGGAAGTTGTTTGCTTGGTTGTTTTTGTTTTGTTTTGGGGTGGGGTTTTTTTACTTCTGTTGGGTTTTTTCTTGTCTTTTTTTTCAAAAGGGGGGGGGGAGGCTATTTGGATTGTTCTTTTATTTGTTCTGTTTTGATTTGTTTTCTCAACCTCTACACACATACTTTAAAAAATGGATTTTCCCCCCCCCCCCCCCAAGCAACAAAAAACAAACAAAAAAAACCCTCCAAAAAAAAGTGAAGAGGGAGTAATATTAATAGTACGATCAGAAAGCAATTCAAATTATTTTGTAAAAAACAAACAAAAAACAAACATGCTTCCATGCTATCCTGCTTTAGCTTCCCAGTCCTCTGGGTTACTGACAACTTCTCGCAGCTCTCAAAGCCAAGTGTAAGCACATTACCACACAACTCCTGCCATAAAATCTGGAACTAGTAAAAACCAAATTCTACATGACGGTAACACGCGAACTTACTCTAAAACAAAAATTTTTAATCTCAAAAGTTAAAATGTTATCAAAAGTTCATAAACATCTTCATTCTAAACTGAAAAATAAGATCAGAACTTCTAAAGCTATATTCTAAAATTGACAAATGTGAAACAATATCTGCAAAAAGGAGATAAATGGAAAATGGAATTTAAAAAAAAAAATTATAAAGCCAGCCTCTAAATATTGCAAATGGAATTTAAAATGACAAAGAAATGGGGAATAACAACTGAAAATAAAAAGCATGCAAATACATTTTTTTTTTAAATTCTTACACACACATACACATACACACAAACACATGCACACACTCACAAACACTTGTATAACAAATACTGCGAGACCAAGGCATTCAGCTGGAACAAGGGTTTGTACACAAATCACCAATCACCACCGTGCTCCTCCTACTCCATCGCTTGTCCTTTTCATTCAAAGCAATGGAAAAACCAAAGCCTCGATCATACACATATAATGCAATATACAACCACCTTCCACAGATTAAAATATAAGGCCAAGAGAAGAGAAATATACACAAGAGACAATAGGTACACCTCTGTAATTTACAAACAATACCCACCCCTACCCCTCAAACTGATATATGACTTGCACATATAGCAACACCCAACCCCCTTCCACCCCCCCTCCCCCCCCCCCAAAAATGCATGCACACAAGTAACATACACTTGACTTTCAAGGCTGCATGTACATTAATTTGCACACTAAAAACATCAACACTCTCACCCAACTTACTGACTACATACTCACCGACAAAACTGAACTGCAACGACAACCACACTGACACAATCACTGACAATAAAAGTTACTGATTATGTACAACATCAGAAAACAACATTTTCTGTCTGTCAGGCTGCTCTCTCGCATGCCGCTCAATCTCAATGGATTTCTTCCGTCATCAAAAAATGTCAGCAGATTCATTAGCAGCAGTACTCCGGACCAGCCTGCGAGTGTCTCACACACACGCACCCTTTAATTCAACACCGTAGCTGGGAACTATGTGAATGGAGGAATCTATATATCAGAGCCTGGTTCTGAATAGTATATTAACAGTCAAAATCACAACAGACACAAAATTTGAGGCAAAAGTGACGTCATTGAAAAAATCTTAAGACAATTTTGTCACCAAATTTGTGCCTGTGCTTTAGTTAAAAAAAAAAAAATCATAAAGAACCATTCTCTGGTATGTCAGGTTCCGATGTCTGCATGCGCAAAATCGGGCAGCAGTCTCACTTCTGTTGTAATACTCTTTTTTTGTGTGTGTGTTGATACCATTATCTACGTTGTTCACGAAGATCATGATGAATGTTTTTCACACCTAGCACTTTCGATGATGTAGTGTCAGCCCTGTGTAGCCCTTGCAAGCAGTGAACTGGGCCACAAACAAGATTAATGAGCTAGGCACTATGCTCAGAAAGCGATCATGTGATTTTTCGAAGCAAAGCTAAACGTCTTTACTATCTTGATATTTCCTGCGTGTGTTTCAAAAACACTGAAATCCAGTCTTTCCTGTTCAAGTGATTTCTTTACAAAAATATTCCTAAAGTTTATAGTTAGCAAATAGATTTTTTAATAACTTTACGAATCTGGGTTAATTTTTTGAAGAGTAGTACTGGGTAGAATCATTAACACTTAGTATATCATCATTTTCATGTAAATGTTATGTTTTCCCTATCTTTCCACTTTCTCATAGAACATGCCAGTGTAGTGACATTATCAAGTGAATTTTCATCATTCTTAATGATAAAATCAAACATAAAGCCTTTTCTACCGTAACACATTCTTGCAAGCATTCTCCTATGAGTGTATTGTCATCAAGATGCACTTTATCTTTACTACTCTCATCATCAACAGAATTATTGGCTTTCCACAGAGATCTTTCCTACCTATAGCTGTTGTCATCAAAGCAGCCTTTTTAAAAAAAACACAACAACAGATTTAACACTGCTATCAAAGAGCTTTTCTATGAACTGACACTTTCTTCAGAGTGTTCTTGAATATTACTGTCATTACCAATGCTCTTCAAGTCTAAGACATGACCTTATGGCACTGTTGTATTTTAACATCAGTGTCTTTTTACATCTCAGTACGTTTTTCGTATCATTGTTATTTACACTTCATTTTGTGTGTCATGGCACTTATTTTCCAAGAGAATATTCCCATGAACTGACACTTTATCTGAAGTTTTTTGGTTTTTGGTTTTTTAAATATATGTAATCACGACTTGTCATGACTTTTGCCTTTCAACCTTCTTTTTTATTCCTTGTAACTTTCAAGTCACCAATACAGACAAATGACTTTAATACTGAAACTGTTTTTTAAATTGACCACATGTGATCACAACATTGTCATAACGGACTTGAGCATCAATTTCAATGTATTTCTCTTGTTTGTTTGTTTGTTTGCTTGCTTGTTTGTTAGGTTGGCTTTTTTTTTGATTGTTTGCTATTGGTTTTTTTGGTTCAGTTCATATTATTATGGTGACAAAAAATCAGGAAATAATATCTATGTATGTATCCAGTGTTCTGTCACTTAGATTTCACCTTTCATAACAAGTGCAGGAACAAAATGTCACAGGATATATTTGCTTACACATCCTCAGTTAGATTTCACCTTTCACAATCATCTGTCACAGACTTGCAAAAACTAGATAACTCTGTCAGTTTTGCATGATATTTCATTTCTTAACATCCTATGAACATTGTTTTCGTGTTCTTGTTCATCATTACATACAAACCTCTGTTTACTAATATTCATTACATATCATTTTTTTCTTCAACAGAATGAAAACTGCCTGCACATTTCTGTTTTACCACTACTGACTGCAGTCTTAGAGTAAATTCAGCAAGAAATATAAGTCCGATGAGAATATAAACCGAGGCCCCGTGTTCGAACGCATGCAGAACATCTTGCGCACACATTAAATCCAGTTCCGATTTTCATAAGAGTAGGCCATTGTGTGCCGATGGGAACAGATGATAAAATTTACAAAACCGCATACACATGGGGACTAGATGTAAAAAAGCACATAAGTGCTTATTCCATTATCCTCGATGAAAAAGAATAAATAAAATAAAATAAATAATAATAAATAAATAAAGCCACATCGCATTCTCCAACATCATCCTCTCCAAATACTTCCCCTGAAATCTTAATAATAATAAATAATCAGCAGATTTTACTGTTTGCTTTGGAAACTGAAATCCAGAGGGGTATGGAAGGAATTGATATGAGTTTGAAAGGGAGGGGAGAGGGTTTAACTGTCTAAGGAACACCATGGTCAATATTCATTTGATACACAATAATATCCATTGTTGACATGACAGGATCAGTGTTTATGCCAGACATGACTAATGTATCTGGTATCAGGAAACCAGTCACAGCTCTGCTTATAACTGCTTATTTCTAACTGGCGTTTATGTCCATCACATATAGGACAGAGGCACCGTGGAATTTTTTGGCATCGGTTCAAACTGTTCAATTATTCACCTAATCATGTACAATACATTCACGTGAGCACATCAAACCTTGCCAATTTGTTTTCTTAATCTCAATTCTTCAAAAGCTAAAATCTGGTTGGCATGTGTAGGAATATCTCTTGTGTATGCTGAGTCAGTTAGCAATTCATACACACAGTACATGTTTTGTGAATGTGTAATTTCAATATGACATTCACTAGAGCACATGCACAATCTGTAGGACCTGCCTACACGTGCAACTAACAGTTTTTCGATAATATATATATATGATAGAAAATAAATTATTTTTAGCCAGTCGGATAATATACGGGAAAATAAATAATTTTTTAGCGAGTCTGAATCACAGTAACAGTATCGGTCCTTTCATCTAAGATATACTGCCATCTAACATACTGTACATTCTGTCTATTCAATATCAATCAGTTCACAGTGCCCTTACAATTTCCTCTTATGCCTTATGGAACTTAAGTTAATCAATAAATACCAACAGATTAGCTGTTAATTAAAGAATCCTGCAGGGAAAGAAAAAACCCACCCACTAGATAAGCTAACCTGATGACTGCCAGCAGAACTGAATATAAACAAAAAAGCACCTAGTACACAATGCCGCAATAACCTCAGGCCAATATACTTCAGCTTCAGCACCATTCCTTTTCTCCACACACACACGCACACGCACACACACACACACGCACACGCACACATCTTCCTTTCAGCTCATGGTATCATTTTCGTTATCTTGACGCTGTCAGGCTCTAGTTACGACACCCATCCATCATTTCTGCCGAGTCTCTGTTCCCCTTTAGAGGTGGAAGTCTTCATGGATCATTCTACAGGAGAGGGATTCTTCATCACGCCTCTTCAGACGATCCCTTGGGCAGCGCTGGGAGATGATGTTTCCGTTTCTTGTTCTTCTCCTCTTCTTCCTCTTCCTCGAAATCATTGTAAACCTGTTGTGTAAAAAGACAACAACAAAAATACAGCAAATTTACTCTATCATGTGTCTGTCAAATTCGTGTGTGTGTGTGTGTGTGTGTGTGTGTGTGTGTGTGTTGTGTGTGTGTGTGTGAGAGAGAGAGAGAGAGAGAGAGAGAGAGAGAGAGTATAAGTAAAAAATTTTGATCAAATCCACCTATATCAGAGCTGTAATGTAAAAAAAAAAAATAGAGAGAGAGAGAAAATCCATACAGGTTGGCAGCTACATGATAGAAACAGCTTTGATATAAATACACGTGTAATAACATCAGAATGAGCGAACTGAAACCACCAGCATTGGTATATCACATTGAATATGGCAGCAAAAACAACTCCCACCCACCCCCAAAAAAAAACCCTGAGACCACCAGCATAGGTATATCACATTGAATATGGCAGCCAAAAAAAAACCCCAACCCCTCCCCCGCCAAAAAAAACCCAACCAAAATTTCAGTCACGAACACAAAAACAAACCAAACACCCTCACCTACTACCCCCCCCCACACAACCTTAAGTCCTTCGGATGAGACTATAAACCGAGGCCCCGTGTGCGAACGCATGAAGAACATCTTGCGTACACGTTAAATCCTGTTCCGCTTTTCGAAAGAGTAGGCCATTGTGTGCCGGTGGGAACAGATGACAAAATTTACAAAACCGCATACACACAGGGACTGGATGTAAAAAAGCACATGAGTGCTTATTCCATTATCCTCGATATAAAATAATAAATAAATAATAAATAAACCTGACGCCTGCCTGACCTTGATGAAGGTGTGGTCGAGGAGCTGACTGGCGGTGGCTCGCTGGGCGGGGTCGTGACACATGATGAGGTCCAGGAAGTCTTTGCCCTCGGGGCTCAAGCTGTCTGGCACGGCCGGCTTGTGGCCGATGCCCACCTTGTACATGATCTGGTAGTTGTTCTCCAGGTCGTGCCAGGGCCGCTGTAACGAGTGACAGCACTGTGAATCTTGTCAGATACTAGTTAGTGGAGGAGGAGCTTGCGACAAAACGATTATCTTGTTGTCTCCTCTGTCAGCGATAGTCGGTGAAGGAAGCCTGCACTTAAGAGGTGACCGACTTTGCTCCAGATTGATTTAGGTAAAGGTAAAGGAGTCCCATAACCTATAAGGTCGTAGGGGAGCGAGGCGTCAGAGACCTCATTTCTCTAGGGCCAGCATATTGAGGGCGGCACCCATCTCCTCTCCCTCGCTGCTTTACCTTCCCTGACCCTAAAGAGGGCAGGTACCCATTTACAGCTGGGTGAGCTGGGGGAACTGTACTGAAGCCAAGGTGCGCAAACGGTCACCCATCCAACTGGTAACCACGCTCGACGCTGCTTAACTTGGCTGGGGGAAAGCGAGTGCTCCAACCACTGAGCTATCCCGTCAACACTAGTAACTGGAGGAGCTTGCAACAAAATGATTATCTTGTGTCTCCTCTGTCAGCAGTAGTCGGTGAAGGAAGCCTGCAGTTAAGAGGTGACCGACTTTGCTCCACATTGATTTACGTTTTGTGTGGGGGTTTTTTTCAATGACACATCAATTTTTTTCTTTAAAATCACTTTTAAACTATACGGTCTGGATTATATAATCAAACAACTTTACAGCCTAGCTATTATAATAACTTTCACAATTGAACCAGGCACCTACTAAATCTCAAGCTTTCGTTGAAAGTGTTGAATTTACTATATACCTTTCCTGTGGCCATCTCAATGACGACACAGCCGAGACTCCAGATGTCAGCAGCTCTGCCGTAGCCTCCCTGGTCGTTCTGTGTGAAGACTTCCGGAGCCATGTAGGCTGTACACATACATAAGACATGGACTCTTGACTCAGTCAACGGTTTAAAACCAAGATACGGATTCTTAAGACCAAACTAAGTCAACAGTTTAAAACCAAGATATGGACTCTTAAGACCAAACTCAGTTAACAGTTTAAAACCAAGATATGGATTCTTAACTCAGTCAACAGTTTAACTCTCCTACTACCGTCGGCGGGTTGACCCGCCCTCTTACTACTTGATCCGCGAAGCCACGGGCGGGTGTGCCCGCCGGATACCTGGGGACACCAGGTGTCTCCCTTTGCCCTATTTATATACCATGGTCTCACACCCCTTATTGCTTTAGACATTCGCAGTGAGCTCCCAGATAGTGTAGCTGCTGCCATTTGCAATTTTCGCTTCAGTTGATCGATTTTTGTGCCGATTTTTGATTTTATGGCGATGTCATCGAGTAACGATTTTTGGAGGGAGCTGCATCAATATGGCGACTGCTTCAACGAACTTTTTGGAGGATTTTCTGTGAAAATAATGGCAGAATCTGAAGTTATGTGGACTGAAATGGACTTAGAAGCTGAACAGAGGATTCAAGAGTTGCAGAGTGGAATCGATGTGCTGTGTTTATTGGTAATTCGAGTGATGAAGATGACTATGACAGTGGTGTAAACAACGATCCTGCCGAGGGGGGCATATGACTGTGACTGGCTTAAAATGAAAGAATTTCATGAAAATTGTGGCTCCAGAAACTTGCAAAATGATGCTAATGACTCTAGGTAGTATGATGGGGATTTTTTCTCAGTTTTTCACTGACGAAGTGCAAAATAAAATTGGAACAAACCGTGACCTGATTTCAATGGCTGTTTGTTCGTCAGCCTGTATGCTTGTTTGTGAGTGTGATTGCATGTTATTCTAATATTATCTGAACGTTATTACTTATTTTGCATGTTTGATTTTATTTTACTTCATCTTTACAATTCTTTACCTCTTGAAATAGTCATATTTTAAAAATTATTGCATAACCACCGTAGCCAACAACAACTGCAACATCATCGCCATCAGCATTCCACAACAACAAGTCACACAAGAGTCAAACGAAGAAATATTGGATTTTTATTCACAACTTAACAAGTACTGAAAGTTTCATGTAGATCTGTCTTTATTTCGATTTTTTATTATTTTTTTAAGTCAGTAGGTGTGAAACTGAAAGACACTGCAGAAAATACATGGTATACAGTGGTAAGTAAGAGAAACGGAATGCGGTAGTAAAGAGTTAAAACCAAGATATGGATTCTTAACTCAGTCAACAGTTTAAAACCAAGATACGGATTGTTAACTTAGTCAACAGTTTAAAACCAAGATATGGATTCTTAACTCAGTCAACAGTTTAAAACCAAGATATGGATTCTTAACTCAGTCAACAGTTTAAAACCAAGATATGGATTCTTAACTCAGTCAACAGTTTAAAACCAAGATATGGATTCTTAACTCAGTCAACAGTTTAAAACCAAGATATGGATTCTTTAAGACCAAACTCAGTCAACAGTTTAAAACCAAGATATGGACTCTTTAAGACCAAACTCAGTCAACAGTTTAAAACCAAGATATGGATTCTTAACCCGTACAGCACGATGGGCCACGATCGTGGCTTCCTGATAAACTGCGATGGGCCACGATCGTGGCCTTGCATAAGTCAGGTTCAACATCAGGTTCATATTATTGTAACTTTAGGGAAAAGTGCCTCCTTTTCACTTGGTAGGGTCCCTCAAGTGTCTAACTTCCAGTCCTTTGTATGATTAGGGTTACTAGGAGTGATGATGCTCTGGAAAGGAATGTTGTTGACACCACCCTAAAGGAGTCAGTTGTGGAAGTGATAGGCTAGTGACCAACATAAGATGCTGACTGAAGTGGAGTCTTATCTCACACTTCTAATGCCTTTAACACATGTTGCTTTGCCTTGTTGTTCATTCTGTTCTGTGTCTCTGCCATGAAAGGGGTGTAGTTGATGAAAAGTAGAGGGTGAGGTATGTCTTTTTTGTTTTTTGTATCACATTCTACATTGTCTCTACTTTCCAAAAATGTATAGGTTTACCTATCTAGTGTTAATTATAAGCGTGTAAAAACCCTTAAACAGAACAAGGTAGCCACTGCTAAAAATTCTTGGTTTTAAGTGCAATTCCTGTGAGTGCCAATAATTATATCCAGCAGTGGAAGGGTTAACTCAGTCAGCGATTTAAAACCAAGATATGGATTCTTAACTAAGTCAACAGTTTAAAACCAAGATACGGACTCTTAAGACCAAACTCTGTCAACAGTTTAAAACCAAGATATGGATTCTTAACTAAGTCAACAGTTTAAAACCAAGATACGGACTCTTAAGACCACACTCAGTCAACAGTTTAAAACCAAGATACGGACTCTTAAGACCACACTCAGTCAACAGTTTAAAACCAAGATATGGACTCTTAAGACCAAACTCAGTCAACAATTTAAAACCTACCCTGTCTCATGGATGCTTCTGAGCTAAAGCCTATCTATCTAATGGACATTGTTGGCATATTCATGATGGCAACGCTTAACAGACTGGTACATTTTTCTTCTAATCGAGAACCACACATGATGATCATTAGTGTGATGATGATAATGATAAAGCCCTAAAAAATTCCATTGATTATTTATTTATTATGACCATGATGAAGATATCTATTTTATAAGCATGGTTTTACAAAAACCCGGATTCTTTACAGTTCATTCATACATAATACATACATACAAACAACGATGCTGATGGTGATATCTTATCTATTTCATAAGCACAGTTTTACAAAAAACTTGATTTTTCTTTTTTTTACAGTTCATACACATACACACATACAAACAAACAACAACAACAACAATTTACCGATATACACCTCATCACAGTTAAGCTCCGAAAACCTACCCTCTCACTATCTCCTCCAACATCTAAAAAAAAAAAACAACCCCCCCCCCCCCCCCCCCCCCCCCAAATAAAACCACACACACACACACAAACCAACGTTAAGAAAAAACCTGGTCTAAGCTAGCTCTTCTCCGGCCTTCCACCACACAGCTGACTGACCTGTGGTGCCCACCAGGTTGTGAAACTCTCCAGGCATGGTGGTGTGACTCTTCAGCTTGACCGAACAGCCAAAGTCCCCCAGCTTCACGTGCCCGTTGGACGTCAGGAAAATGTTGGCCCCTTCACACACACACACACACACACAAATATTGGTGAACCTTGGAGTTCTAGCTAAGGAACTAAAACGAAAAAAAGGATAAACAAGTTACCACTAGCCTATGAACACATAACGTGATGTACTTTTATGTTTTTGTTTAATGTCCACTCACTACTTGGTGATAAGGAGGTGATGTACCTCATCAGCCAAGATATACAGTACAAATTTCATTGAATAAAATTTTTTTTAAAAAGAGCTGCTTTCACACCAGCACAGCGGGCCCCACCATTACCTTTGATGTCCCTGTGCACAATACTGTTCTCGTGAAGATGGTGGACGGCCAGCACAATCTCGCGGGTGTAGCGACGGATGAGGTACTCTGGCAGTCCCATCTTGGCCGCCTCCTCGATGGTGCCCGTGTCACAGTACTCCATGAACATCAGCATTTCGTCCTGCACACACAGTCACAGTGCTCCATCAACATCAGCATTTCATCCTGCACACATAGTCACAGTGCTCCATCAACAAACATCAGCATTTCATCCTGCACACAGTCACAGTGCTCCATCAACATCAGCATTTCGTCCTGCACACAGTCACAGTGCTCCATCAACAAACATCAGCATTTCGTCCTGCACACACAGTCACAGTGCTCCATCAACAAACATCAGCATTTCATCCTGCACACACAGTCACAGTGCTCCATCAACAAACATCAGCATTTCATCCTGCACACAGTCACAGTGCTCCATCAACAAACATCAGCATTTCATCCTGCACACACAGTCACAATGCTCCATCAACATCAGCATTTCATCCTGCACACACAGTCACAGTGCTCCATCAACAAACATCAGCATTTCATCCTGCACACACAGTCACAGTGCTCCATCAACAAACATCAGCATTTCATCCTGCACACACAGTCACAATGCTCCATCAACATCAGCATTTCATTCTGCACACACAGTCACAGTACTCCATCAACATCAGCATTTCGTCCTGCACACACAGTCACAGTGCTCCATCAACAAACATCAGCATTTCATCCTGCACACACAGTCACAGTACTCCAACAAACATCAGCATTTTGTCCTGAATACTCCATGAACATCAGCATTTCATCCTGCACACAGTCACAGTGCTCCATCAACATCAGCATTTCATCCTGAGTACTCCATCAACATCAGCATTTCGTCCTGCACACACAGTCACAATACTCCATCAACATCAACATTTCATCCTGCACACAGTCACAGTACTCCATCAACATCAGCATTTCATCCTGCACACACAGTCACAGTACTCCATCAACATCAGCATTTCATCCTGCACACACAGTCACAGTACTCCATCAACATCAGCATTTCATCCTGCACACACAGTCACAGTGCTCCATCAACATCAACATTTCATCCTGCACACAGTCACAGTACTCCATCAACATCAGCATTTCATCCTGCACACACAGTCACAGTACTCCATCAACATCAGCATTTCATCCTGCACAGTCACAGTACTCCATCAACATCAGCATTTCGTCCTGAATACTCCATGAACATCAGCATTTCATCCTGCACACAGTCACAATACTCCATGAACATCAGCATTTCATCCTGCACACACAGTCACAATGCTCCATCAACATCAGCATTTCATCCTGCACACAGTCACAATACTCCATGAACATCAGCATTTCATCCTGCACACAGTCACAGTACTCCATCAACATCAGCATTTCGTCCTGCACACACAGTCACAGTACTCCATGAACATCAGCATTTCATCCTGCACACACAGTCACAGTACTCCATGAACATCAGCATTTCATCCTGCACACACAGTCACAATGCTCCATCAACATCAGCATTTCATCCTGCAGACACAGTCACAGTGCTCCATCAACATCAGCATTTCATCCTGCACACAGTCACAGTACTCCATCAACAAACATCAGCATTTCATCCTGCACACAGTCACAGTGCTCCATCAACATCAGCATTTCATCCTGCACACACAGTCACAATGCTCCATCAACATCTGCATTTCATCCTGAATACTCCATGAACATCAGCCTTTCGTCCTGAATACTCCATCAACATCAGCATTTCATCCAGCATACACAGCTCACTTCTGAACGCATTTGCCTGGTGATCCATCATCTCCATTTTCTGCATTCACAAACTTTCAAGCCATGCACAACACGCAAATCCAACATCACTCAAGTCAAAAGTGCTATATTTACTGCGCCCCTTCCTTTTACCAAGTCCAGGTGTGGTCAGTTCCTGCTATAACTAGCACCAGCTGGCCCCAGCTGGGCTGGCTGGGCTGGGATGGAATGGACAGCAGCTGAGAGCAGTTGAAAGTGGGGGGAACTGTCTGCTGTGACCATGCAAGCACTCCCGATTTCAGCACAAACGTGCGTTACACACTCACCTAAATAACCCTTGGGTACGGACTTTTTCCCAAGTATGAGCTTTTTTCTTTTATTTACCATGAGGACTGCCATATTCCGTCTTCTGGGAGTTTGGGTATGGACTTTTTCAAGTAGGAATTGTTTTACATTGTGAACCTCTCTCTTCCTCTCTCCTTCTCCCATCTCCCTTCCTTGTCCCTTCAAACCAACCAACCTTTCTTTTGTTTTTTGGGGTTGTTTTTTTTTTACTCCCAACCCTCCCTCTCTCTCTAACCTTCAATCACCCTATCTCCATTCCCTCCCCTCCCTTCCCCCAATCTCTCCTCTTCCCTCAATCTCCATTCCTGATTTTGTGGGTCTCTCTCTCACTCTCTCTCCTTTCCTCTACCATCTTCCTACCTACTTTGAAAAACAATCAAACCTTTTTATTTCCTCCCCCATTCCTCTTTTTTCTCTCTCCCCCTCCCTCCCCCCCAATCTCTCTCCTGTCCCCTTCCCCCACCTCTCTCCCTTCAAACCCATCTTTCCTCCCACCACCAGCACCCCACTCCTCTCCAAACATCCTATCTTTTCTCCCCACCCCCCCCCCCCTTCCCCTTCAACCACCTCTCTCCTTCGCCCTCTCCCTCCCCCCCACCACCACCCCACTCATCCAAACATCCTATCTTTTCTCCCCCCCCCTTCCCCTTCAACCACCTCTCTCCTTCACCCTCTCCCTCCCTCCTCCCCCCCACCTCCCTCATCTCTCCCCCCCCCCACCTCCCTTCGTTCCACGTCTTCCTGACCTTGTGGACCTCCACGCCATAGTACTTGACCAGGTTGGGGTGTTGGATGCCCTCGAAGATCTTGATCTCATCGCACATCTCCCGAAGCTGCTGCAGGTCATTGGGCTGAAACTTCATCTGTCCACGACCACACACAAAAAAATAATGAATAACTTGAAGTAGTCACACATCTTAGTTGGTTGGTTTGGGGTTTTTTTAAGAAGCTTTTGTCTATGTGGTATGTTTGTAAAGTGTGTGTGTGTGAGGGGGGAGGGAGGGAGGGATGGGGAGTGGGGAGGAAAGAGAGAGACACACACACACACACAGACAGACACAGACAGACAGACAGAAGAAAAGGAAAGAAAGAAAATGGGTTCAATTTTTGTCAAAATTGACCCAAATGGTGACAGGGACCATTGCAATGAAAACCAAAACCCATCACAAATGAACAAGTGCTCACAATCTTATTCCATTTTTTTTCCCAATGAAGCTTGTCTCTTTAGTTCTTAAATCAAACAGAAGCATTTTGTTTTAAAAGTATAGTACAAACACAGTTGTTTATTTTCTTCTTCTAAGAATTCAAATCATCATTGTTTTTAAAACATTTACAGACACAAAAAAAGTTTTGTTTTTGTTTTTTAGAAATCAGTTATTTCTGAGGCACATACGATGATAAAACTGGTCAAGATATCTGAGCAACATTCTGCATGGGCCTATAACCCTTTGCTGGGCACAGCGCCCCAAACGGCCGAACCTATCCTTGGGCACAACGGACAATAACGCCGGCGACATGACCCTCTCGGAGTCTAACAGTTTCAAGAAAACTGTCGCTTACGCTCAACATACTATTCTGTGAAAATTAAAACCTTTGTGGGCACCGCCAATGGCAAATTTTGCGCCGCGTTTTACATTTGAAAATTTTGCTAATCTCGCTTCAAATATCGTGAAAATAGAAGCAACGAGACTGCCCACGTGACTTCCGCATGTAAATTGCAAATGGCGGCGGTTGGAGTGTGTTTGTGGCAAGTTTTGGAGGTAAAAAATCCACAATTTTTCCCAAGATGGACGCTATCTTCGAATCTGATATGTACGATCATTTTTATGGCTTTCATGCCGAAAATATGACGCTGTGAGATGTGTATCCAGGCTCAAATATCGATGTAAGGAGTTAACATCAGTGCAGACTCCACTCTCCCCAAAAGTCCCTCAGATGAGACTATAAACCGAGGTCCCACGTTCAATCCTGTTCCGCTTTTCGTAAGAGTAGGCCACTGTGTGCCGGTGGGAACAGATGACAGAACTTACAAAACCACATACACACGGAGACTGGGTGTAAAAAAGCACATAAGTGCTTATTCCATTATCCTCGATATAAAAGAATAAAAAAAATTTAAAAATTAATAAAATAAAAATTAATGTAAGCGATCCTAGCAGTGTGTGCACTTCTGACTTTGTTGATTAAAGAGAGAAAGACGGCTTTGACGACAACGAAGTTCGAGACGTAAATCGATCGTCAAATCTAACTCAGCCGATGCGCGTTTGGAATTATGCTCATAGAATTGGGGAAATTATTGCGGATTTCGAGTTTGGCAATGGTTCACAACTTGATATATTTTGTGAATTGATTGCTATTTGGGACTTTTGTTACGGTAGCGGCTTGAACTGTAAAGTTAACATGCATCGCGATCGTCGACAAACAAAATGGCGACCATTGGAATGTTTCATGTTTTCGGGCATCATTCATCAAAAAAACTAAAAAGCTAACAGTTAGTTGAAAACACTTCTTCTGTAATTGTTTGTGAATGTTTTACTTTTTATTTTATCAAAATCCATGCATGCATTCCAAAACTATTGCAACACTAACTGTGACACACACAAACCGATCAATGACCTTGTGTGTTTATGCATTATAATTTTTTTTTTACCAAAAAACAACAACACACACGAATTTCTTTCTTCAATTTCTGCATTTTGCTGTTTTTATTTCATCAAAATCCATTAAACCATTGTGGAGTTATTGCATGTTAAATACACACACACACTCAGAGGCCATCCACCTCCATTTTGCTTGCCCAGCAGGAAGTGAACAAACGATTTTGCTGTGCCCAGCAAGCAAAAGGATAAAGATGATGACTGTGTGGCCCCAGTCTTCATATTCAGTTCACAACAAACATGCTGAGGGTACAAACCAACCAGGCACCATCACAACCACCTTTTTTTTCCCCTAAAAAACAGCCCATCTGTGATGGTAACAGAACCCACAACCTTCGAACAAGGCACCCAACGCACTAATCACTGTGCTATGTTGGCTGATTCTCTCTCTCTCTCTCTCTCTCTCTCTCTCTCTCTCTCTCTCTCTCTCTCTCTCTCCCCTCTCTACCCCTCTCTCTTTCCCCCTCCCCCTCAATTGTTGATTGGTATGACAGGTTCACGTTAATGATGGAGGAAGCGTCACTGCTCTCTGATAAAATTATTCTATTAGGTGACTTTAATATAGAATTGTTAAAAGCAAACCAAAACTGGATGCAAACTTATGATTCTTTTTACCTCATGCAGTTAACTGATAAACCTACTAGAATCACCAATACATCCCAAACACTGATAGATCACATTTATACAACTTCACCAAGTAATATCACAGAAGTATGTTGCCCAGCCTTTGGATGCAGTGACCAGCTTCCAGTGTGTTTAACATGGTCAAAAAAGGGTATCAAGATTCAAAAAATTTGTCACAAAGTCATTAAATACAGATGCTTATCTCATTTAGACAAAAGTGCATTTCTACTTGATTTACTCAACTCTTCTTTATCATTAGTCTATCAGTTTACTAACCCTGATGAAGTGTTTGAGATATGGTAACATAGTTTTCTCAATGTCCACAATGCACATGCACCCATTAAAACAAAGTGTATCAAAACCAGTCCAAAGATTCCATGGATAACCGAAGAGTTGGAAACATGGGATGATTAAAGTGTTTTTGACTTGACTTTGACTTTGACTTGACACACCCACTCAGAGGCCATCCACCTCCAAAACTATTCATTTTGAACAAGTTGTATAGCCACTTGGAAACACCTGACTCTCATGCTAGAATATTGTTCACTGACTTTAGTTCAGCTTTCAATACAATGCAGCCTCACGTTCTGGTTAACAAAATAATTTCAAAATTTGACGTAGACAATCAACTTGTTCGTTGGCTGATTGAATTTTTAACCAACAGACCACAGCGTGTTTTGGCCAACAAAATATCTTCTTCGGTTAGATTTACCTGCACTGGTTCTCCGCAGGGTTGCGTCCTCTCACCACTTCTGTACATTCTATACACAGATGATTGCAGAAGCAACTATGGAAATTCCTTTCTGGTAAAGTTTGCAGACGATAGTGCTCTGTTATCCCTCTTATCCGGATCAGTCTTAGACCACGGTCCAGCCCTCACCGAGTTCGTACACTGGTGTGACGAGGCCTATCTGGAGCTAAATGTTTCTAAAACTAAAGACCTGCCTATCGACTTCAGAAGATCAGGGCATACTCCTAAGAATATTATTATCCATAATCAAGAGGTTGAAAACGTTTTGAACTATAAGTATCTGGGAACTGTTTTTGACCACAAGTTAAACTTGGACGTTAACACTGACGCTATTGTCAAAAAGGGACAACAACGTCTGTATTTTCTGAGGGAACTGAACTCATTTTTTGTAGACAAAAAGATCCTTTCCTTGTTTTACAAGTCTTACATAGAGAGTGTTCTAAGTTTTGCTTTCATTTGTTGGTACAATAACCTTAGTGTTAAAAACAAGAATGGCCTGCAGAGACTTGTAAGAATCTGCTCAAAAATAATTGGAAAAGAACAAAGAGATCTCATGTCGTTCTGCAATCAGCAGCTTGTACGCAAAGCCACAGCCATTTTGGCTGATCCTTCCCATGCTTTGTTTCCAGAATTTCAAATGTTGCCTTCGGAACGCCGTTTTCAGTGTCCCATCAGCAAAACTAACAGAAAAAGAAATTCTTTTGTGCCAGTAAGCATTCGAATTCTGAATTCACAATGATGTTGACTACCTAGTTTTTACATTTCTCTGAATTATCTGCCTGATTGTCATTGTTACGAGTGTAGTCAATACATAATTGTGTGTGTGTGTGTGTGTGTGTGGGTGCGTGGGTGTGTGAAATAAGTCTGTGTTCTAGTCAACTGTCTTAAAACATTGAATTCATATATTGGTGTATGGTGTGGGTGTGCGTGGGCGTGTTCGCACACACACGTATGTGCGTGTGTACGTGCTGCGTATATGCGTACGTAAAAATAAGTTTTTATGTCTTCTAGTCTATGGGTTTAAAATTGTGTTCACAATTGATGTGTGTGCGTGCGGGCGTTTGCATGTGTGTGCGCATGCGCGTGTGTGTGTGGTGTGTGTGTGTGTGTGTGTTCGTGACATTTTATTTGAAAACCAATATGAAATATAGCTTTTGTGTCTTTGATATATTTGATGTGTATCAATCTGCCTGTCAGTATTGTAATTGCCCTTCATGGGATGATTAAAGTGTTTTTGACTTGACTTTGACTTTGACTTGACACACCCACTCAGAGGCCATCCACCTCCATTTTGCTTGCCCAGCAGGAAGTGAACAAACGATTTTGCTGTGCCCAGCAAAGGGATAAAGCTGATGACTGTGTGGCCCCAGTCTTCATATTCAGTTCACAACAAACATGCTGAGGGTACAAACCAACCAGGCACCATCACAACCACCTTTTTTCTCTCCTAAAAAACAGCCCATCTGTGATGGTAACAGAACCCACAACCTTCGAACAAGGCACCCAACGCACTAATCACTAAGCTATGGTGACTGATTCTCTCTCTCTCTCTCTCTCTCTCTCTCTCTCTCTCTCTCTCTCCCCCTCTCTCTCTCTCTCTCTCTCTCTCTCTCTCTCTTCTCTCTCTCTCTCTCTCTTTCCCCCTCCCCCTCAATTGTTGATTGGTATGACAGGTTCACATTAATGATGGAGGAAGTGTCACTGCTCTCTGATGAAATTATTCTATTAGGTGACTTTAATATAGATTTGTTAAAAGCAAACCAAAACTGGATGCAAACTTATGATTCTTTTTACCTCATGCAGTTAACTGATAAACCTACTAGAATCACTAATACATCCCAAACACTGATAGATCACATTTATGCAACTTCACCAAGTAATATCACAGAAGTATGTTGCCCAGCCTTTGGATGTAGTGACCAACTTCCAGTGTGTTTAACATGGTCAAAAAAGGGTATCAAGATTCAAAAAATTTGTCACAAAGTCATTAAATACAGATGCTTATCTCATTTAGACAAAAGTGCATTTCTACTTGATTTACTCAACTCTTCTTTATCATTAGTCTATCAGTTTACTAACCCTGATGAAGTGTTTGAGATATGGTACCATAGTTTTCTCAATGTCCACAATGCACATGCACCCATTAAAACAAAGTGTATCAAAACCAGTCCAAAGATTCCATGGATAACCGAAGAGTTGGAAAGTGCCATCAGATGGAGAAATCAGCTATCAGTGTCAGGAACTAGGGAAGAATACACAAAAAAGAGGAATATAGTAAACTCTATGAAACGCTTAAGAAAGAAAAAGTACTTTCAACAACTAATACACTCTAAGTCAGACAATAGATCTGTTTGGAAAGCAATAAATCATTTGACTAATAAAAATGTAACATCTCAAAGTTCATCACTCAAAGATATATCTAATGATGATATTAACACCCATTTCTGCAATATAGCCTCTTCAACATTCAAAACAGACAAACCGCATCTTCACAAATTAGAAACATTAAAGCATTTCTGTAGCTCTAAAAACATTTCATCAAATTTAGAGAGTCATCTGATGCGTATTAACGATGTTTACAATGCTCTCACTCATTTAAAACAGATAAACACAAAAGGTCTTGATGGTATTGATGGTAAAATTCTGAAAATAGCTGACCCTGCTATTGTAGAATCTCTCACATACATTTACAATTTGTGCATTACTGCTAATACCATTCCTAAAGCATTCAAATTTGCCAAAGTTATACCTATCTTTAAATCTGGTGACCATTCAGACCCCTCCAATTACAGACCAATCTTTATCTTGTCCACATTATCAAAACCTTTAGAGACCCATATCAACAAACATATTCTACACCACTTAAACCGGTATCATTTGTTCCATCCTAATCAATCTGGTTTCAGGGCTAACCACTCCTGTCAAACTGCTTTGACAAGCTTACTTGATCAGTGGCTTACTAATATCAATAATAATAAAATCACTGGAGTTATTATAGTAGACTTTGCTAAGGCGTTTGATGTGATTGACCACATTCTGTTATTAAAAAAACTAAAAATTTATGGTCTTTCAGATAATACTGTCAAACTCATGTTATCATTTCTTTCCAAGAGAAAACAAGTTGTTTCAGATAAAGGCAATACATCTGAAGTACTGTCGAACAACTATGGCCTCCCCCAGAGATCTGTCTTAGGACCAGTTCTTTTCTCTGTATACATTAATGACTTACCCTTAGCTCTAAACACACAATGCGAGCTATTTGCAGATGATACAACTGTCCATACCTGGCATTCTCAGTTGACTGAAGTTTCTTCTGCTTTACAAGAAAGTATTCATCACCTGCTTAAGTGGTCAGAGCTAAATCACATGAGTCTTCATCCCCCAAAAAACTAAGCACTTAATTATAACAACTCGACAAAAACGGCAAAATCTCCCAAACAATATTACAGCAATATACATAAACAATAACAAAACTGATGAAGCAGATCATCACAAAATTCTTGGTATTACAATTGACAACAACCTTTCTTGGATGTATTGTGCAAAAAAATATCAAAATGTAGACATGAGTTATCTAAAATAAAGAATTTTTTGGAACTTAACGCTAGGAAAATGTTTCTCAATGCATACATCATCCCATATGAGTTATGCTTTAACGATTTGGGACTCGGCTAGTGCAAATGTTCTAAAGCCATTGTTCAGTATGCATAGACGAGCTTTAAAGCTTGTTCTTTTAAAATCTTTGTCATAAACTATCTCCGATTATAGAACACTTGATATTCTTCCATTAAGATCCAAGCTTAAGCAAAATAAGGCCGTGTTTATGTTTAAAATCATGTCTGGTTTAGCTCCCCCCTTGCTTCAAAATAGATTTGAAATAAAATGTCAATCGTCATGCCCATCAGATAATGGTGCCACTTCCGAGAATTGACTTATTTTAAATCCAGTCTCACATATTCCAGTGGTTCATTATGGAATGAAATTTCTAACCTTAACCTTCATAAGGCTAACAGTGTTTCTGTATTTTGAAAAGTGTACCATGCGCATCTTATGAATAATGTATCACTATCTTGATGATATTGTATTTTACTTTGTAAAGCCACTAACTAATTATGCCATGCATTTTCAACCGGCGAAAGTGTGTATGTCTACTCCTAACCACCTCCCTCCCCAACTGTTTGTCCCTTTCTTATTCTTGCCGCCTCCTGCTTCTCTCTCGTCCTCTCCTCTTTCTATCCCCCTCCCCTCTAGTTTCTGTCTGTCTGTCTGGCTGGCTGTCTGTCTCTGTCCCTGTCCCCATGTCTGCCTGACTGTTTCTCTCTCCGTGTTTCTCTCTCTCTCTGTTTCTCTCTCTCTCTGTTTCTCTCTCTCTCTCTCTCTCTCTCTCTCTCTCTCTCTCTCTCTCTCTCTCTTTTCTCTCTTATTCTTCTTCACTATTTTTCCTTCTTCACAAATCTCCTTCTTCCCCTTCCCTTCCCTAACCCCTCTCACCCTTGGCTAGCTGTCTCTCCATGTAAAGCATTTTTGTCTCACTGAAACATTTTAGTAGGTGCATTACACTTCTGCTATGTGATGAAATCTTGTATACTCTCGTGTATGTTATGATTTTGTTAAAACAAAACAAAAAACAAAAAAATCTGAGCGCTTTGATTTGTTGCTTTACAAGATTCAGCGCTATATAAATTCCATACATTATTATTATTATTATTATTATTATTTGATATTTATAGGTGTTGTAACTTGCATAAATTGTAGCTCTGATTGTTTCCATGTTCCTTCCCCTTTCCTCCTCCTTCAACCTTTTCATTCTTCTCTGCTTCCTCTTCTTGTTCTCTTTACTGTTGTTTTTTTTTCTCTTCTTCTTCCCTTTCATCTTGTCCTCTACATAAGCTAATAATGATAAATACTGCACATCCCTTCCCCCTTCTCTCCTCAAATAAAGATCATTCATTCATTCATTCATCCTCTCTCTCTCTCTCTCTCTCTCCCCCTTCTCTCTCATATCTGTCTTGTGTATACAGCCATCTCTATTCTGTTTGTTTATGCATGTTTACAGTTTACCTAATTCTTTAGACATTTCATTATTGTTTGTTTAATTGAATGATTAGTCGATTGATTTACCTTTTGGACTGAGGGCTGGATGAAAAAAAGCCACCATTGTGCAGTTTACCTAATTCTTTAGACATTTCATTGTTGTTTGTTTAATTGAATGTTTGGTTGATTGATTTACCTTTTGGACTGAGGGCTGGATGGAAAAAAAAAAAGCCACCGTTGTGCTTATTCTTTTCCCTCAATAAAAACGTTAATTCAAAAATGTTAATTCATTCCCTCTCTCCTTCCCCCCTCTCTCTCTCCTCTCCCTCCCTCCCTTCCTTGCTTGTGTTCTCTTAGATCCTTTCTTGCTCGTGTACAGTGTGAGCAGAGTCACTCACCTCTTTGAGGGCCATCAGTTCACCAGTGCTCATGTTGACAGCGGTGTACACTTTGCCAAACTGTCCCTCCCCTGCAAAACACGCATGCAACAAAAGTATAGATGGTACACAGCACACACATACAAATCAACTTTAACACTCAAAGGCATGTGGAAACACACATGTAACAAGTGTATAAATAAAACAGTTACACAACGCACACACGCAAATCACTTCAGTACTAAAGCAGCTAGAAAAATGCACGTAACAAGCAAATGTAACACACAATGATATACACAACAGACACATACAAATCTTTCAAACCCTCAAGCCCCTAGAAACACACATGTAACAGGTGTATAAATATAACAGCTACAGAATACACACATACAAATCACTTCCAACACTCAAGTCCCTGGAAAAACACACTTGTAACAAGCAAATGTAACAAATATACAATGCACACACACATAAACCACTTAATTAAATATTACAGACTTTTTTATGGTAACAACAAAATGAACATCTCCTACACAAATTATATAAAACCAACCATTAAACATTCTAAAACTAGAATTATATTACACAGCATTAAGACTACAACAAATCTTTCATTGAAATGAGGAAAGATACTTATAGAGCATTAGTAAGGTAGGTGTGTGTATATATATGTGTGTGTGTGAGTGTGTGTGTGTGAGCACATACATATTTATTTATTTATATCGAGGATAATAGAATAAGCACTCATGTGCTTTTTTTTTTACATCCAGTCCCCGTGCGTACGCGGTTTTGTCAATTTTGTCATCTGTTTCCACCGGCACACAATGGCCTACTCTTACGAAAAGCGGAACAGGATTTAACATGTGCGCAAGATGTTCTGCATGCGTTGGCACACGGGGCCTCGGTTTATAGTCTCGTCCTAAGGACATATAATGCATGTGCATGCATGCATGCATGTATGTACACGTGTGTGTGACCTCACGTACCATTTCTACACAGAACAGTACACACACACACACACACACACAACTTTAAAACACATACACAAACGTGAGGGTACATTCCTGCACTACAATCAAACCCCTTCCATGTCCTGTACAACCTGTGTGTGTGTGTGTGTGTGTGTGTGTGTGTGTGTGTGTGTGTGTGTGTGTGTGTGTGGTGGGGTGTGTGTGTGTGTGTGTGTGTGTGTGTGTGTGTGTGTGTGTGTGTGTGTGTGTGTGTGTGTACATTTGAATTTGTTAGAATATTGTTAATCATTGTTGGTTGTTTGTGTGGGAGCAGACTGAATGGAAGCGCTCTGATTTGTAATTGCAAGATATAGCGCTCTATAAATTCCATATATTATTATTATTATTATGTCCTCACCAATTTTATTGCCACGCTGCCACCGGAAGTTGACGCGACGGACGTTGATGCGGTAGTCGGGCTCGCGTACTTTGTTGGCCACGCGGCCAATGCGACTTTTCTCCCTCAGCTGCGCTTCCCTCTGCTTCTCCTTGCGAAGCACGGCCTCGCAGATGCGCTCTCGGCGTGACATGGCCGACTGTATCTCTCCAGCTGACGCTGTGGATTAGTGCCCAAATTTTAGTATTTCAAAACGCAGTTCAACTATGTGGGGGGGGTTTTGGTTTTTTTTTAAAGAATTGTTAATTGAAGTTGGGGTATTTTGTGTGTAATTCAGATGTCAGTTGTTAACAGTCAAATTGTTTTGTTTACACATAAAATTTTCATTGTAAATTGTTTCGGCAAAATATGAAAAATGACTATGGTTTCGACAAAATATGAAAAATGACTATGGTTTCATCAAAATATGAAAAATGACTATGGTTTCAGCAAAATATGAAAAATGACTATGGTTTCATCATAATATGAAAAATGACTATGGCGATATTGAATACCTTCATCCAGTTCAAAGATTACTTTACTGAATTTATTCACAAGCTTTTGTTAAGCAGAAAGACCTTTACAAGTCAAAACAAGGATTGGGGTTTTTTTGGTTTGGGGGATGGGGGGGGGGGGTTGGTAGGAGGGATGTGTTTTTTTTCTGTCTTGTTTTTCAAGTACTTGTCAAAATTTAATGGATTTTACGTATATTAGCATACAAATATCGGAGAAAACCCAAAATATGATTAATAACTCTAACATGTTAATTTCCAATAACTATGACAAACCAAAGAAAAGTAAACAGTAAAACCACAAAGAGAACAATAAGAGAACAAACCATCAAATGTGTATGCCAGATACAAGTTTGAGAAACCAGAATTTTTTAGAAAAAAAAAGAATTTTTAAAATGAAGAAATTTGGGGAGTTGAAGGGGGTCATGATTAGGGGGTCATGATGAGGTCATACATGTACATCCAAACAACATGAACAAAAGTCAGGCATCCAAAAAAGTTCCTGTATCTGCTATGACACTAAACAATTGATGCAAGAGACACATTTTTTTTTTAAAGCCATTCAATTATGGATACAATGACTGAATCATCAGACTTTTTTTTTCCATTAATGTCAAAAGGTTCAATCTTGAATTACTCATGAGGTTATGCTGAAATGTGCACACACATGCCAAGAAAGATTCATGCAAATATATACGATTCCAAACTCAAAGTTTATATAAGCATTTGTGTAAACATGGTTGTTGAGTGTAAAGTCAAATTTTTATTTCCAGATGCTACATTGAAAAAAAAACAACAAAAAACCCACAGTGTGTGTGTGTGTGTGTGTGTGTGTGTGTGTGTGTGTGTGTGTGTGTTTGTGTGTGCGTGCGTGCGTGCGTGCGTGTGTGTGTGTGCGTGCGTGCACGTGTGTGTGTGAGTGTGTGTGTGTATATGCACGCATGCAGGCACATGCAAGGAAACATCATATCCTAAAACACAATGCAAATTATACTCGATCTGATTAAATGTTTTCACGTTCTTTGCAACATTTAAAAACATGTAACAAATGGGAAAATAACCACTGTTAAAAGCAAGACGCAATAAAAAAAGAAAAAGAAAAAAAGAGAAAAAAAGAAAACCTGGCAGGCAGGCAGACAAAACAAAGGACAGAACAAAAAGGACTGAGCAAAGCACAGAACACAAATAACAAAGTATAGACCACAAAGGATAACACAAAGTATAAAACATACAGACTTCAGACTTTTTTTGTGGGATTTTGTTTTTATTGGGGGGGGGAGGAGGGTTTGATGCGATTTGGGGGATTTTTTGTTTTTTGTTCTTTTGGGGTTTTCTGCTTTTTTGGGGGGTGTGGGGGTGTGGGAGAATGATGGGGATTGTTTTGTTGTTTGGGGGTCGTTGTTTTCAGATCTTTTTGTGTGGGGGTTGTTTTGGTTTGTGTGTGTGGGGGTGGGGGGAGGAGAGGGGGAGGGGGGAGAGGGGAAGCTTCTTTCCCATATTTTATAGTCTCTTTACAATCTCTTTGCGTGTTTCTGTCACTTGCCAGTAACGAGAAGAACAGGGAGGCAAATACAAACCTCGGTGTCGCTGATGATGGATGTCCAGCACTAGTCCCCCATCCGAGCCATCATGAATGCTCACCTCGCTGTGAGACTCCGGCATCAAACGACGCACACCTAGGCATACACAGACACACACATGGGCAAAGCTGCCACCACACAACACACTGCAGCACATATGGAACACTTGTACACACAGCGCGGGAACAGTTATGCTCTGATTATGCTGGTTTCAGGGGTGTGTCTTTGAAACAAACAAACAGACAACAAAGAGCGTTCTGGAAACGAAGACAATTTTCCAAGTCTAAAACCTGAAAAAGGACAGGGATCATTTTTCCATTTGTAATAGATACAAGCTGTTTTCTACATGCTGGTGGTTAAACAAAAGTATGTTCAGTATGAATGATGGCATACATTCAAATATGCAAGCAAAATGTCTATGTACCTTATCTGAATTTGGCGGTCTGTGCTTTTGTGCGTTTGTGTAGGTTTTCTCCCTTGAGGATTTTTGTTGGTTGGCTGATTGGTTGGTTTGGTTTGGTTTGGTAGCAGGGCTCTTGAGTAAAAATTCAAATAAACAATAGATACTGTATTTCAATAAACCATACTACAGATCCTAAAGCTGTCATGTAACTATCCCTGACAAAGTAAATCAGAATGCAGATCATACAAGCTGTCATGTAAATACCACTGACAAAATTACAACAAAACACTGTGTAACTATCAACACAGTAATTGGGTTACTCACTCTCATTCTAGCTTTTTAAACAAAAGAAAGAAAAGTGCAAATGTTTTTAGCCAACCACATGCTGTTATGAAAACAAATGGAGATAACAGAATACAGCTCATACATACATGTCACACATTTTATCAAATGGTACAAGGAAAAACCGTCAGAACTCTAGAAATTATTTCATGTAAGTTATGTTATGTTTATATATATATATATACTTATTTATATTTCTATATATGCATGCAAAATACAATGCAGAGAGGATAAAAAGCAGATTCTAAACATAAAAACTGACTACAGCTTATCTTTTTACGGGAAAAGGTTGGCAGTTTTTTTATAATCAACAAAGTTTTACCTTCTGAATATGCACAGAGTTTAATTCATCTCTCAGTCTCATAAACCACACACCAAAACGCAGTAACTTCGTACTCATGAACCACACGAAAGCGTAGTGCCATCATGCCCTACTTTATTAACTTTGACACATGATACAAACATGTAAAAAAAAAATAATGCAACATAATATGTAACAATCCTTTGCCAACATTATTCTCAAATAATTTCATACAGATCTGTTGTATAATATGAGAGATTTACATTTTTAACATTTCAGCTCATTTTGGCCAAATCCTTCCATGAACAGGAAGTTAATACTGTCAGTTCTCTATATAATAATAATAACAATAATATATTATAATAATAATAATAATAATCGTAATAATAATAGTAATAATAATAATTAATAAATGGAACTTATATAGCGCTACATCTTGCAAAGACAAATCAAAGCGCACGAGACTATGAGACTAAGAGTTATGGTACAACTTATTTTTATTCAATCATAAGCAGACAGATACTCCCGTGTCTGATCATCAGTCTTTCATAAAGGGCAGCCATAACCTGTATTCAGAGAAGTTAAGTCTGAAGAAGTTCCTATTTGCCACACTCCCTGCTGATTTCAACGTGTGATGACAGACTCTTAAAGGTATTCTAGATCTCACAAGTACATGATAATAGCAAAGGGACTTGTTCACTGATGACACAGTCTAATTCCATCATAGTTATGACTAATGAAGAAAGCCATCATCAAGCCACAGAGGCCCTAGCTGGCTTGCATAAATGCTGACCTTAAACATATTTTTTTTCTTTTTTTCAGGCAGGTAGAAAGGCGCCTTTAACTGGTTAAAAGGGATGCCCTACCTTTGGAAAGTTCCCACATGTTACAAGATTTTCAAATGACATCCCACCCTCCTGAAATTCAGCTCATCTGCTAGCAAAAAGCAAAGCTGTACAATATAGACCAGAGGACCGAGCAGCATATATTGGGGGGGGGGGGGGGTGTACAATGGTCAGGATAAAAGGAAAACAACAGCAGCATTCCCCATTCCAACCAATGACTTACTTTTCAAATATGTTGCGGTTTTTTTTTAAAAGAAAAACGCTCAGAAACAAGATTCCACAGCCCTCACAACAGCACTACAGGCTAAATATTTCTCTATGATAACTACTATGAATGTTGCAGCTATTTCATATTAAGCCTTCTACCAGTAAGAAGGTTTAATCATAAGTAATCAAGCCCTCTAACAGTGACAATAACTGTACTCAGTGTAAATTAAACCAATATGTTTTCTACTGCATGGAGAAACACTTCACAAATATTCCCATTATTTATAAACACAAGTATTACACAACATTACATGCAAAGCATTTTTAATTATATGATTTTTCAAATTACAGTCGCACCATTTCAGCATACTGCATTTCATCTTCATTCATCTAACCCGTAACATTTTAGATTTGACATATCAGTGACACACAAGACCACCAAACGTTGATCTAATCCATCATGTCTTGACTTTTGTTGCAAGACACTGCACTACTGTTAATTGTCATACTACACATTGAATAATCAGCACAGGAATAAACTTTTCTAAACATCCCTTTCGCAAAACCTGCAAGACATGAGTACCTTTTACACCAAACACAGAACCACCAGTATACCCAAAAAGCCTTTCTGCAACCTCATTCTTTGCAGTTCCTTCGACGATTTTTAGCACTTCCAACATAAATATCCTTCTCCGCAGCATGTATGTATTTGTATTTCATGACTCAACAATTCATCTATGTAACAAAACTAAAATTATTTATTTATTCATTTATTTATTTATTTATACCACTTTAAGTCACAAGATTGCTCTGCGTGAAAGTCGGGCTGCTCTCCCCGGGGAGAGCGGGTCGCCACAAGAGCAGCGCCACCCTTTATTTTTTCTTCTTTTTGGGGGGTCTGCATCAGAGTGTCTTTTTCTAAGAATTTTGCCAGGGACAACTCTCTTGTTGCCGTGGGTTCTTTTACGTGCGCTGAATAATTTTGTGCAACACACGGGACCTCAGTTTATCGTCTCATCTGAAAGACTAGCGCCCAGACCACCACTCATGGTCTAATGGATGGCAGAAAAGTTTTGGGCCCAAACAGGATTTAAACCACCGCACACTTCCGACCCGAACTTTTCGCTTTCTAGACAGGCGCGTTACCTCTAGACCACTGATCCACTAAAACTAAACCAAGGATAAGTTTTACAATTATCCCTCTTTACATCAACACAACAAATAACCCCCACAATACATACTCAACAATGTGAAAACACACAAATACGAATCCTTACGCGTGTCCGGCTGGGGGCTTGGGGTAGAGGGGGTGGAGAGACCAGAGGCGGGAAAATGAGTGGCGGAGTCACTGGCGACCGAGCGAGTGGATGTTGAGCGATGGACCTTCACAGTCTGCTCAGGCCACGACACATAGCGCTGGATTGGCTGTCGTGGCTCCAGAGACTTGGAAACCATGGTGATGCCTGCACAGTCACTCCAGGATACAGGCATGACCTTCTTCTTCTCAGAGAACAAGCAAGTAATGACAGAGAGATATGCTAAGCAAGAAAGAGATATGCTAAGCAAACTACTCAGAAAAAGACGGGAAACCTCAATTTCACGTAGATTTTGCGCCACACAGTGCGCCAATCCAGCACAAGTCAGTCAAGGGTCCAGTGCTAAAATTAGCCCCTTCCTTTTACCAAGTTAAAGTGCGGTCAGTTTCTGCTACGATAAGCACCAGCTGGGAAGGAATGGATAGCAGCTGAGAGTAGCCGAAAGTGGGGGGAAACTGACAGACAGCTGTGGCCAGCAAGAAACATGAGGAAGAGGCGATGTGTCCTCCCAGCAAATGTCAATGCTGTCTCAAAGGCCACAAAAAATCAATCTTGAAGCTGCTTCAGGTATTCACATGTTCTCTCAAAGCTGTCATCAGGTGGGAAGGGGGGAAGGGGGGGGGGAGGACAACAAAACACACAAAAAACGGGTACAGCCTCCTCCTTTCCTAACTCTAAACTGGGCCTGGCTCACTGGCGGATCCTCTACTACCCTTGTACACAATTCCAGAATCCTGGCAAAGGTCTTCCCAGAGTGATTTATTTACTGAAAACCTGTCATGTCAAGAATACTCATGCTAAAGTAAGTGTGGCGGCTTTCTTTACCAAGGCAGTAAACATAAGTTCACCTATTGGACATGCGAATTGTTAACTTCTGGCAGTTTTTTTAAAGACATCTTACTCTCAAAACTTTCAAACTGTGAAGCTGGCAGAGAGAAACCTTGGTATATTTGCAATACCACTGAGGGATTTTCACGACCATTTGCTTTTTGTTCAAGGACTGAAGCAGGATTTTTTTTTTCTTACAAGTACAGTATTTTATACTAAAATAATGAACCATAAATGCTAACATTCACTTACACACACGTGCGCACGCACACACACACACATACGCACACACATGCACACACAAACATGCACACACACACACACACGCATGCACAAACGCACACATTTTCTTCTTTATTTCTTTTTTTATTTTCAAACCATCCCACCTGCACCAATAGGTCTCTGCTCCATTGTGCCGATGACATGGGTAAGACAATCACTGATCGTCTGCTTGAATTTCTGAAATATTAACACATCAGTCATGTCTCCCAGTTTCTAAAATCAGCCATTTCTCAAAACCAGCAAATGTTTCCAATGTATATAGTATCCTTATAAATTGAGTGAGTGTGTGTGTGTGATATGTTCAGTTTAACGTCTATTCACATGTAGTGATTTTAGATGGGAAAAAGTAATCTAAACAAGAGAATGCAAACAATAAAAGGAAAGTGTCAGATAACAGTACTGAATAAAGCATAGCTTTAACATACTACAAAAACTCTGAGTGTGTGTGTGTGTGTGTGTGTGTGTGTGTGTGTGTGTGTGTGTGTAAAAGAGAGAGAAAAACTAAGTGAGAAAGAGAGAAAAGTGTGTGTGTGTGTGTGTGTGTGTGTGTGTGTGTGTGTGTGTGTGTGTGTGTGTGTGTGTGTGTGTGTGTGTGTGTGTGTGTGAACATGCACATAATACCACGTAAAGATATGTTTACACATAGCAATACAAACGACAGAGACATCACAGAGAATTTAAAGAATTACCAATACACCAGACTATCTAAATGGTCAAGAATCTTTCAACCCACCTTCAGATTTCTTTCCCCTCAACTTCACCTTCTTCATTTTCTTCTTCTTCATTTTCTTCTTCTTCATTTTCTCCTGCTTCTTTTTTTTTCTCCTGCTTCTTTTTTTCTCCTTCTTTTTCTTTTCTTCTTCTTCTTCTTCCCTCTCAACTCTGTCAGGAGTCATTCGGGCATCTCACACAAAGGGTGTTCCCCATACTTCTCCATTCATGTCAACCATGTGCCAAAAACATGGGTCTCTTCAAATGGCTTTCACAACAATCATTTCCCTTTTCTTTCTTTATTCTACCTTCTAAGACTTCTCCAGATATGGTCTAGCCTATCTGAACTATTCCACAAGCAGTTACATTCCCATGAAAAATCAAAACTAAAATTTTCACAATTCCAACAACAACAAAAATCACTGTCTCACCTCAAATTCTGCATTGGTCAGGTACGCCAGAAATTTGGGATCACAGACTGAAGTCAAGAAATCAAGGCCATGGGTTGCCCACCTGTGAGAGGGGTAAAAAAAAGTAGCTAAGGTCACTTCACGTTCAAGAAAGGAGTCAACGATTTTTTTTTCTCCAAAAATAATAGTATCAAAGATCACAGTTTGTTCAGTCACAAAGGCTCCACTTAAAAAATTGTCACAGTTTGCAAGATTGAGACTAAGATGTCTTCAAAAATCTACCAGAAGTTAACACTGCACGTATCCAATACGTCAACATACGTTTACTGCCTTGGTAAAGAAAGCTGGTACATTTGATTTGTGTGTGAAATTTGATCCATGGGGTGGCCTGTTTGGCAGAGAAAGGTACTGTCTGACACTATGCAGAATGTTTATTCGTGCAAAAAAACCAAAATAAAACCAAACCAAAAAAATCTGTCAAGTACTGCATGGCTGGAATTTTTTAAATGATTATATTCTTTTCATATTTATAAAAACGATGACACTTCATCAAAGCATTCAAAGTTCTGATGTTGTTATTTTCGAACATACATGATGGTATTTTTGTGGATGGTTGAAGCACTTTTTACTACTAATGACCAGTAATGAGAAGCTTATGACTGCTGCAACTTCTGAACTCAGAGCACAGCTGCCTACATGGCGAGAGAAACTATGACTGCTTTGCTCACTCACTCTCATCACGAATGTATTCATGTGCTCCTAACAATTCCCACAGGGCATGAACGAGACAAACAGCATAATCTGAGCTAGCCTCCCTATCTCCTATCCCAGGATTTAGGCTGGAGAACACTCAACATTTAAAAAAATATTTATGCTATTCAATTCTTAGGGATAACAATGAATATCCAGCAAGGAAAATACTTGTACTATCCATTTCTGAGGGCTAAGAATACATTCATATATTTTCTGCACCAACCCATCCCTTCCCTGTTAAATGCGTATCCATGCTGACACAATTCTTCCAAAACCAAAGAGATAATAATCAAGATGATCATTATTTCCAGCACTACCTTTTCATACAACAAACAGGACGTTTTTCAAAAGCACAATGATAACAGAAAAAGTCACAGCACAGACATATCAAAGCATCAAAACTACCTTGGTCGAGTTCCTCTCCCCCGTTCGCACTTTTGCAGGACAAAGTTCATCCAGTCGACGGCGAAGGCCACCAGCATCTGACACTGTCTCTGGCGTTGTTCCGTAGAGATCAGGCGCATCAGCTCCTTGGAGTACTGACACGACACACAGAAGGAAGAAAACATATCAGACAAGTGTAAGAAGGAAGGAGGCAGGACGGTTAAGTCGCTCACTGCCTAACGAGTAAACTGCGAGGTTCTGGGTTCGATTCCCATCTTTGCCCTTTCTTGGTGAGAAAATTGAACTGAATGGTGAAGTCTTTTGGATGAGAATATAAAATGAGGCCATGTGAACGAATGCATGCAGAACATCTTGTGCACATGATAAAAACCTGTTCTGCCTTTCAAAAGAGTAGGTCATTTCATACTGGTAGGAACAGATGACAAAAACTAAAAAAAACACATGCACATATGTGTCTGGTTTAGACATAATCCCTGAAGTCGGAATGTGGCTACCTAAACAGTGGAGGGGGGGGACAAACAGTCAGTGACGCAAAAATCTCATCATTCTAGCCGAGGAACAACAACAACAACAACAAAGAGAGAGAAGTATAAACACACAGAGAACATACCAGAGTAAAGAAAATGGATTCTAGGAAAGCAATACAACACCTCCCTATTGCTAGTGGCAGTAACAGTAGCAGACGTAGTTGTGTAGGAGGAGGATGGGGTGGAACAAGCAGCACCAGCAGTACTGCTACTCCTATCATTATTATCATAATTATCATTACAGCAGCAGCAGTAATAGTGGTAGTGGTGGTAGTGGTGCTAACAGATATAGTAGTAATGGTAGCAACAGCAGCAGTAATACTAATAGTAGGAGTAGCAGCAACAGCAATAGTAGTAACAGAAGCAGCAGCAGCAGCAGCAGAAGCAGCAGCAGTAGAAGAAGCAGCACCAGAAGCAGCAGCACCAGAAGCAGCAGTAGCAACAACAGCAGCAACAACAGCAGCAGCAGCAGCAGCAACAGCAGCAACAACAACAACAACGGCAGCAGCAGTTAAAGAAGTCAGCAGTAAAAACAGCAATAGCGGCAGCAGTATCAACTATAAACTAGGCCGAGCGGTTGAATTTCCGGAGGAGACGACCAGCGCAGCATACCTCAAAGCCGAAGTTGTAGCACTGCAGCAGCGTTTCTCTGTACAGCTTCAGCAGGTTGTCTTCATGCTGGATGATTTCGCTGAAGTTCACCTTGTCGTCCACCTGCCGAATGGCAAACGACACCTTCTCCTGAAGGTCCAGGGCGTTCATCTGCAAAAGGTAAGATAAGGATAGGACTGATGGGTTGTGTTTTGTGAGAAGTGAGTTAAAAGGGTGTGTGAGAGAGTGTGTGTGTGTGTGTGTGTGTGTGTGTGTGTGTGTGTGTGGGTGTGTGTGTGTACATATATGCATGCATATGCACATGTATGTGGGCCAACATGCATGACTGTACCACTTGTGTGTGCATCTGCACTTCTACAACACATGTCAGCATGCTTGTAAATGGGGTTTTATGTGACTGAAGAGTCAACCTGTGGATTGTCCGTCTTTGCTTGAGAATTTTCTGTCTTTCACACACATACGCATGCATGAACATAAACTCAAACACCCAAAACACACACATATGTACTCGCTCACATCCCCATCCCCTCTCTTCATTACCCATGCACACACATCCACAAAGCCTTACCCACAACATACACAAAGCATTTTTGACTTGACTTGACCACACACACACACACACACACACACACACCCAAGAGTCAAAGTTCGACCCCTCACCTTGACCTCTGACAAGGACTCGGCAATGGCCTGGTGACAGGGAGTCTGCTCACACACCAGAGCCACAGTGTTGCCCATCACTCGCTCAAACTCTTTGCGCTGGCTGCCCAGACAGGAAGAGCGAATCACCACGTACAGCAACCCTTCCACCTGCACACCCGCAACAACAACATCAAAAACGAAATGACAGTTTTCACTAGCTGGCAGTTAAGAAGGGCTGCGGGAACCTACTTTGTGCAGGCACATCTACAAAGCCTTACCCACAACAGACACACACACACAGACATCTAATATCACTAAGAGTGAACAGACGTTAAATTGAAGACACACACACACAAATATTTTGCACTTGACTTCACACACAAACACACGAATTTTTTTAACTTGAATTCTCACACACACATATTTTTTACTTGAATTCACACACACACACACACACAAACACACACACACACACACACACACACACCCCTGTCACAGTCAAAATTGGTGGTCTTAAAGTAACGCACTTGCCTAGAAAAGCGAAAAGTCCAGATTTCAGGTGTGCGGTGGTTCGATCCTCGTTTGTGCCCGAAACTTTTCCCCCACCCACTAGACCATGAGTGGTGGCCTGGGGCTTAGTCTTTCAGATAAGACGATGAACTAAGGTCCCATGTGCAATACTCATTTAGTGCACATGAAAGAACCCACAGCGACAAGAGAGTTGTCCCTAGCAAGACTCTGTAGAAAAAAAAGGTACTCTAAAATGAAACCAAATACATATGCAGACAGGAAAAGAAAAAAAAAATAATGGGTGGCACTGCTCTTGTGTTAACGCGCTCTCCCTGCGGAGAGCAGCCCAAAATTTCACTTACGGTGGTATACAATACAATACAATACAATGCAATACAACACAATGCAATACAGTTCTAAGGTGAGCTATGTGTAGTTTGTATCATAGTATGACAGGTGACAGTACAAGTTTGGGAGGGATGCACAGCTGTCAGTTCTCCTTTCAGCTGCTATTCCTACTATTCCTGCTATTCCTACCAGTTCTCCTTTCAGCTGCTAAAGTCCTTCGGATGAGACTATAAACCGAGGCCCCGTGTGCAAACGCATGCAGAACATCTTGCGCACACGTTAAATCCTGTTCCACTTTTTGAAAGAGTAGGCCATTGTGTGCCGGTGGGAACAGATGACAAAATTTACAAAACCGCATAGACACGGGGACTGGATGTTTAAAAAAAAGTCATATGAGCGCTTTGATTTGTTGCTTTACAAGATTCAACGCTATATAAATTCCATACATTATTATTATTATTCATTCCATCCCATCCCAGCCCAGCTGGGGCCAGCTTGTGCTAACTCTAGCAGGAACTGACCACACATGGACTTGATAAAAGGAAGGTGTGTGCCAATTTCAGCACTGGGCCCTTGACTGAGTTATGCTGGATTTGCACGCTGTGGATGGGGTGGTGTGGTTTAATATTGTCTGATGTGATAAAGAGGCGCAATGGATGATGAGGCACATCTACGACCACCTACAACCGAACAGCTCTGAAATTCATCAGTAAAAAAGATGCTTCTAGTTGTGTTAACATCATCCCTCACCTATCTCACATCCTCATCCAACCTCCCTTCTTGCTCCTTACACCAGACTGAAATACATGTTTCTGGCCCAGGCCAAAAGTTTTGTCAGTAACTGATTTAAGCTGAGTACCAAGGTTTACATTCGAATAGTAATGTGCTTTTAACTCTTCTACTACCGCGTTCCGTTTCTCTTACTTACCACTGTATACCAAGTATTTTCTGCAGTGTCTTTCAGTTTCACACCTACTGACTTTAAAAAATAATAAAAAATCGAAATAAAGACAGATCTACATGAAACTTTCTGTACTTGTTAAGTTGTGAATAAAAATTCAATATTTCTTAGTTTGACTCTTGTGTGACTTGTTGTTGTGGAATGCTGATGGCGATGATGTTGCGGTTGTTGTTGGCTACGGTGGTTATGCAATAATTTTTAAAATATGACTATTTCAAGAGGTAAAGAATTGTAAAGATGAAGTGAAATAAAATCAAACATGAAAAATAAGTAATAATGTTCAGATAATATTAGAATAACATGCAATCACACTCACAAACAAGCGTACAGGCTGACGAACAAACAGCCATTGAAATCAGGTCACGGTTTGTTCCAATTTTATTTTGCACTTCGTCAGTGAAAAACAGAAGAAAAAACCCATCATACTACCCACGAGTCACTAGCATCATTTTGCAAGTTTCTGGAGCCACAATTTTCACGAAATTCTTTCATTTTAAGCCAGTCACAGTCATATGCCCCCCTCGGCAGGATCGTTGTTTACACCACTGTCGTAGTCATCTTGATCACTCGAATCACCAATAAACACAGCACATCGATTCCACTCTGCAACTCTTGAATCCTCTGTTCAGCTTCTAAGTCCATTTCAGTCCACATAAGTTCAGATTCTGCCATTATTTTCACAGAAAATCCTCCAAAAAGTTCGTTGAAGCAGTCGCCATATTGATGCAGCTCCCTCCAAAAATTGTTACTCGATGACATCGCCGTAAAATCGAAAAAATCGGCACCAAAATCGATCAACTGAAGCCAAAATTGCAAATGGCGGCAGCTACACTATCTGGGAGCTCACTGCGCATGTCTAAAGCGATAAGGGGTGTGAGACCATGGTATATAAATAGCGCAAAGGGAGACACCGGGGTGTCCCCAGGTATTCGGCGGGCACACCCGCCCGCGGCTTCACGGACCAAGTAGTAAGAGGGCGGGTCAACCCGCCGACGGTAGTAGGAGAGTTAAGATGTTACACTGAGATTGTCAACCATGACATACTTGTAGCGTAACAACCTGCACTCTCCTTAGCCGAAATGACTCCTCTCCATCAATCAACTTCATGGCTAGGTTTGTTTTGTTTTTTCAGATAATGGGAGTTGACAGATACAGAAATAAACATTTTGCTGGAAGATGGTTTTGATAATCCAGTAACCCAGCAGCTGGTGTCATTCTAGCAAACTGGCTGAAAATGTATGCACGCTGGAGTGCCCTGACTGCCTCATGTATAAATGACCTGGGAGCAAGCATGTAACTAGTTTTCCTTTAATTCGCATATTTTAGTTGCTTTCTGATAACACATTCTTCATAATATAAAACATTACCCAAATCTGGTTTTCATTTTTATAAAGGATCCTCACGTATTCATTGAAAAGAACAAAAATCTTAACTTTTCTTTTTGCTTCAAATTTCTCACGTATTCATTGAAAAGAACAAAAATCTTAACTCTTTTCTTTTTGCTTTATTTCTTTTCTGTTTGGTTTGGTTTTGCTTTGGTTTACTTTGCAATGTTTACTTTTTTGTTTTGTCTGATGTTTCACTTACAGCGCGGTCTCTTTTCTACAACAAGCACAACCCAATACAACCATGACCCTACCTGGATATGTGACAAAGCAATGGCAGTTTCGGCAGTCGGCTCCACGATGACATTCTGCCCCTTCCACTGCGGACACAAGGGCAAATGGTCGATGCCTGCTTCACACCGAATCAACAGCAGGTACCCTTCCTCTCGAGTGGAGCCCATGTCTGTTGGGCTCGTGCTGTCGTCTCGACCGCTCGTCACATTCAGCAGTTGCAGAATCAGCCGCGTGTGGCCCACAATGCACTGGGGCACAAACATGATGTACCCTGCGCTCAGAGGCGCTCGCACCTGGAAAAGAACAACAAAAAAGGGATTTTTTTAAAAACTGCAAAACTCAACGATACGACTGTGAACCAATTATCAACTATCTGAAGCACAGTATGTTTAAATGAGTATTTTTAACAATGATTCAGTATTTACTGGTTTTGTACACTCTGCTTGAATCGAGTGAATTTCATTTTAATGTACCCAAAGAAGACACATTCACACCTGTCTCCAAATTTCCGTTTTAGGATCAGAAATGCTTGAAATCTGGTCAAATATTGTGTGCGTTTAGTGTGTGAATGAATGTGTGTGTGTGTGTGTGTGTGTGTGTGTGTGTGTGTGTTGTGTGTGTGTGTGTGTGTGTGTGTGTGTGTGTGTGTGTGTAGTGTGTGTGTGTAGTGTGTGTGTAGTGTGTGTGCGTGTTTGTGTGTGTGTACATGAGAGCGTAATACTTATGCATTTAATAATAATAATAATAATAATGTATGGAATTTATATAGCGCTGAATCTTGTAAAGCAACAAATCAAAGCGCTCAGATTTCATTTCATACCACTTTAAGTCACGGCAGATTTCTCTCCGTGAAATTCGGGCTGCTCTCCCCGGGAGAGCGGGAGAGCGCATCACCACAAGGGCTGCGCCACCCTTTTTTTTTTTTTTTCATGTCTGCAACTGTATTTGTTTCCCTATCAGAGTGGCTTTTTTCTAAGAATTTTGCCAGGGACAACTCTCTTGTTGCCGTGGGTTCTTTTACGTGCGCTAAATAATTACGTGTAACACACGGGACCTCGGTTTATCGTCTCATCCGAAAGACCAGCGCCCAGACCACCACTCATGGTCTAATGGATGGGGGAAAAGTTTCCGGTCCAAACGGGGTACGAACCGCCGCACACTTCAGACCCGGACTTTTCGCTTTCTAGACAGGCGCGTTACCTCTAGACCACCGATCCACCGTACTAATAACCAAAATGATGTCTGCAAGTAGCTGTTATCAGCTTTTTTGTCACGATATCAAATTATCTCTGGGGGTGGGATACCCTAGCAGTTACAACATTGCACTCACGATCTGACAGCTTGGGTTTGAGTCAATATCAGTACCAACTCCAATCCCCCCGCCCCCAAAATCCTTCAAACGAGACTACAAACTAAGGTCCTGTGTGCAAACGCATGCAGAACATTACACTCATGATCTGACAGCTTGGCTTTGAATCAATATCAGTACCAACTCCAATCCCCCCCCCCCCCCCCCCCCCCCCCCCCCACCAAAATCCTTCAAATGAGACTACAAACTAAGGTCCTGTGCACAAACGCATGCACACACATCAAAACCCATTCAGTCTTTCAGAAGAGTTGGCCCTTGTATGCTGGTGGGAAAGAATGGCAATTTTTTTAAAATTAAAAAACACATGCACACTGACGTTGTGTTTATACATCATCCCTGAAGTCTGAATGCAGCTACCTACCTGTCACATGCACCAAGTCTCACCATTGGTGACCCTCGGAGCTCAAGGAACTTGTGGGAGGGGGAGTGGGGGGGGGGGGGGGGGGGATAATAAATATGTTTCTAAAGAATAAAAAAGCTGGATCTTTTTCAGGTACGGTAGCAATGGATACATTTCATGGTGATAAATGTGGTGCAGAACATCTTTCGCACACGTTAAATCCTGTTCCGCTTTTGAAAGAGTAAGCCATTGTGTGCCGGTGGGAACACATGACAAAATTTACAAAACCGCATACACATGGGGACTGGATGTAAAAAAGCACATGAGTACTTATTCCATTATCCTCGATAAAAAATAATAATAAATTTTTTTTTTTTTTTAAAGTCAACTGAGCGCTTTGATTTGTTGCTTTACAAGATTCAGCGCTATATAAATTTCATACATTATTATTATTATCATTATCATTATTATTATAAATCATACGCAAAAGCAGAACCAAGATCACCGGCCTCCCTCCATCACTTACCCGCACGTGGTCCGTTTCTTTCAGTTTTTCAAACAGTTCCATCATCGTCACGTTTATGTTGAAGTCAGCTGCGATTTCCAGATCCTAAAATAAACAACAAATGGCTTATAAATATAAGTAATCTTGATTGGCCACATCTTCTTTGTCATATTTTCCCCCCTCGAATACACAAGCTTTGACTTTTTGTGAATGCTCCCATCTATGCACATAAACCCACTATAAGTCAACCTATCTAACCTTTTTTGGGGGGTGGGGGGTGGGGGTGGATTTTTGCGTGTAAGGCCATTTTTTTTATATTCTACCTTGAAAGTAACCCATTCTTTTTAAAAAGGTTTTACTTTTCTAGAATAATTCAAAGTAAGGGCCATACTGCAATCCTTTGTCTAAATGTTTCTACTGAGTTTTCTCCCACACTTACAAGTACAGTTGATATTGTCATTCATGGTAAGGGTCATAATACTACTGTCTAGGGTTCATACTTGCGTTTTCTCCAATACTTATAAAGTAAACTGATATCATTCCACATTTCATAAAACAATTTACGTATGACTAAAGTTGCACACAACCAGAAAGTTTTGAACTACTATCAAAAAACAGCAACCTAAATCACACCTGAGCAGCATACTTTCATCAAATATGAGAAAGTTTTTACCACAAAAAGTACTATGTAAACAATCTCCCTCGCTCTCATTTTAAAACACACTCACACACACACTCACCAAACAGAAAATATCATTCACCGATGCCTAACAAACATGTAACAATGACCAAGGCCAAATAACCGGGAGAAGAAGACTACTACTTACTTTTCTCAGTTTCTTTGCAAATCCCAAAGCCTTCGTTGCTCGTTCCCTTGCCTCATGGAAAAGATTCTTGAAACTGCGTAGTGCTACCTGCACCGACTGCCTGGAGAGAGAGAAAAAAAAAAGCAGTTTTTCACCTTTATATCTATTCATATATATGTCCTAACAAAATCAAAATATTTCAGGTTCCACACACACTAATTCCAGGGGGAAAAGTAAGGCAGGGGGGGAGAACTGGGAAGGAAAACATGTTTTACTCCGCCTTTTGTAGCTGGAAGTTTATGAGTCACATCCCTTTTATCCAATTATTAATGTTTAGTCTATGGCATATTACATGGCAGGGAATGGGGGAGCTAGTTGCAAAATCTTTATGGGTGCCCCCAAGGTCCACGGGACTACGGGATAGATGAAGGTGAAGGTGAATATTACAACTGCCTTACCTTTACTGGAAATATTCAAATCAGTGTTCAACTGACACGTGTTTAGAATTAAATTTAACCATTCAGATAAGTTCAGAGGTTTAAATACGGAGTTCTTGTCTAAAAGGCAAGAGATCCTGGGTTTTGTCCCATCCAAAGCTGGGACTTTGAGATCCTATCCATAACCATAAGTGAGACTCCCCCCCCTCTCTCTCTCTCTCTTCTCTCTCTCTCTCTCTCTCTCTCTCTCTCTCTCTCTCTCTCTCTCTCCTCCCTCTCTTTCTGCATTCTTCAATGTGAACTCCAAGGTTCACCAATGGTGAGATTGTACATATATGACCATTGTCTACCATTAAGATAGCTGCATACTGACTTTGGGCATGATGTCTAAACAACAGTGTGCATGCATTTTTAAAAAATTTAAGTCATCCATTCCTATTGGCATGCAATGGCCTACTCCTTCGAAAGGCAGAATGGGTTCTAACAAGTGTGCAAGATGTTTCCATGCATTTGTAAACAGAACTTCAGCTTACAGTCTCATCTGACTGACGGACTTCCAGCCATGTGGAGTCGGAACTGAATGATGGTGGCTCAAACCCAGATTGTCAGATTATGCGCTCAATGCTCTTAAATACTAAGCTAAACCCCGTCCTCCCGAGTGATGGTTTTATTGCTGGTATTTCAGATGAGACAGTGAAGAGAAGCCCCATTACTACCAGCTTTTAGTGTACACAAAATTGCCAAAGACAGCAAAAGAGATCTCTTTCAGGGGATAGGGGGGGGGGGGGGGTTGCAAGGTTAGTGAGTGTTTGTTTGTATAAGTATTAGCTTATCAATGCATTAATGAGTAGAGTTGAGTTCTGGAATATGAAAATCTCTAAAAGGTCAGCAAAGACCAATGAGAAAAAGCCAAAACAGGAAAAATATCTACATACTTTCCTTTGAAATCAACTTCACATATATAGCATCCATTACAACAACAAAAGTCCTACTTGACTTCAGCACTGATGCGTGTCCGAGATGTGTATTCATCACATTCGATGCTGGGCGTGCTGTCGTTGTTGTTGGTGTCGCTGCTGTCCCCTTCCTCCCCCTCCTCCTCCACTCCTGAGATGTCGTACAGACTACGGGTGTTCTCATCAATCCCGTTATCCAGGAAATCAGCTGTTGATGACAGCAAGCTGGAGGCCAGGGAACTGCAAGAACAGGCAAACTGTTAATAATCTTTCATAGTTTTAAAAAACAAAACAGGATTCATTCACTGATAAACTCAAAGTTTATCAATCACAAATATATAAATATGCAATCAATGAAATATTGTAATTTAAGAAATGACATCTTGTAAAGAAGTAAAACTAACTGATAATATTTACAAATCTTGAGGTTAAAACTTAATGGGCCATACAGATCACGCTTCATTTTTCAACAACCCAACGTTTCGTTCAGCTTTACACAACATTTTTTTAAAAAGTGTCAACTTCTTCAGTCTGGTTTTGATTTTTTCTTCTTAGATGTTTCAATACATAATACACTCAAAAGAACTCAACAAATTTCTCACACACACACACACACCACAACTTTCTGTTTCTATTTCTTGTCATAAAAACAAAATCTAGTGTACCATACATTCTCAGATCTAATACAATCTCATTCCTCTGTTCTTGCCTTTGCAGCTGCTTTGCAAGAACCAACATTTTCACAAATGTTCCAAATTCATTACTTAACAGACTCGTGATTGAAATCTTGCTTCTAGTCAAAGAATTGATGATTTTTTTATGCATGTTTGGCGGGGAAAAAATGTTCTTGACAAGTGGTACATAAAAGAAAGTATCCTCACAAAAGCATAATGCAGATCTTATTTCATCAGTCACTCAGCAGCAGGACATGGGTCAGTGTTATAAGTCAAGTCAAAGTCAAGTCAAGTCAAAAACACTTTAATCATCCCATGAAGGGCAATTACAAGGGATTACAAGGGGATTCATTTAACAAACAACACTGAAACACAGTTAAAATTGAAACTGCTTTTATGACATTGCTCTTTTTGTAAGAAAGACATCTTTCAGCAGTTTTCCTATGGCTATATGACTGTGGCTATAAACACAATTACTGTTCATTTTCTCTTTTTTATTTCTTCTCTTCTTCTCTGCATTCCTTTACTGGGTTGGACTCATAGCACCTGGTCTTCTCTTGTGCTTGTAACTCGGCAGGTCAGGAGGTTTGCCCACTGGCCTCAGCCAAACACACTCCAACTTCACAGCAGTTCATTTTTTTTTTTTGGTACAAGATGCATGCTGGGTATGTTTGTGTTTCCATGACTCTCTGAACTGAATGTATTACAACAATCTTTAACATACATATCTGACCTTCCTGCATGTTTTATTTTTATTTTATTTATTTTATTCTTTTATATCGAGGATAATGGAATAAGCACTTATGTGCTTTTTTACATCTAGTCCCCGTGTGTATGCGGTTTTGTAAATTCTGTCATCTGTTCCCACCGGCACACAATGGCCTACTCTTACGAAAAGCGGAACAGGATTTAACATGTGCGCAAGATACTCTGCGTGCGTTCGCATGTGGGGCCTCAGTTTATAGTCTGCACTGATGTTAACTCCAGGGGAAAATATCCTCTTGAATGGCAATTGAACCCGGGTCATCAGATTGCGAGCGCAATGTTCTGACCACTAGGCTATCCTGTCCCCCTTGTATTTACACGAAGAAAATTAAGGAACTGGAAAGTCTGCACTTGAAGTTGACCTGGAAGATTGAAAATATCCCCAACCTTAATTCACCAGACACCACAGCCAAGATTCAAACCCACAACTTCACGGACCCATGGGGTTGAAGTCAAACGATCTTAACGATGTCACCTACATACTGGTTAAGCTTTACAGCCTGGAAACAACAGAGATAACAAGTAGTATATCATCTCACCTGAACCGTTTTCCAGCCTCCGCCTCCCCACCAATGATGTAGATGCAGACTCTGCGGGTGAAGTCCCACTCATCCTCCAACACAGACTTGAGATCCTGAGAACTTTCCGGCAGACTCTGCAGCATGTAGATCCAGGACTGCAGGTACGAGAAGTAAACCTGCACGAACGCATGCACGGTAGATGTCTAGGTGAGCACCCACACAATCAGAAAACTTCTCTGTGCACCACCTTTCTCATGGTAAAGTTCTTAAAAATCTTCGATCTTTTGGGATTAGCTCCGTTGAATTATATATATATAGAATCTTTGAATGAAAAGAGAGATGAATTAATATTTCTTTTACAGATGTTCTTCACTGAGAACCATTTGGATAAGGAGCCTTAGTGATCTGAGGTTAGGATCACTTTACTTCAGGAGAATACACTGGTATTACTGTATACATACAAATGTATCCACAGAGCCAAATATACAATGGTATGCTTTCATGACGCATGCATTCTGCAAGCACATATGCATAACTCTGTGCAAACAAAGTAATGATAATACATCTGCAAAATATTAGCAATTCATAAACAACAAAACAAAACACCACACGCAATACACATGCACTCACAAACATACAAATACATGTGTAAACACACATCGCACCACCCACACACTCACCAACCCACCCATCACACAACATACCCACCACACCACACCACATCACAACCTTCCTTCCCCACCCCCCTGCCCTAACACACACACACACACACACACACAAACACACACACACCACACCACACACACACACACACACACACACACAACACAACACACAACACACACACACAACGACCTCCAGCATGTTTTTGAGGTCCTGGTCAAACTGCTCCATGTCGGAGGCAAACTTTTCCTCCGCCTCCTGCTCGTCCCACATGACTGGGTCCACCATAAACTGGTAGTATTGCTTGACGATGGTGGCTGCGTTTAACACCTCTTTGCACTCACGGATCAACTGGAAGAAAAAAAGGACAGGGTTTCTTTTAGTATCACGAAACTGTGACTATGATCTTAAGAACATGCTTATTCTTCTACCACTACCACAAACGGTAGTATCGACTAAATATCAGTGTTCATTATCCTTCATAGTGGATTGGATTTCTACCAATTTTACTAACAGTGGCAATGATATAAAAAAAATATTTAAAAAAAGGTTTATTCTCATATATCAACAAAATTCAGATTCACTTTCCTTTAATATTTCAGATAGTGACTGTCAAATGAAAGCAGATTCATTAAAGAAAAATGGATTAATTCTCCACTGTAATCAAAGAAGCTGCTGTGTTAGCATTTACAAAAATAAATAAATAAATAAATAAAAAATCCCATCAATTTCTAAAACAGAAACTGTCACAAAAAGGGGTTTCTTTTTTCCCATCACCGTCTCCAACAGTGAACCTCAAATAACCATACCAATGTTCACACAACACTTGCGCCTTTAAGTTCATTATACCAACCAATACATCATGCTAACCTGTCGTATACTCAAGAAAGAGGGATCGCCTTGTGGGCGCTGCTCAAGACGAAGACGCAGACATTCGTGAACAATGTCCAGAGGTACTCGCACAAGGAAGAGGTAGGTTGGTCGGAACGAAGGTAGCCCCATGCGGCGAAACTCCTGAGACCACTCTCCATGCTCTGCAAGACTAGTGCTGCGGCCAAAGTACAGTCGAGCTTGGCCCATGGAAGGGGAGGAGGCCATTTCATTTTCATGGAGACCAGCGTCATCGGAAGGATACTAATGAGAAAAATTCAACAGACTTAAGTAAAAACATATACAGATCTATATATATATATCTACAATTTGAGATAGATTTGTAAAAACATGTAAGCAAAAAAGGCTTAAAATCAGTACTAGCTAGCTGGGGTTGTTTTTGGTTTGTTCTCTCTTTTTTTTTTTAAATAAAGCTTCTGTTAAAATTTAAACTAGACAAGATTGATATATGTGATGTAAATAGACTTCAAAACTCATACTAAAAGTTTTAGAAAAACACATCAATTTTGTCACTACTATTCACCAATAATATTCAGAAATCAGTTTACCATTCATAAACAAGCTCCATACTAAATCCTCAGCAGCAATGACTCTGCCATAATTCTATAATCTATTCCTGTTCGGTTCAGCAGTACAACTCTATACCAAGATGACAAATACATTTCGAGTAACATTAACAATCTGTTGTGAATATTACAAATTTTACACTACGTCTACACTCACTGCCATCTATGCCACTAAGAAACAGATTGATAAAGCAGAATGAATAAGCTCACAGAAATACTGAAAATATTGTAATCAACATACGCTTCATAAGCTTTCCACTCAAAGTTTTCTTCCTGTGTCCTTACCCTAACAAAAACAGAGAAATGTTTCAATGTGAAACTACTAATTTAAAGAATTTACTCTGGTTAACACAAGAATCACATGTATTTGTATATGTATACTAGATGGTAAAATTTTCATTAAAAATGTACAGCTTTTCTGAAATGGTAAAAATACTCATTACTGTGCTTTATAGGCTACTGAGTATAAACTTCTATATTATATTTAATCTTATTTTAAACATCCCATCTTTTTTTTTTTTCCCTTGAAATCTATCCCCTGCATTGAATATTTGTCTAAGTGTATAATTTCTTTTTGATCTATCATTGCATGTGTGCACATATTACTAGTATACATTTTAGAACTATGACACAGTGACACTTCACTTGTGCAGAGCAGGAACATGTATTTAAAGCCATTATTGGTAAAGGACTTTACATTCATCATTATCTATATAAGGACTTTACATTCATCATTATCTATATTCTATGACAGATGTAAAGATAGTAAGCCTTCAACTATTGAAATAGTTGCTTATAAAGTAAACTTCTTTTGTTCATTTTGCTCCTTTCTTTTCAGCTGAAGAGACAAGAAAAGTATTCATCCATTACCCTTTTGAGATCAGTCTGGGAGGGGTGTCTGGGGCTCTCAAGAGCCTCCTTGGCACGTTGTAGAGTGCAGTTGAAGATGTCGCGGAGTCGAATCACCAGTCGCTGCATCCCCATCTTCTTCAAACACTTGTCCACATAGTGCCGGTATACCGAGCATCGCCCTGACTGTACACACATTCCAAACATGCATATCTTTTCAATCCTTTCTATTTTCATACAGTTGTGGGCTTAGACAAATATAAGCAATACAGGATTTTTTTTGTGTGTTAACCTCTTAACTGCTGAGTACAAGTGCACCTCAGAAATTACTAAATGAATAATCCTGATATTCTGTTCAATGACAGTATATCAATTATCATAGATCGCTTTCACTGTTTCAGGCAAGCTCTAAGTAGTTAGCATTATATTTCACTACAAAAATATAAATTAGTGTTCTTAAAAAACAGATGAAAATACATTTTCTAAGTTTCTTCATCACCATTGTTCTTCTGAGTACCCCACCCCCACCCAAGCCCCCATCTCAATAGCGTCACACATAAGTCAAGGCAAAATCTCAGTTGTTTTTTTCATCTTCACCATCTCCTAAATCAAACACAATCATTTTCATCACTGTCAGGATTATCTAAAATTTTACTTGCCACTTCTTCAGCTGTTTAAAGTCATTGTTCATTCAACAAGAAGAGTCAGCCATTTTGAACAAGAACAGCCCAAGCAGTCATGCAAAATAATATAAAAAATTAGTTAAAAAAACAATTGGTTTTGCCATGTTATTGCAGCTGGGTGTTGCCAAGCAACAGGAGAATGATATCCACTAGTTTCGGAGTTCTTTCCCTTTAATTATAGTCAAGGAAGCTGGTTTGTTTACTTCGGTTTGAAACCCTGGAAATTTTCCGGGTTGTTGGCGTACAGAGTGCACATTGTCACCTAGTCCCGGAAAATTTATGGGGTGGTGCAGTCAAGCAGGTAAGAGCTGCACAAGTTGACTGGATATGGAGTGAGTCTGTAAAGTGCTTTTATTTGAAATTGAAATCTTACTGGTCCTGCCAGCCAGCATCAAGTGAAATAAGAATATTCCTTTTTTCCCAATCGATGAAAACATCCACTATGGACCGGTCTGCAAGTGCCTTGTTCATCTTTAGTTTATACATGTGTTAAAATAAAACATTACAAGCACTGAAGCAGTTGATTTTGAGGATGAAAGAAAGTATCAGAATATTAAAAATGACCTGAAATTCATGCCAGCTTTCCAAAATGTCCATGGACTGCAGTCTAAACTTCAAAACCTGTAATTTTAAGTTCAGACACTTTGCACAATAATATGGTATGCACACTCTTAATGGCAAGACTGAAGACTATGTCAGAAGGTTGTGTATGTCACTTGTCAGCATGGGAGGTGGAGGGGAGAGGATACTTTTTTTTTTAAGTCCTGAGTGCAGTGGTCACTCTTCTGCTTTTTTAAAATATTTTTAAGAACAAATGCTGTGTTTAAGTTTCTGTCTTCAGTGTTGGTAAATCACCAACTAATTGAGAAATCAATGCAAACGTTTACAGAAATTTGTCATCTATTACTCTCACACACACACATGCATGCACGCACACATGCATGCACGCACACATGCATGCACACACACACTCGCAAGCATTACATGTAGTGATGACTGATGTGCATGCAGTGATCAATACACACTCACACACTCACAAAGTCCGTCTCATGCACACAGTGACATACATACTCACACTCGCCCTCACACACACACATTCACACACATGTACATGCACACACACACGATTGTCTCATATCACTTTTAAAAGTAAATAGACATTAAACTGAAACACACACACACACACACACAGAGTACACACACATACAGTGACACACTTTAAGTTTTTTATCAGGGTTTTTTTTAACTAAAAAGGCTTGGGTGTTCCTAAATCAATTAATTACACTTAGTCGTATGTCATTATCTCTTCTGTTATTGTTTATCATGAATATTCATTTCTACTTCTAAACAAAAAATATAATAGGTTTACAACTGGTCAGATTTTTGCAAAACCATTTTTCCCACCTGGCCCAGGCCAAAACTGTGTCATTTTCTTAATCGTTATGATTATAGCTATAGATATGAATGTATCAGATCATGCAAACAAATCACCAAGCACTACATCAACAAAATCAGAAAATGTTATATGTACTTTCTTACTTGAGGACCCTCATTTGTTGTCATGTTAAGCTGGGGAACACCCAACAACAACAATGTTCCCACTGTCTTCCATACATTGTACAGTTCCAAAATAATGTCTTTATAATTACTATTTTAAAAACATAATACCAATGAGTGCACATTTCTACTTTTTGCTTTATTCCTATCAGCATACTCTTCTCATGTATGTATTCCTACTACCATGCTCTTCTTTAAAAAATTAATACGATTTAACAGGCAAAACAGAGTTGTATGCATATATATGTTATATATGTTCAAGCATGGACATCAATTTAAGTCTCTTCAAAAAAACTGGAATAGGACTGGAGTCTGCACAAATGCTGGCCTTGAAAAGAACATCTCTTCCTAACTCAGTAACTGAGTGGCCATGAGTATGAGAATCAACCATGTAAGCTTTGATTTGATACGAGTCACTGACTACAGCTCCAACACTGTGCAGACTACTCAGCCAACTACTGATGTCTGAACCAGGTGGCAACATCATCATGAATCTAATTAAACAGCATTATATTATTTAGCATGTCTTTCCCTATCAAACTTTTTAAAGTCATTAAAATAAATCAGAGAGTGAGAGACAGAGGAACTGAAAAGCACCAAAACAGTATAATTAATTCACAATCATAAGATGAGTCTTCTGACAGATGCTGTAGCCGAGTGGTTAAGACAATACGACTTCAATCCCATGGGTCCATGAAGTCCTGGGTTCAAATCTTGGCGGTGTCTGGTAAATTAAGGGTGGGGATTTTTACAATCTCCCAGGTAACAACTTCCCTTGCCTTCATATATGTACTCACGCACAAGATTAAATATGCATGTTAAAGATCTTAAAATTCAAGTCAGTTTTCGGTGGATTATTAAAACATTAACATTACAATAACATACCCAGCATACATCCCCAAAGTCGGAATGTGGGCAAAAGAAGTTGTATGCAAAATCTCACCATTGGTAAACCTCAGAGCTCTAGCCAAGATAAAAAAAAGAAAAAAGAAACAAAAAAAGTCTTCTAGTTCTACTCACCCCATCCAAACTGACATCACTGGAAGCCCTGGACAAAGTGGCACTAGTAAATGATCCCATGCTGCTACGCGAATTACGATTGGGCGTGCTGGAACCAATGGGAGAAGCTGGATCAGCTACTGAGCTTCCTCGCTGGGTGGGACTGGTGTCTCGTGATGATGCAGCACTGTCTGAACCGAAAGTGAATTTCACCTGTTTGGCTGGTGAGAGATAGCGGCCATTCCCCCTTCCCCGATCAGCCTCTGCCACACTGTCTTCCTCCTCTTCTCCCTCACCCTCCTCTTCTACATCATCTTCCTCAACTTCACTTTCAGAAGTGTCCCGATCTTCCATAATGTTTGGCACACTTGGGCGGCGCATGTGGTCTCCGTCACTGTGGCGGGGGAATGGAAAGTCAAAGTTGATCACCGGCCACTCAATGCCATGCTGCTCAGCGCCGATAATACGACCAAACAGTTTGAGTTTGTGGCATAAATCACAGGTAATGTTCAGCCAGAGGTTCAGGCACTTCACACGCCTGATGAAGTTGGAGTCTCCATAGAGGGGGTACTCATTGGTTATCTGCTTCCTCGAGGGATACAGGCGTTCACAAGCATCTAACCGGTCCACCAGGTCTAGCACAACCACCAATGCCTCCTGCTGCAGCTCGACCATGCTGGTGGTTAGGACCACGTCATGAAACGACGCAGAAACGTCCTCATCCAGATTCACGCTGAGGCAGTTGGCCGCTTCACTAAGAGTAACCACAGAATTGTCCTCTGGACTCGTCGGGTTAACACAGCTACCCTCTCTGGGTGTACAAGATGCACCACCTTCTGAAGTAGCATCAGTAGCCATCACACCACTTTTGCAAACGTCACTTTCATACAAATCCCTATCGGTTTGAGACCTACTTTCGTTTGGCGTACAACTTGTGTCATGTTGTCGGAACTGGAAGTTTATGATGTCATCAAGAACCTTCTCCACCTCGTCTCTTTTCTCCCTGAGTAATTTCTGTTCCTCCTCCGGCGAGAATCCATGCAGGTAGGCATTCAGCTCAATCCACATATAGTCCATCAGCTGTGACTTCCACTGCTCGACTTCACTGGACATTTGCCTTTTGGTGGAAGCTAACTTCTTCTCTTTGTCCATCTTGGCCTGAGTGCCCAGTTTGATCAGCAAGCCAAAAGTCTGTGAAAAATTTTTGCGGTCCTGTGGGCACTCTGGGGGTTCTGTCCACTGCCGGCGTGTGTGGCTGTCTGGACTGATTGCCAGCACAGGTTTGGCCATCAGGTGGGAGAATCGCCCTGATGACTCTAGCTTGACACTTGACACTTGAGTCATACTCCCTACATCCAGCCCGGTAAAATCGTCTGACATCCGCTTCATGGAGCGATCGTGTTCACGAGATTTGGTCTGTTTTTTGGACTCACGGGTATCTCTTTTTCGCTTGTCTCTTTTCTCTCTAAGGGTTTCAGGATCAATATTGTCATCCGAATCAAATCCACTCAGCTTACACAAAGTTGGATCACCTAAATGGGCATCTTTTATAACGTTTAGAACGGAACGAGGTTTGTTCTTGCGTTTGGCCACATACTCTTTGTATTCTTTGTAGGAGCCTTTCACGTAACTCCCTCTGGTGGCACTAGCCTGGCGCTCCTTCTCACGTTTTGTGACTCGGGGCTGAGGCGGTGTGACCCCATAGCGAGTACCTAGACTGTCATGCCCTCCTTCATCTTCTTCTAAGTCTATTTTGGGCTTCAACATAATCGTAATAATCTTCTCCCGATCCCGGTGACAGATGATCTTCATAGACATGGGGGACTGGGGGCCTGTGGAAAAAAGAAGATAAATCAACACATCAAAATCAAGCAATACTTAACAACAAGAAACAAATCCACACAATGCAAGGAAGGTAATATCTAATGTCATATATAATTAATATGGTAGGTTACAGATCTGAGATAAACAGAAACTGATGGATCTGTTACACTTTCAAATATACATTATTAGAATACCCGCAACCTGTACTTGGATCTAAGTGCATAGAGTACTTTCCATAGCATCAATAATGTTGAGAGCAAGTGACTACTATTAGAAATTGGAATTTGTTTCATCAAAATACTGAATTTAAATACTTGCACTCGACACAGCTTGTTACGGATACATGGCAAGATGATATAGATCATGCACAAAAGACAAGGGCTCAGAAACAGTGAAAGAGTATCAAAAAAGTTTCAGTGCTCATTTTGTGTCAATGTCAATAGCTGTCATTCTATGACAATCTTTTCAGCCCCCTATTACAGAAAGAGGAAGGAAAAAAGAATGTGCAGGCTGAAGTTGGGGTGGGAGGGAAAGGATCCAATAATGACAGCAAACAAGACAGATAACAATCAAGAATTGTGCACATGTAAGTGTGCTTACAGTTACACACACACATACACACACACACACTTCACACCCTCAAAACCACTCAACAACTAGCATTAATCACTATGAAATCAGTTCCTATCAAACTTAAACATGAATTCATGAATGAATGGGGCAACCAGTGGCTCTCCAGTCTCTCACATCAGCCATTTAGAAGAGAAGGAAAATGTCTTCTGTACTGTAATCAAAACCACGTCTACAAACATCTTTAATTAGTTTAGGTGTCATACTGAATAAAGGAAGAAAATCTTAAGGGACAAAATCAATAGAGTATTTATGACTGATACTATACTGATATGTCCAATGCACACTGATGTGTGAGTGCATGTGCATGTGTGTGTATATGCATGCATGAATGTATGCATGTGTGCATACATGTGTGCATGTGTGTATGCATGAGTGTTTGTGTGTGGTCAATATTCCTTCTTTTTTTAAAATCTAGACTAAATAGGTATATGAGACATTTTAAAACTTTCATGCATGCTTTGGGGTAAAACAATTCACATTAAAAGTTTCCTGCTTACTTTGGGGGGGGACACCAAATCTCTCACATCCAAAGGTTTGGGGTTTTCTCAGAAAATACAAACTGGTTAAAATAAAGCCAGGATTTTATGCAGTATGACTCATTAGGCACAGCTTTGCATGCTGCTCAATGTTGAAATAAACAAGCTGCATTCATTGTCCTCATGACTACTGTCTTTTGAAAGTGCTCCCTTACATGATTTAAACTAAGTTAAAATATGAAAGTTAAATAGCCACACAAAAACTGACAAGAATAGCCAAATACATAGATGAAGAAATGAACACCAGTCTAGAATTAAGTTTGTAACATTCTGAAATATGTGTTTCTTATTCTGCAATTTACAAACCAGGCAAAGGAAAGAAATGAGAACAGATACTGACTTTCCAGTCATTCTCACCTGGTGATGAAGATTATGAAAATGTTCTTAGTACCACTAATATGCCAGATTAAATTTTAATACATTATGCAAATGAGACAGACACACAATCACCCCCCAGAGCACAAATTATATGTGTACACAAAGTACACCAAACAATACACACTGCAAGTATGGATGCAGGAAAGTTCCATAAGTTCAGTTCAAAAGGATTCAACATCTCATCCACAGTGGTCAGCTTGTGTGAGAATGCATCAAATGACAATAAAACAAAATGTGGTGTGTTTTTTTTTAAGGTACCTGCACAATCTTAAAGATTTGATTTTACTCTAGATTTAACTACTCTAAATTCCAAATGTCATGTTCGTGATCTTACTCTGTGCAAAACTGCAATGTATGGGGTGGGGGGCGGGGGGGGGGGGGGGGTGTTGGGTTTTTCGTTTGGTTTTGGATTTGTTTGGGGGGAGGGGGGAGGGGAGGGGAAGGGGGGGGGGGGGGGGGGGTTGTTCCTCTGCTAGAGCTCTGAGGTTCACCAATGGTGAGATTTTGCTAAATAATATGCGACCGCTAACCACTGTGCCAAGGCAGCTGGTGTACAAAGGTGAAAATACTTAAAGCTGGAACTGAGGCTGCTTTCATGATTCTTTTTTTCTTTTATTTATTCTTTCATTTCGAAGATAATGGAATAAGCACTCATGTGCTTTTTTTCATCCAGTCTCGGCATGTATGCATTTTTTTGAAATTTTGTCATCCGTTCCCACCGGCACACAATGGCCTACTCTTCCAAAAAGCGGAACAGGTTTTAACGTGTGCGCAAGATGTTCTGCGTGCGTTCGCACACGGGACCTTGGTTTATAGTCTCATCCAAAGATCAATGCTTATGTCAAATTATCCATACAGGTGCATGTAAAACTAAAAGCAGTGAGTCTGGGAGAAAAGGAATGGGGATGGGAATGGGGTTTTGAGAATTCTCTTGCATTCCTTATTTTCTTTGTTTTGTTTCTTTGTCAATTATTGTGTGAATTAAACTGAAATTGCAAGTCTGAGTCTCAGTGGTGTTTAGTCAAATGATGGTAAACAGTTTTTATCATCTCCTAAAGCAACTTGTGTGTAGGCAAACACTAACAGTGCCTAACTAATTTCACCTCATCTACAGTTAAGTAATCCATTCAAACAAATATCCTGTAATTCTTGTCAGCATTCGAAGTTGTGTACAATACTCAATAGGCGAACACTAACAGTGCCTAACTAACTTCACTTCATCTACAGTTAAGTAATCCATTCAAACAAATATCCTGTAAGTGCAATTCTTGTCAGCATTCGAAGGGTTGCAGGAAAACAAATGAACTGGTATGCACCCAGGGTTTAGCAGTACAATGGACCATGTATACTATTGTCAACTGTCAAAGCATTCACTAAGCATACAGATTTTTTTTTTACAGTTTTGGTCAAGCTCAAAGCATTCTGCAAACTGTGTGATATCTCCTTTGAAAAAGATGAAATGCTTGCTTTCTTTTTTTGTTTTAAGTATTTAAGCAAACATGCTACATTATTAATGTTATCCTGTTCTTGTGATTATGTCATAAACAGCCAAGGCTTTTCTTAAGTTAGATTATAATCAGAATTTAAATTTAATTCTTTCCTCTAAGATGATCATCAAATGTTATTTGATTAAGTGTGCACCTCAGGCATTTGAAATTTATTCTCTTTCTTTTATCCTTACTAAGTAGCTGTCATAAATTCATTTTTAAAATGTATCAATTTTCACTATGGGTACACTTTCTATTATTATAAGATTTTTTTTAATACAGTGAGACTTGGAAAGAAAAAAAAAGAATGCTGAATGGTGCATGTGGTTGTTGAACTTGAAACAGGGAAGTTCTACTTGTATCAATGCTCTTTTTTCTCTTCACTGGCTTGTGTCTTCTGGGATACACCATCTCCCCACTTCAACAAAGACTGCTGACATCAGCTTTAGGATCCAAAGTTCGATAGGAAAGGGGGGGGGGGGTAAAAAAAAACAACTTGTGGCTGATTTTGATTTTGTATCTTTCTAGGCCTGCCCATAGTATGCAAGCAGATCAGGAGGTAAACGATAAAAGAGTTCATTATTTAAGTGCTATGAGTGTTAGCCTAGATAGATGGAGCAGTGAACCCAAGTCACACAGATAAAACGAGGTAAACTTGTCAACTTTCACTGTAAAGGGAGGCGAAACAAAGCACATGAATGCATTTATGGTACAAATATATGTTGATCTGAAGAGAAGGCAAAAAAAGCAAAGCATCAGAACAGTGGCTGCAGGGGCGGCCGATTGAACCCACAAAACCACTGTGACCGATCAGCTGAGTTAACCATGCAGCCACTGCATGCTTTGATAGCCTTTGTGCAGTGAACATGCAAAACCCACTGTCTGTCATGCACGCTGCAGACGTTTGATGGAGCACTGCGCATCATCGACAAATGCACTTCGTGCGTCCTGAACGTGAACGATAGCATCACACTAACAACTTTGCTTTCAAAAACGCACTCACCCATCATCGGCAAGAGGGTTGAAATCTTCTCGAGGAGAATGTGATCGGTTGCGATTATAGCAGTCATCAGGGGCTTCCGCCATTATAGGAATGTTAAGAACGTATTTTCTCGCCTTAAACGAGAATTTGTTGAGAGCACCTGTTTGGCTACACACCGGTAATAAAAATGGACACTTTTCCTTCTGTTTTTCTATGTGGCTCTTTTATTCATACCGCACGTACTAAGGCATCCACAGAAATAAAAACCACTTTTTGTGAAACACTAGCCCCTCACTCAAAACTCAGGGCAATATGAACAAATTTGGTAGGTTTGAACTTTTTTAATTTTTCAGCAAATACTGTACCCCCTCAGTCCTTGCTCGTCTGCTAGCTGCCTCACCGCAATATGCATGCGCGGGGTCAACGCCGTAGGAACACAGCCAATCCCCATTCCATGATCATTTCTCACTTTCTCATCACTACCTGGTATTCATCTATGGCCTCAACCCCCAAAACAAGTACACAGTGCCTTTTTTCATACTGTAAAAAATCTGTGAAAGCCAACAAACAGTTTTCTCACTCGCACTCTATAGAAGATACTACATGACCCCCCAAGTTATTACCGGTGTGTAGCCTGTTTATAGCAGACAACACGTGGTAGCCTAGCCTAGTGTGGGTGTGTACGGAGTGGTTGGGGTTATTTTGGTTGTCCTGTTATCATTGGTTTGTTTTTTGGGGTGGGTTTTTTTTAAACCCAGCTCAGCATTTTTACTTCCTTCTCCTTCAAAGGACATTTTTCGAAAACAGCGCAGACGTGATAAAGGGAACACATGAATATGGGGGGAGGGGAGTGTTGGGGGGGGGGGGGGGGGGGATTTGGGCTTTTTAAAAAAAATAGTGCCCACAACTACAGTTTTCACAACTGCTCTCATTAATGTATGTTTGCATTAGGAAGGCCACAAAGTTGAACAATGATATTTGTAGGGTTGCTGTTCAGAAACAGAAATCTCACACTTATTTTTTTTTTCCATGCAGCATCATGACACTACTATCCAGCTGTTCCCACCGCTGCTCAGTCTGATCTCTCCGCTGCAGCCAGCCATAAGTTCTTGATTAAACCATTGACGCTGGGGGCAACAGCAAAGTGAGAGACTGTATGACCAGTGGCTTTCCCACTCATGGAATTCCACTTTACAGCTTAGTCTTTAGTGATCGACTATGACTCTCTGACAAGGAGGCTTGACTTGCACAGTCCTTATGTGCTGCAGCCCTGGGGGCTAGTTGGCCTTTGGAGAACATCTCCAACGCTGACTGCCCTTATGCCCACTTGGCCGAGAGAGTGGGGATGTACTGTGGGCAAGGCATCTCCACTATAATCAAATTTCTGCCCAATTTCCTAAACAGCAGCTGCCTCCTCTGCTGTTTTGGAGGTCATCGTCGAAAAGGACGGACTAACATAGGCTCCTTGTGGAGGATCGCATCCTCAGGATCAGAAGTCCACAGGGAGCTTATCGATGTTAGGCAGCCGTGGGACTACAAGCCAGATAGGTCCTACACTGCTGCTGGATGATCACTTAGCAGTGTTCAGTGATGCCTGTTCCCAGCTAACATACACAGGGCAAAAACACCAACACCAAAATCGAACTGAATGTCAAAGTCCTTCGGATGAGACTATAAACCGAGGCCCCGTGTGCGAACACATGCAGAACATCTTGCGCACGCGTTATATCCTGTTCCGCTTTTCGAAAGAGTAGGCCATTGTGTGCCGGTGGGAACAGATGACAAAATGTTCAAAACCGCATACACACGGGGACTGGATGTAAAAAAGCACATAAGTGCTTATTCCATTATCCTCGATATAAAAGAATAAATAAATAAATAAATAAACTACTAAGCCCCTTTCTGACGACAATAATAGCTTAGCCACAGAACCAGAGGGACCTAGATAAAATAACAACAACAATCAGACCGAGGGAGACACCCACCCGGGTGTAGTAACCGCCACAACGCCTCTCTATCTTATCCCATGAAAATCCAACCCCGAACGCTTTGATGCCAACTCACCACATGCACAGACGTAGAAAAGTACGGGAAACCGAAACTGAGGTCATGTCACTACTATAAGACCAGAACAACAGGGTCCACCGAATCAGAGGCATTATTTTTCTTGTAACTGCATGATAGTCAGCGGTGACTTGAAGAATGACACTGTTGAAGTGCATCAGCTGTGAGACTACTTGGCAGGGCTGCACTGGATATGCTTCCTATTCAAGAGGATTTTTCCTCTGGAGTTAACATCACTGCTGACTCCATTCCCCCTAAAAGTCCTCGGATGAGACAATAAACCGAGGTCCCGTGAGCGAACGCACGCAGAACATCTTGCGCACACGTCAAAACCTGTTCCGCTTTTCGGAAGAGTAGGCCATTGTGTGCCGGTGGGAACGGATAACAAAATTGACAAAACTGTATACACACGGGGACTGGATGCAAAAATAGAATACTACGAGTGCTTATTCCATTTTCCTCGAAATAAAAGAATAAATAAATCAAATAAGTTAATTTTTAAATCCCATCATAATATATCCCGGCATCAACTGGGCCCAAGATATACAGACACAGTCATGCAGTCAAGTAATTTGAGCAATACTCTCAAAATCGCGGATCAAGGTTGACTTTGTGGTCCCAGTCTTTCCAGTTAATTAATTAAGCACATAGCAAACTTAGGGGTAGGAGCTGGTCAAAGTAGGAGGGGAAAAAAGCCCCACCTATGCTTTGCATAATTATGACTCTCTCTCTCTCTCTCTCTCTCTCTCTCTCTCTCTCTCTCCTCTCTCTCTCTCTCTCTCTCTCTCTCTAGCCCTATACTATTTTCTTTGTTTATCAATGAATTAACAGAAGAGGTTATTAGATCTTGGTGCAACACTTGTAAATGATGGTTTGGAAATGTTTATTTTACTACTAGCTGATGATGTTGCTTTGTTGTCTGAAACAGTAGTTGGCCTGCAGACACAATTAAACAGCTTAGAAAGAGCTGCTGCTTCTCTTCAGTTAAAAATAAATATGAGTAAAAGTCAGATAATTGTGTTTAGAAAAGGTGGTTATCTTGCTGATAGAGAACATTGGACGTACAATGGAAGTGATATGCCTGTAGTGAATGTTTATAAATATCTGGGAATTTATTTTTCAACTCGTATTAGTTTTACTTTTGCTTGCAAAAACCTTGCAAGCAGAGCGAAACATGCATTACTTTGTATTTTAAGGAAGCTGTCTTGGTTAGGGAATGATTCATTGATGTTACTCTTAAAGATATTTGACTGTCAAATTCAACCCATGATACAGTACGGTGCAGAACTGTGGGGTTTGGACCCAGCGGCAATGCACACGAAAGAGTTCATATGTATGCACTGAAAAGGTTTCTTGGAGTTTCGTTGCAAACACCCAATGATTTAATTTATGGAGAGACAAACAGATATACCCTATATATTTACGTTCAATGGTGACTTGTATTCGCTATTGGATAAAAATAGTTCAGATGGAGCCACACAGATTGCCACACAAGGCTTACAACATGCTAGCAGAATTAGATGCCAGAGGAAAAAACAACTGGGTTTCACGTGTACGAATGACATTGTATGAGTATGGTTTTGGCTTTGTATGGATGAATCAGGGTGTAGGTGATATGAATGGTTTCATTGGTGTGTTTCGACAACGTATTATTGATTGTGTTGGCAGAGATGGAGTGCTCATATGGAAGACAGCAGTAGATTTTATGTGTATAATATGTTAAATTCCTCGCATTGTATTCCAGAGTATCTATCAGTACAATTGGATAGATATTTGAAAAGAACTATTACAAAATTTAGATTTGGCATTTCTGATATTTTTGTGCATCGTTTCCGTTATAGAAGAGTACCTGACTGTAACTTGATTTGCCCATTATGCCTTGAGTCACAAGAAAATGAAATACATTTTGTTCTTACTTGTCCTGGATTAAGTGATCTCAGAAAACAATTTATTCCATGTAAATATTACTCGCAACCTTGTCTGTTTAAACTGATATTGCTTCTGACTACAACAAACAAGACAACTATAAGGCATTTAGCATTGTACTTACAGAAAGCATTTAAGATAAGAAACACAGTGTTAACATGAGTAGCAAATATTGTAATGTTGCATTTTATGTCATGAACATATTGTTATGTTTATCCCCCTTCTAAGGGGCTGTGGCCTTTATGAATAAACGTCTGCATCTGCGTCTCTCTCTCTCTCTCTCTAGTGGCTTCCCTTGCTTGGCTACCAGCAGGAAGGAATTTTGAAAAGCAGTGAGTAATCTTTGTGTTATTTTGTATAAAAGACGTTCAGTATGCCAGTGACAGGACTGCCTTCGCGCTTAGAGTGTGTTCTAAACACCTTTTTGCAGGAAATGTATTTAACGTCATTCAAGATAGACAGTAGGGAAGATCAAACTGTTATTGTATTGCGACTGACACCAACTGGCCAACCAGTTGCACACACTCAAACTGACAGTGCAGTGTATCGTAGGAAGAGTCCAGCGCAAGTTGCCAGGGACAAAAGGAGGGCGGAGGTGCACAAGACATCGAGGACAGAGGAACGAATGCAGGCAAGTTTATCTTCACCTCCCTCAGGCCTCTTTCTCCCTACGCCACCAAGCCTGTACTATACAACACAGAATGCCACTGCACATGACACTTTCTATGCCACTGACACTTACAACACGGCTCCATGTGTGGCGGAATGTGCACGTGCAGCACAGAAGGCCAACCAGTCCCGTGATACAGTGTATGAGGCGGAGAATTCCTTGCTAGTAAAGACACAACACATGGATGTGCGTGTAAATGATGGTGATGATGGAGAGAAGGGTGATGACTGGAGTGAACAAACAGCAGATTATTCTGAAGAGACACTGGCAATGTCACAAACGCCGACAGAACACACAGCAGATGAAGCTATGGCAGAAGAAAACGAGACTGTGTCAGGGAGAGGTTGTGATGTGGTAGATACGTCGTCAGTCAGCAAGTCTAAGCTAACCAACCAACTGTCTAGTGACCATTGCAGACAAGCCATTGAGTGTATTGAAAAGATACAAAGGAACATGCTAGAATGAACACCAGCTTTAGTTCAAGAGAAGACAGACTCAGTCCGGCAAAAGGCCAACATGGAAACCTGTCTACACCACCCGGAAAACAGCAGACATCGTGGCCACACCGATAGAGACACGACTTTGACCACCTTCACCTTCCTCTTCAGGCAGTGATGACAGTGACAGTCGATATTATTGTTGCAATGTGAATATGAACATTACCGCGATCGGACTTCCATTCGCGAAGATCCCGTGAATGTAAATTGTTCGGTTATGTATGTAATTATCGGACCTTTCGATCCCCCTTCCCCCATGTGAATGGGCCCAAAGCCTAACAAATTAAATTATTTGTCATTGTCATTGTCATTCTCTCTCTCTCTCTCTCTCTCTCTCTCTCTCTCTCTCTCCTCTTCTCTCTCTCTCTCTCTCTCTCTCTCTCTCTCTCTCTCTCTCTCTCTCATGATGTTATACCAGTCCCCACAGACGGATGGAAAAGAGGAAATTCCTAGGACAGAATTTCTAGAAGGTGAGGATGCTATTTACACTTACAGGCGCCCAGCATCGCCAAGAGGAATCTATTTTTATAGGCCTACCTACCTGGTGGATTCCGTTTAATCGTAGATTTTATAACAACGAAATGTGTTAACATTTTGGCACCAAAAACAAACAAAAAAAGTGCGCACAGGCACTAAAAGCAGTAACAAGTTAAAAACTCCCCCTTTTCACCACAAGAATGCTACCATGCTATTCAATAAACACATTTAAAGAGAATTTCAGTGCCAGAAACAGAGAATCGGATGTTTAGATACACATAACAAAATGAATGAGAAAATTTTATTTTATTAAAACAAAACGAAATAATACTTTCTGTACAAACCAGATTGAACACACAACACACACACACACACACACACACACACACACACACACACACACACACTCACCAGTGCCTCTGTGACACAGGCCCAGACACCAGACGTGGCCTCAGCCCAGTAGAGCCCCAGGAAAAACTGTGGGGACCGGCAGGGTCACTGCGACATACTGCAGACTTCGCCATCCCGACCGGACCAAAAATTTTAGTATGACCAGGGTACGCAGAAGACGAAGAAGATGGTAAAAGAATAGGTGTGTGTGTGCAAGCCCGCGCGCGCGTGCGTGCGTGCGTGTGTGTTATTTATTATTATTATTATTATTATATTACTCTGTGTGTGTGTGTGTGTGTGTGTGTGTGTGTGTGTGTGTGTGTGTGTGTGTGTTGTGTGTGTGCGTGTGTGTGTGTGTGTGCGCGCGCGCGTGCGTGTAGAATTCGTTTCACTTGCAATTATTTTAGGCATAACATCTGAGTTATTGTCAAATTGTTATGCTGTATAAGTATGTTCTACTAGAATTGATCCTCAAGGGGGGTAAAGTTCACTTCTAAGCTTAACATCCTATGGTTAATTACAAATCTTCTAAGTTCGTAACTGTCTCTTAAAGCTGTAAGCTGCTTCTACCGATTTAGTCAGCAAAGAGTGCCGCACTTTGAGAAGATTAATGTCCTTCTGTATAAACTCAGTGAGTCCCAGACTTTCCCATAAGCCCACAGCACACTCACTCTGGGCAGGAGCCGCCGGGGTAATAATAATAATAATAATAATAATAATAATAATGTATGGAATTTATATAGGGCTGAATCTTGTAAAGCAACAAATCAAAGCGCTCAGTTTTTGTTTTTGTTTTTTTATATCGAGGATAATGGAATAAGCACTCATGTGCTTGTTTACATCCAGTCCCTGTGTGTATGCGGTTTTGTAAATTTTGTCATCTGTTCCCACCGGCACACAATGGCATACTCTTTCGAAAAGCGGAACAGGATTTAACGTGTGCGCAAGATGTCCTGCGTGCGTTCGCACACGTGGCCTCGTTTTATAGTTTCATCCGAAGGACTTCAAGGGTACAGAAAAATCCCTATGACTGTAATGGAATTCGAACCTGGGACCTTCTAGTCCAAGGCGCGTTAGCGTTCGTTAGTGGTTACACTGCGCCATGGTGGCTGGTAAGCCTAAGTGCCACATATTTGCTAGACTGGACTACTGGTTCTTTATTTATTTATTTATTTAATTTATTTATTTATTTATACCACTTTAAGCCACGGCAGATTTCTCTGCGTGAAATTCGGGCTGCTCTTCCCGGGGAGAGTGCGTCGCCACAAGAGCGCCACCCATTTTTTCTTTTTCCTGTCTGCAACTGTATTTGTTTCCCTATCAGAGTGGCTTTTTTCTACAGAATTTTGCCAGGGACCACTCTCTTGTTGCCGTGGGTTCTTTAACGTGCGCTAAATAATTATGTGTAACACACGGGACCTCAGTTTATCGTCTCATCCGAAAGACAAGCGCCCAGACCACCACTCATGGTCTAATGGATGGGGGAAAAGTTTCGGGTCCAAACGGGATTCGAATCACCGCACACTTCCGACCCGGACTTTTCGCTTTCTAGACAGGCGCGTTACCACTAGACCACCAATCCACCATTGTAGAATGGATTTTAAAAATTATTGTTTTTATGTGTTTTGGGGTTTGTTTGAGGTTGTTTTTCGCTCAATCTCCAAACTCTTGCTAGCTATTGCCTGCAGGTTAATGCTGTTTTTACACGTGCAGCAAAAATACTTGTTTTGTTTGTGGAGCTCCACTTCCTTTATCTAGCCTGGAATCGCTGCTTTCCGCGGTTACACGGGATTGAATGCATAAGGTTGTCCCTTTGTGGTCCTGATAACTTACTGCACCAATTTAGCAACTAGAGCCCTACCTCCCTTGGACACTTTCTGCTACTCCTTGTTAATTTCGTCCATGGATTCACGCGCATTTTGATATTGATTTTTTTTGCGCAAAAGTGGATAGGTTTGTAATCATCCTTTAAGAGAAAAGTTTCAACAGCAAGCCTTTATATTAAGAGGTTTTCAATGTTTTTTGTCACAGGTTGTCATCAAGGTCATTTTCAAGGGGATTCAAGGCCTTTAAATGTGTGTGTGTGTGTGTGTGTGTGTGTGTGTGTGTGTGTGTGTGTGTAAAATCTGCTAATCTTATTTGTGAATGGTCGCATTAGCTTGAGTGATTTGAATGCAAGATCTTTGATTTATTTACTTTACAAGATCTAGTGCTATTAACATTCCTAATTTTTAATTAACGTAATTACCTCCCTTGGACACTTTGTCGTCTGCGACTTTTTGTCTTTCCTTCTTTTCAATGAAGAGACCGCAAAAGAAAAGTGGTGAGTTCAGATATTTTTTTCCTTTTTTAGGACAAGTCGAGCTGCAATGTTTTGAATGTGTTGAAGGGAGTGGATGGGTGATTCTGGTAGACCAGTCACCAGAGAATTACAGTGGTCCAATGTGACCGAGCGGTACCCTGTGCATGTTTGGTTCTTTACAAAATTGTGCAGTTTTGCCTCAGTCCACTCAAATTTTTTTCTTTTGTACATAGGTAGGCCTATACTATTTTTGGTGAGCCTGTGGGGTTGGGGTGGGGGAATATGATATTAACATTTTTAGATTGTAACTCAGTTTGTATCTGGGTGCATTCCCCCCTCCCCCCTCCCCCAGTAGGCATAGCTAACGTAGGGGCCTGGATTTATGAAGTATTCTTTAGAAGTGAAAAAATGTAGGGCTAAAAACTGGCACAACTCAATGAGAAATAGAGTTTGCTTAACCTCTCTTGCATTTTGGTGGAAGAACAATATCATTTCAGAGATTTAAGTTCCCAAACATATGGTTCTTCCCTCTGTCAGGCCGTTTTGATTGCACTGATCTCTAACTTTGGTTGACATTTCACCCCCAAAATATTGTACAAGATGATTAAGTGCAACGGAGCATCTGTCCTAATTTATACTTTAGGCTTACCTCTATACATGGAACAATATGATGTGGCACGAACTCATTGCCTAATAATTATGTTCAAAGGAAAATAGCATGTCATTGCCACTTAAAAAATTAAGAAAGAAACAAAAAACACAGTTGACATTTTCGGACATTTGGCACATTCTCCGATATTTTCAGGATATATATATATATATATATATATATATATATATATTATATATATATATATATATATATATATATACGTGAATAATTGAAGAAGGAGAACTGCAGTAAGACAAACTGGAACAACAACAAAAAGAGAACAAACAGCATAGATGCCATAGTATGAAAGCCAAGTGTTGTTTCCAAGAATGTAGTAATAAGGGGAGCCAGGCAGATAAACCAGAGTCAGACTTCATCTGTGTCCTATGCCATAGGGACTGTCATTCCCGTGTCGACTGGCCAGCCACACCCGACGCTTTAACAGAATAAACACCTAGAGCGCAACTCCATCGTCTTCCGAGACTGAAGGATGCCTGCCTATAAGGGGAGCTTATAGCATGATAATCCAAGGCATTGCCTTTGGTAGAACTTATCCCCCCTGAGCTAAATTAAATCTTTCCCTAAAGAGAGCGCTGGTCTGTCTTTCTGTCTTTCTTTCCTTCTTCCTTCCTATCTTGTCGCTGCAGTTGTAGAAAAAAATCAGTATTGTTGTTTTGTTCTTCTCTTTTTCCTCAGCCATAGGTCTGTCGTCATCATCATCATCATTAATCATCATCATCATGAATAACATTTATATAGCGCTGAATCTTGTAAAGCAACAAATCAAAGCGCTTACATTCAAATCATTTATACGTACGGAACTGTCCACGAATAATTATGATTAGCTGATATCAAATTTACACACACACACACACACCCACACACACACACCGTCAAATATCACTTATAGTGAACAGACGTTAAATACAAGAACGAACGAACACACA
>CM054145.1:31113710-31131210 GCA_028751875.1 Rapana venosa | reverse complement strand
TTTTCTCTTTTTTTTAACATGCGGAAACTGCATCCCACCAAGGTGGCGCGCACTGTTTCACGCTTTCTCTCCCCCTAAATTCTTTTCTCTACTGCCCCTTTAAAAGGGGAAAAGAAAAAAATTCAGGAAAAGGTTTTCCTCATGCTTTTTCTTCCCCCTTTGGCTGATGAAAAATTTTTAAAATTTTCCCCTTCTGGGGGGTTCCCGGACAGTAGCCATTGAAGGATTCAGCATAATTTTCTTTCCACAAACATGAAATTTTCTTCAAAAAATAATGTCACCCAAATTTTTTTTCCCCTTTCAGCCTGAGCCCCGTGAGGGGGGAAAGAAAAAAATTTAGGGAAAATGGTCAGATTCTTTTTGGCTGTCACAAACCCAAAAATGCGCTTTTTTAATTGAAAAAAAGGAAAAGGAACAGAAAAAATAGCTACTAAATTTTCCCCCTCTGTTACATGTACGGGTTAATCTCCCCTTCACTATCACCTTAGTTCTACCATTTACAAAAAAAGGCCAAATTTTTTGCAGAGTTTCCATGGATTTTTTTTCCCAAAAATTTTATTTATGACGTTACCCTTTGATTTTCTGAAAATTTTGGGGCCCTGGAATTCAAAACACCTAACCCTTTGAAAAAGGGGGTTAATCTTGCATCTACAGTAAAAATCAACACGGGGAAAAATCAAAAGGGTTCGGTATAAAAAGTCACCACAAAAAAACCAGGGAAAAGGGGTGTAAAGTTGCATATTTGAGTAAAAGATTTTCCAGTGAATCGATCCCAAACTAGATTGCCCTTCACCATAAACAACAGTTTCTTTCGGGGGCGCATAAACAAACCCAACCCAAAAATTTCCCCACATGAAAAATTTAAAAACGGACTTACCAAAACTTCAAGAAAAAAACATCCTCAGTGAATTTAAAATTTCCAACACACATGATCTAAAACTTTTGGAACACAACCACTCACCCCCCTTTTCGTCTCTTTGTATGATGAGAAGAAAAAACTGTGAAAACCCGGGAAAAGGCTTGTTTAAAATGTCACTTTGTTTTCAGGGCCAAAAAACCCTGAAAATGCAAACACTTTTTAAAACTTGCACAGAAAAAATTTTTCCAAAGAGGGACTTTTCATTTTGGTTTAAAAAGCCTTGAATGTTTCCCGGTCATAATTTTAAAAACAGGGGTTTTAAAATTTAAAAATTCTGGGTTGTTTGTGGTGGGTAATTTGACCTTCATTTTTTCAGTAGAATAGTTTTAAATCTGGTATCCTTCTGGGGGGGTTTTGGGGTTAGGGGATCGGGGGGGGGGGGGGGGGGGGGGGGGGGGGACCATTTTTGGAAAGTGGCCCTAGGAAATTGTTGGGTTTTTTGGTTACTTCCTCTGTTCCCGTGTCCAAAACTGTGGCCCTTTTCCCCCCTGTCGCCCGTTTTAATGTTAAAAACCCCCCCCTTCCTGAGGTGGTGGAAAGGGGTCCTGACCCTAAACGGCCTTCCCCCCCTCCCCCCTTTTCCAAGGGCACCAGTTCCTGGGGGGCCCCTGTCCTAGACGTGGACCTGTCCCCCCCATGACCCGGCTGTCACAAAACGCAGGAAAAACCCCGTTCTCTTCTACCCGGGGTTTCCCCTTTAGGAACGGTAGCAGCTGTCGGGGCCGGGCCCTCACGCGAGAGGAGTGAAGTCCTCGTTGACGAAGATGGGCGGGCCCTTTTTTTCCCTCAGGATCCTTTCGGGTTTGCCAGAAGCGTTCCCTGTCCTTTAAAATTGCGAAACAGGGGATATGGGGGGCGCGGGGACTGCCTCCTCCCCGAGGTCCCATGTGCGCGTTCCCCAAACACCCGTCTTTCTGGGCATCTCCAACACCCCCTTCAGCACCCGGGCCCTTTTCCCGCCTTCCCCCAAAAGTCTGACCATAGTTCTCTTTTGTCCCGGGGGGGGGGGGGAATTCCAAGAAAGATTAGAAAGTTACGTCGGCTTCCCTTCCCTTCCCAATTCGTCTACTTTGGGGTCCCAACTTGTCAAATCTTTTTTTCGTCAGATTGTGTTTTCTTTCAGAAAGCCCGCCATTTCCCTTTGGAATTTTTTTGTTCTGCTCATCCACAAAATTGTAGATTTTCAATCCCTTTTTGTCCCCCTCCCCGTAACATTTTCATGACTTCCCGGGAATTGAAGTTTTAGTGGCGCTTGTCAAAAAAAGCCAAAAGATTTTTATCCCCTTTTTGGCCCAAAAGCATGGGTAACACCCCCCAAAAATTAAATTGCAAACGCATGGGGAACACCCCGCAGAATATAACATGAAATTTGGATCCCCCCCCACCTTTTGTAGAAGAGTAACCGAGCATTGGCTAGTGGTATGGATGCCACAAACTACATGTTTCTTTGGTTTCTATATTTGCTGTAGTGCGTAGTCTTTGTTTTGTTGTGAGGGTTTTTGCTCCTCGGCTAGAGCTCCGAGGTTCACCAATAGTGAGGATTTTTTTTTGCGATTGTAACTGTTTTTGCCCAACATTGAGGTACCCGCATTCCAACTTCGGAGATGATGTCTAGGACGATACCAGTGTGCACGCGTTTTTAGTTTTGTCATCCATTCTTACTGGCAGGAATAGCTTATTCTTATGAAAGGCAGAATGGTTTTAACGTGCGCGCAAAGATGTTCTGCGTGCGTTGGTACACGAGGCGTCGGTTAAAAGTATCTTCTGCAGGATTTTCGAGGGAGTGGAATCAGTACTGATGTTAACTCCAGGGGAAAAAATCTTTTTGAATGGTTGGTAGCCCGAATTTGTAGAATAGGAAGAATATGGAAAATAAGAATTCGTCAAATTCTTGTTTTTCAAATTTTTTTCTTATTCTACATTTTTTGTGTCCTTCAAATTCTTCTTCTTCTTCAAATTCTTCAAATTAAATTTTCTTCAAATTCTTCTTTTTTCAGTCTTATCTCCTTGCTCCTACACATCCTCCTCGTTGTCATCTTCCACCTCATCCTATTGCTTTTTGTTTTCCTCCCTTTTTCCCTTCTTTTTATAAATCGTCGTTTTTTGTCTTTTTCTCAATGACCATTGATTAAGTGACAGACATTCAACCTTTCCTCTGTTTCCCTCTTATTTTTATTCTTCTTCTTTCATTTCCTCAACCTTCCGAATATTTCTCGTGAATAACCCTCATCTTTCCTCCCCCACTCCCCGACCTCCTTATTCCTCTCCCATCCCTCCACATCCCCCCCCCCCCCCCCCTACCCCTTTCCCTGTTCCTCAACCGCCCACCACCATCCACCCCTTCCATCTCTCACCCCTGTCTCCAAAGGCTGCACACCGGTATTAAAAAAAATCACTTTTCCTTCTGTTTTTCTATGTGACTCTTATATTCATATCGCACGTACTAAGGCATCCACAGAAATAAAAACCACTTTTTGTGACAGACTAGCCTCTGACTCAAAACTCATGTGATTTTGAACAAATTTGGTAGGTTTGAAATTTTTAATTTTCCAGCAAACGCTATACCCCCCCCCCCCCCCCCCCCCCCCCCCAGTCCCTTGTCGTCTGCTAGCTTCCTTACCGCAATATTCATGCACCGGGTCAACGCTGTAGGAATACAGGCAATCCTCATTTGATTATTATTTCCAGTTTTCCCGTGACTACCTGGTATTACTCTATGTCCTCAATCCCCCAAACAAATGCACAGTCCAATTTTTCATACTTTAAAAAATCTGTGAAAATAAGGAACATTTTTTTGACTTGCACTCTATACAAGATACTACATGACCCCCAAATTAATACCGGTGTGCAGCCCAACTACTCCATGGTTTCCTCCTTGTTCATTTCCTTCTGTACCGCCTCCTCTTCCTCTGGTCTCTCTCTCTCTCTCTCTCTCCTCTCTCTCTCTCTCTCTCTCTCTCTCTCTCCCCTCTCTCTCTCTCTCTCTCTCTGTCCCTGGGAGCAAGCGAAGAGAAGATGCAGTATTCATGTTCATCCTCTGGACAGCATCGATCCAGCTCTCTCTCTCTGTCTCTCTCTGTGTCTCTGTCTATATATGTGTGTGTGTGTGTGTGTGGTATCTCTCTGTCTGTCTGTCCGTCTGTCTGTCTGTCTGTCTGTCTCTCTCTCTCTCTCTCCTTCTCTCTCTCTCTCTCTCTCTCTCCCTCTCTTCTCCTCTCCTCTCTCCTCCTCCTCCCCTCTCTCCTCTCTCCTCTTCCTCTCTCTCTCCTCTCTCTCTCCCTGTCGTCTTCTGTCTGTCTGTCTGTCTATATCTCTCTGTCTGTGTCTCTCTAGCGCTCTCTGTCTCTGTTTGTCTGTCTGCCTGTCTGCCTGTCTCTCTTTCTCTGGCTGTGTCTGTTTGTCTGTCTGGCTCTGTGTGGGTGTGCGTGCGTGCTTGACCGCGTGTAAGCTTCCACGTACACGCGTGTGCACTGTCCTTCCGATGAGACTAGAAACCGAGGCCCTGTGTGCGAACGCACGCAGAACATCTTGCTCACACGTTAAATCCTGTTTCGCTTTTCGGAAGAGTAGGCCATTGTGTGCCGGTGGGAACAGATGACAAAATTTACAAAACCGCATACACACGGGGACCGAATGTAAAAAAAGCATATAAGTGCTTATTCTATTATCCTCGATATAAAAGAATAAAATAAAATAAAAGATAACATAAAAACTGTGATTAATCACATATGTGCGTGAGCTTGGACGCTGTGTGTAACGTTTTCAAACAGGATAATCTCGGGTTTGAGGAAGTTACAGGATATACATTATTTATTTGTACAAGGTTTATACAGAAGGTATGGGAACGTATAACTCAGTGGTCAGAGCACTCGCTTTCCCCCACCTAAGGTTAAGCAGCATCGAGCGTGGTTACCACTTGGATGGGTGACCGTTTGCGCGTCTTGGCTTCAGTAGAGTCCCCCAGTTCACCCAGCTGTAAATGGGTACCTGCCTTCTTTAGGGTCAAGGAAGGTAAAGCAACGAGGGAGAGGAGATGGGCACCGCCATCAATATGCTGGCCCCTAGAGAAGTTGAAGTCTCTGATGCCTCACTCCCCTACGAGCACATAGGTTTATGGGACACCCTGATACAGAAGATAGGTGGGAAGATGAGGAAGAAGAAGAACAAAAAACCCGAAGAAAAAACCCCTAGTAGACAGATAGGTGTCAATGCAGAGTAGAAAAAAACCCATTGCCGAGATTCATGCTTTGGTACACAACCGAAATGAATGATTGAACATGATGAATAGTTCTCTCATTGCTTCAGCGATTCTTCTAGAGATTTAGAGAAAAAGATGTAGAGTTTGGAGGTCTAGTCGCTCTGACAGTGTGCCTTATCTGTCTGTCTTTCTCTTTTTCTGTCAGTCTGTCTGTCTGTCTGTCTGTCTGTCCTGTCTGTCTCCTCTCTCTCTCTCTTCTCTCTTCTCTCTCTCTCTCTCTCCTCTCTCCTCTCCTTCCCTCTCTCTCTCTCTCTTCCCTCTCTCTCCCCTCTCTCTCTCCTCTCTCTCTCTCCTCCTCTCTCTCTCACTCTCTCTCTCTCTCTCTCTCTTCTCCCCCTCTCTCTCTCCTCTCTCTCTCTCTCCTCCTCTCTCTCTCTCTCTCTCTCTCTCTCCCCTTTCTTCCTCTCTCTCTCTCTCTCCTCTCTCTCCTCTCTCTCTCTCTCTCTCTCTTCTTCTCTCCTCTCTCTCCCCTTCTCTCTCTCTCTCCTCTCTCTCTTTTCCTCTCTCTCTCTCTCTCCTCTCCCCTCTCTCCCCCCTCCCCTCTCTCTTCCCCTCCTCTCCTCTCTCTCTCCTCTCTCTCTCTCTCTCTCCATCTTCTCTTCTCCCCCTCTCTCCTCTCTCTCTCTTCTCTCTCTCTCTTCTCTCTTCTTCTCTCTCTCCCCTCTCTCTCCTCTCTCTTCCCCTCCTCTCTTCTCTCTTCTTCTCTCTCTCTCTCTCTCTCTTCTCCTTCTTCTCTCTTCTCTCTCTCCTCTCTCTTCTCTCTCTCTCTCTCTCTCCTCCCCCCTCTCTCTCTCCTCTTCTCTCTTTTTCCTCTTTTCCCCTCTCTTCTCTCTCTCTCTGGATTTGCGTGATAGTAACTACGAAAGGTGTAAGATATAATTTCATATTATATTTCTTTTGCCTAAATGTCCCTGTATTTGGGATAAAGGCCAATGTACTTTCAATTTTTCAGAGTCCCCCGAGTCCTCTCCCCTTTCTGTCTCTGTCTTCTCTTTGTCTCTGTCTGTCTCTCTTTTCCCCTCTTTGTGTCGTCTGTCTGTCTCTCTTTGTGTCGTCTGTCTGTCTGTCTGCCCTCTCTATCTCTCCTTTTGTCTATTCTGTCTTCTCTTCTCTCTCTCCCCTATCTCTCTGTCTCTTCTCTGTCGTCTGTCGTCAGTCTCTCTCTCTTGCCTGTCCTCTCTCTCCCCCCACCTCTCCCCCCCCCCTCCCGTCCCCCCCCCCCCCCCCCCACCATCCCCATCGCCCATCCTAGATCCTTCCCTCTCCTCTCATAATTTGTCAGGAAAACCGGACCCGAATCGACCCGTAAAGCTCGAGCGGACATAGGCAACTAACTGTAGGTTTTCATTATCGACATTGAACACAGCCAGCTGTTTTTCCCTTTCTCAGGCTCAGTTATCGATTACACATACGCACGCGCACACACACGCGCGTGCACACACACACACACACACACACACACACACACACACACCCCACACACACACACACACACAGACCACCCTGTAGTCGCCATAGCGTCCTTTTGCTCCGGATAAATATTCTTGCACTTCCTTTGCTTGTCCTATTTAATAATTTACTTATTTATTTGTCCGTGTTTGCTATAATTTACTGTAGAGCCGACTACGTTCCTATGCTTACCCCCCACTTAAGTTATTAGTTAATCTGTCTTTGAACAAATGAACGCTTTCTGGGTGATCTTTTAGTTCAAGAGACAATTGGTGGGTGTAATCGATAAGTGCAGACTGAGATACGTTGGTCGTACAAGCAGAAACAGACAGGCAAACCTGACAGTTAGCCAAGGTAAGATTGAGAACAGAAGGAAAAGGGGCAGACCACTAACATCCTACATTTTTGCCAACATCACTGGGGTCAGTGGCCTGGGATGGCTATAGGAGATCGTAGAACTCAGCAGAGAAGAGAGAGCGAGAGAGAGACAGAGAGAGAGAGAGAACTCAAAATAAATATTTTAATGAGGGTAATTGGATAAGCCAGAGGCTTATTTTTACACCAGGCAGGCCCTCAAGGGGAAAAAGTGAAACAAACATGAATAAACCAATGAATCAACAAACAAGATAATGACAACTAGCAATGAAATGAATGATTCAAATTGCCATTCAATTATTGATAAATCAAGAAATCAGTGAAAGACCACATAAATTAACCGAATCGAATGAATAAACAAGACCAATTAAACAGGGACAAACTCCCCTCCTTGACACCCCCTCCCCTAAACAGACAACCCTCCCCCCCAAAATCAATACACACTCACACAGAGAGAGAGAGAGAGAGAGAGAGAGAGAGAGAGAGAGAGAGAGAGAGAGAGAGAGAGAGAGATGGGGAACCCTGGTGGCATTGCGTGGAACTCCTACCGACGACAGTAGCGATGGAGACAGTTGAGTTGAGTTGTTTACAGTGAAGCTTACACTGTTTGGAGGGTTGTGGACAAGTGTGTCGGCGGGGAAAAGGTATTCATGATAATTGAACATAAAGTTTTGACACTGCAACAAGCAAATCTCCATGAGAAACTCGTTATCAATAAGGTGATTTGGATTGGCACTGTGTCGCAGAAAAGGAATTCTCTGTGAGAAACTCGAAATCAGTAAAGTCACTTGGATTGGCACTGAGTTGCAGAAAAGTAACTCTCCACGAAAAACTGGTAATATTGGACTGACACCATTGCGAATAACAGTAACACCCACTGTGAGAAATTCATAATTAGGCTTTTTGGAGTGACACTATCAGAAGAAAAGTAACACACAATGAAAAGCTCAAAATCAGGCTATTAGGATGGATGGACACCTGCCCAAGAAAAGTAAAAACTCCATCACAAACTCAACCAATCAAGCAGATTGGACTGCCATTATGTCAAAGCAGAAAATCCTTTAGAAAGACATACCCCACGATGCAGAACCGATTTCTACAAACCCTCATTTCTTTCCTTCTGCGAGATATCTTTGAAATAATTTGCGAGAAGAAATGAAGCAACAAAATTCCATAAGCCTTGTCAAGAGGTAAAAGGTAAAGGTAAAGGAGTCCCATAACCTATAAGGTCGTAGGGGAGCGAGGCGTCAGAGACCTCACTTCTCTAGGGCCAGCATATTGAGGGCGGCGCCCATCTCCTCTCCCTCGCTGCTTTACCTTCCCTGACCCTAAAGAGGGCAGGTACCCATTTACAGCTGGGTGAACTGGGGGAACTGCACTGAAGCCAAGGCGCGCAAACGGTCACCCATCCAACTGGTAACCACGCTCGATGCTGCTTAACTTGGCTGGGGGAAAGCGAGTGCTCCGACCACTGAGCTATCCCGTCCCGTCCCGTCAAGAGAGCAGACAGTATAGTGCCTAAATACATTTACTCACCCAACAGGAAAACATAAAATATTACTTTGTCAATTTATTTATTTATTTTTATTTTTTTAATTTTATTTATTTATTATTTATTTATTTATTTTTAAAATTTTTTATTTATTATTTATTTATTTATTTTATTTATACCACTTTAAGTTTACGAGATTTCTGCGTGGGAAAATTTGGGCTGCTCTCCCTTTGGGGAGAGAAAGTCGCCACAAGAGCAGCGCCACCCTTTTTTTTTTTTTTTTTTTGGTTTTGTTTTTGGTATGCAACTGGGATTTCCTTTCCCTATCAGAGTGGCTTTTTTCTAAGAATTTTGCCAGGGGCAACTCTCTTGTTGCCGTGGGTTCTTTTACGTGCGCTAAATAATTTTCTGTAACACACGGGACCTCGGTTTATCGTCTCATCCGAAAGACTAGCGCCCAGACCACCACTCATGGTCTAATGGATGGGGGAAAAGTTTCGGGCCCAGACGGGATACGAACCACCGCACACTTCCGACCCGGACTTTTCGCTTTCTAGACAGGCGCGTTACCTCTAGACCACCGATCCACATGCTAGAAATGAACGATTTAAAGCATGACTTATTCCGACGTCCCTTAACTAACAGCTCTTCATGTAAATACGGGGCTGCTGTTGAGGATGCTGCTCACTATTAATTTGATAAACTGCCCTCTTTTCCACCAGTGCCGTGTGGTCACTATAGATGTCTTGCCCCGTGATATAAAACCTGACGTTTCAGCTTTGATGTACGGTAAAATAAATGTGATTCAAGTCTACAAGATAATCATAAACTACTTGCCCCTGCAGAGCGATTTATCTAGCTGCCCGAAAAGTTTGATTTGAAATAATCCATTTTTATTGCTTATAATTTTATTTTATTTTTTTTATTTTTATTTACTCTTTTATATCAAAGGATAATGGAATAAGCACTCGTGTGCTTTTTTTTTTACATCCAATCCCCGTTTGTATGCGGTTTTAAATTTTATCATCTTTTCCACGAATCAATGCTACTCTTAACAAAGGGAAAGGATTAACTCGTGGCAGATGTTTCTGTTTCGAACACGAGCCTCGTTGTGTATCGGTATTATGTAAATTTTTTCTCTAGTTTCCATCTACGACATACTGTTCAATGGCCCTACTTTCTTGTCGATAGCGTGGTAAGGATTTAACGCGGCGCAAGGTTTGCATCGTGAATGAAACACTTGTGGCATGGTTTTTTGTTTCATCAAGGACTATCTAATCTTGACTTGATGATGTAGTCTGTGTATTTCCGTTTTCATTCATGCACATACGTCTTGTGTCCATGTTGCCGCACACTTGATGTCGTCTGTGTGCAGCAGATAGTTTGTGAATGTGTGTGCACGTGCGCGCGCCTTGTCACGTGAATGTAAAACTTGTAAGCATGTGTTGTTGCTCGATTGTTTCGACAGAGGACGCCTGATGCGTCTACATTTTTTTTGTATGATGACTGAAAGGCTCTGGATCGACATGTTCTTGTTATTTCTCTTTCGCTTCTGATTGTTTAACCACTTGCTCGTCTAGCCTACTGATGTCTCTGTTGTAGATGATATAAGTTTTGATTGTGTGGTCTCTTTTAGCGAGACCCTTCTCCAATCTGACAGTCTCTTTGCCTCATTCGCGTAAACAAGCACGTACCTGTGTGACTCTCCATTGCTGTTGTTCAAGATGATGAAAAAGGACTAAGTTGGACTCTTGCCGTCTGTCTGGTCTGCCTGCCTGTCGATTGTTTCTTTGTTGCATTGTTGCGTCGTCGTGGTCGTGTCTGTGCGTCTGTTGGGTCGGGTCCTCTCTCTTCTCTCTCTTCGCTCTTACTGTGCGTATAGGCATCTGGTGGGTGTGTGTGGTGGTGGGGTGTGGGGGTGGTGGGTGTGTGCGGTGGGTGTGTGGGTGGTGTGCGCGGCGCGTGCGCGGGGTGTGGTGGTGGTAGTGGGGGGTGGGGGTGTGGCGGGGGTGGGGGCCCGGGGTCTTGGGTGGGGGGGGGTGGGTTTTTGGGGGGGGGGGGGGGGGGGGGGGGGGGGGGGGGGGGGGGGGGTGGCTGGGTCTGGTGTTACGTTCATGTTTGAACGGATGTTGCCAGATGTTGAGGGGATGTATTGGACGTATGGTTTTAATAGCGGAGGAGGGAGTGGTGTGTATGGGTAGGCGTGTGTGTGTGTCCCCCAGTGTGTGTGTGTCCCAGTGTGTGTGTGTGTGTGTCCCAGTGTGTGTGTGTGTGTGTGTGTGTTGTGTGTATGTGTGTATGGTCCCAGTATGTGTGTGTGTGTCCCAGTTTAAGTGTGTGGTGTGTGTGTGTGTGTGTGTGTGTGTGTGTGTATGTGTGTGTGTGTCCAGTGTGTGCATGTGTGTGTGTGTCCCAGTGTGTATTGTGTGTGTGTGTGTGTCCCAGTGTGTATGTGTGTGTGTGTGTGTGTCCCAGTGTAAGTGTGTGTGTGTCCCAGTGTAATGTGTGTGTGTGTTGTGTGTGGTGTGTTCCCCCAGTGTATAGTGTGTGTGTGTCCAAGTGTAAGTGTGTGTGTGTGTCCCCCAGTGTAAGTGTGTGTGTGTCCCCCAGTGTAAGTGTGTGTGTGTGTGTCCCCCAGTGTAAGTGTGTGTGTGTCCCTCAGTGTAAGTGTGTGTGTATGTCCCAATGTAAGTGTGTGGTGTGTGTGTGTGTGTGTGTGTGTGTGTGTGTGGTGTCCCAGTGTAAGTATGTGTGTGTGTGTGTGTGTGTGTGTGTGCGCGCGCGTGCGTGCGTGTGTGTATGTGATCTACTAAACGCTTTTTGTTTTTAAAAAACCCAACCCAGATCCTTAGAGACGACATATATTTTGCATTTTGTGAGCATGTAGGTGAGAGAATTGATAGGAGAGGAGCCGGTTGAAGTCATAGTAGGCCTGCCTAATATTGTGATAGTCACGCATCATTTTTGTACTGTTGTGTGTTGTATTGATCGCAACTATATTGTATCGCATCGAGAGAGTTAGTACGAGAAAAGTCAAGTTGTCATTGTAGGCCTATTGTATGTGATCAGTATATCGCGTTGTACTGCATCGGATCGAATCAGATTGCATTGTATCACAATGTATTTGTGTACTATAGTTACTGCATGGTTTTATTTTGTCATGTATTCGTGGATAGATTTCTTTACGTGCAATGTAGGTTACAGTCTTTTTGGAAAGATCTACATCAATTTTCCATCCAGGGTGTGTGTGTTGTTGTGTGTGTGTGTGTGTGTGTTGTGTGTGTGTGTGTGTGTGTGTGTTGTATGTGTTGTGTATAAATGTGAATGTGTGTATGAATGTGTTTGTGTGTGTGTGTGTGTGTATGAATTTGTATGTGTGTTGAGTGTACGTGTGCATGCATGTGTGTAGGGGGGGGGGGGGGGGAGGGGGGGAGGGGGATCTAGCAGAATAATGCTAGGATTTTTCCTCTCGTTGCCGTGAGTTCTTGTACGTGCAGATAGAAAGGAAAGGGATTAGTATAGGATGGAATGGAATGAAAATCTGCCGCAGATGTTGCCATCAAGATAGAGAAAATCTCCAGACTGGATCAAAGCAAGCAGCTGGTATGTTAGGTTGGTATTCGAACCATAAATAATGATTAAGTCTACCGACACCACACCGGGATACTTGCAAAATGAGGAGAGGTGATTGTTTTATAAAAAACTTGCTACTGGTTCGCCGGGCTAGTTTTTAGTGAGATTTATTTTACTACCCCCCCCTTTTAAAATATTCTTAAGGAACCAAGATATCTATCTAAGTTTTAGATAATATAAGAAGAGAGAGAGGGGAGAGGGGGGAGAGGGGGGAGAGGGGGGGAGTTTTTGTGGTAAGCCCACTCACAAGGAGACAGTAGAAGGGGGAACTGGGCACAACACACATATTAACTTACAAAAGAAAAACAAAAATTCAATTTACAACAGCCCAAATAATCAAGTATAGATTTCATTCATGGTTTATCAACGGCTGCAACAAACCAGATATGAGAGAGAATGAACTGAATGAAGAGAGTTTTTACAAAAGGCCATGGCCAAAACGAAGGGGGAGCCCAGCATGCTTAGTATATAGGAAAAGAAGAGCAACAAGCTAAGAAAACACACCAAATTACTTTTAACCACAAGCACCACAAACACACTACAAAAAAATTACTAAAACCAAGACATCTTATTCTAAAGCTACATACAACATAACAAGCAAGAGGAGGAGCGCACGGACGTAGCGAGCGAGTACATAAGGAAACAAGGATGGACACAAAAGTTCGTAAAAACTAAGACACTACACATTACACTTTATGCAAAATACATTATTTACAACCTAATAATTTTCTGTATATTTCTTCTGTTAATCATCGGTTTCTGTCTAATACTAGTATCTCAAGAGAGAGTGGTCAGAGAGAGGTGAACTAAACCCCCAGAAAGAGCCCAGACATTCCTAGTCAGACATAGGAAAATACAGACAGACAGTAAGCTAGAGAAACACACACACACATACACTTACACAAAACACACACCACACAACACACACACAACACACACACACACAACACACACACAAACACACACACACACACACACTCACACACGCACACACACGCGCGCGCGCGCGCGCACAGCCACAAAGAAAAACAAGAGACTGAGCAGAAAAATTTCGTAAAAAATCTAATACCTTTCAACATCTGGACATCTTGTATGGCAATTTCTTTTTGTTCCTACTTCTAGGAGAATTTTCCTGTCTGTCTGTCTGTCTGTCTCTGTCTCTGTCTCTGTCTCTCTCTGTCTCTCTGTCTCTCTCTCCTCTCTCTCTCTCTCTCTCTCTCTCTGCTTTGTCTCTCTGGGAGCTTTAGGATGGAGAGGTTTTGATCGCACAGAGGGTTTCGATTCAGCTGGTCGGCCATATGGAAGTTTTGTCAATAAATGGCGTCTTTCGCCTTCTTCCATTCATCAATAATCCGTACATCCTCCCCTTCTTTGCTCCCTCCCCTCTCACCCTCCGTCCCCTCCTCCTCCCTCCCTCCCCAACCTTCTCTCTCTTCTCTCTCTCTCTCTCTCCTCTCTCTCTCTCTCTCCCTTGCAGCCTCCTTTGCTCACAGCGGAGGTACACGGTTAATCCCATGTTGTCTCACTCTTCTTTTTCCGTCTGCTGCTTTTCTCTGCTGACTGTCTCTGACTCCGTTGGTCAGAGCTGGTGACGTTTAATCCCTGTTGATCACTCTTTTTCTCTTTTCTCTCTGTCTGTCTGTCTCTCTCTTCTTTCTCTCTCTCTCTCTCTCTCTCTGATTCATCTCTCTCTCCCCTCTCCTTCGTCTCTTGATCTCTTCTCTCTCTCTCTCTCTCTCTCTCTCTCTCTCTCTCTCTCTCTCTCTCTCTTCGTTCTCGTATGTGTCTGTGTTGTCCCAGCTGTGTGTTTGCGTATTTGTGTGTATGTGTGTGCTGCACTGATTTCTTTAACTTTTTCACTTATTTGTGTATGTGTGTGTTTGTGTGTGTTGTGTATGACAGCGTCCGGACAGACAGACATGACTGCTTTTGTATTTGAGGTAATGATGACAATGTGCTTTTTGTTCATCAGTGCCGTTAGGGTCTCTTTTAACTTTTTCTCACTAATAAAGGGGAAAACCGTTTCAGTTTGGTTGTCTGTAATTGTGAATGACAGGAGAGAGAGAAGGACAGAAGAGACAGAGAGAGACAGAGAGAGAGAGAGAGAGACAGAGAGAGAGAGAGAGAGAGAGAGAGAGAGAGAAGAGACAGAGAGAGACAGGAGAGAGAGAGAGAGGAGAGAGACAGAGAGAGAGAGAGAGAGAGTAAGAGACAGAGAGACAGAGAGACAGAGAGAGAGGACAAGAGGAGAGAGGGAGAGAGAGAGGAGAGAGACAGAGAGAGACAGAGAGAGAGAGAGAGAGACAGAGAGAGAGAGAAGAGTAAGAGAAGAGAGGAGAAGAGAGTAAGAGACAGAGAGACACAAGAGAGAGAGAGAGAGAGAGAATTGAGGAGATGATGATCGAAGAAGACGAGAGAACAGACGAGAGAGAGACAGAGATCACGAAAGCAAAGTCAACAAAAAGTTTTTGTTTTTTAAATTGTCAAATAGCGAAACACAAGAAACGAAACAACACTCTATCTATCTATCTATCTATCTGTCCCGTAGTCTGACGACCGTGGGGGCACCCTCAAAGACTCAACAACCAGTTCCCTCCATTCCTCTCTCTGTTCTGCCTTTCTCAGGGTTTTGTTGAGTTCTAGGCCTGTCCATTCGCTGATTCGCTGTAACAACACTATTAATCAGTAATTCTGAAATGTTAAACAGAAGACAACGGTCTAAAACTGTGTTTTTGAAGTAGCCTTCAGGAAAAAAAAAAAAAAGCCTCAGTCTGACAAGGCCTGTGACGAAGAAGAAGAAGAAATGAATCAGTGAGCTCTGAAATAAACTGTGGCACCTACCGAAAAACCACGCACTTGAATTTTCCTGCTAGAATCCGTCTAAAAAGCGTTTGTATCTAGTCGTTCATGGTGGAAAGGAGAGTTCATTGACTTGTAGCAAAAACTGCATCAGTGGTCTAGAGGCAATGCGTCTGCTTAAAGAAAGCGAGAAGTGTGGATTCCATTCCAGCTTGTGCCCGAACTTTCCTCCCCAATTTACGAGACATTGAGTGGTGGTCTGGGTTCTAGTCTCTCGGATGAGACGGTAAACCGAGGAGATGTCGTGTGCAACACGCATTCAATGTACATAACAGAAACCCACCCGCGGCAACGAGAGAGTTGTCGCTGGGAAAATGTCGGAAAAAGCCACTCTGATGCAAATACACAGTCATGCATAGCGGGGGGGGGGGGGGGGGGGGGGGGGGGATGTATATATCTATCTATCTATCTATCTATCTGTATATTATTATTTTATATATATATATATATATATATATATTATATATATATACACATACATATATATATACACGCACGCGCGTGTGTTTGTTCATGCACGTGCGCTGCTGTGCACTTTGCGCGTGGGCGCTAGTTTGCTTAGGCGTTTACTATGACACAATATTGAAGATATATCTATAGCACTCAGTCTATCGTTCAATCTCTTTGTTATGCCTTGCGTGTGTTGATGGGGGGGAGGGGGGGGAGGCAAAGAGGGTGTGAGAATCAGCCACATACAGATGCTAGGGAGGAAAAAAAACAGTCATGCAATTTGTCTTGTGTTCATACCCCCACCCCCACCCCACCCCCTCCTTCTTCTCCATTCTTTCCACTTCATTTCTCCATACCACAGGATATTATTATTATTATAATGATACCGAGTCAGGTTGAATCAGTGAACGACACGTCAGCTTTTAACACACTCTTTTTTCTCCCCCCCCCCCCCCCCCCCCCCCCCCCCCCCCCCCCCCCCCCCCCCCCCCCCCCCCACCTCCCCCCCCCCCTTCTGTTCTTTTTCATGGAATTTCATAAGCCGACTCTACCCCTAGATATTCTCTTAGGACATCGATTTTCTCTTAAACCTTGATAAAAAAAGAGTTAAAAACCAAACCCAAAACACCCCGCGTATTGTGTTGTAATGATGTGTTGTAGTGGATTGTACGATGCTGTACTGTACTGTTGTGTATGTACTGCACTGTGATGTATTGAAATTTGATTTATTACGATATGACGTAATGTGCTGTTTTATTTTGTGCTATAATGTATTTGTGTCTACGCGGCAATACTGCACTATACTGCATTGCATCATACATCATACCGCACTATACTGTACTGCAATATACCACACTATACTGTACTGTATTGTACCACACTATACTGCATTCCATCATACATCATACCGCACTATACTGTACCGCAATATACCACACTATACTGTACTGCATTGTACCACACTATACTGCATTACATCATACATCATACCGCACTATACTGTACCGCAATATACCACAACTATACTGTACTGTATTGTACCACACTATACTGCATTGCATCATACATCATACCGCACTATACTGTACCGCAATATACCACACTATACTGTACCGCAATATACCACACTATACTGTACTGTATTGTACCACACTATACTGCATTGCATCATACATCATACCGCACCATACTGTACCGCAATATACCACACTATACTGTACTGCATTATACGGCACTATACTGTACTGCATTATACAGCACTATACTGCACTGCACTATACTGTACTGCATTATACCACACTATACTGTACTGTATTGTACCACACTATACTGCATTGCATCATACAGCACTATACTGCACTGCACTATACTGTACTGCATTATACCACACTATACTGTACTTTATTGTACCACAATATACTGCATTGCATCATACATACCGCACTATACTGTACCGCAATATACCACACTATGCTGTACTGTATTGTACCACACTATACTGTACTGCATTATACCACACTATACTGTATTGTACGCACTATACTGTACTGTATTGTACCACCCTATAATGCATTGCATCATACTGCACTATACTGTACTGCATTATACGGCACTATACTGTACTGCAACATACGGCACTATACTCTGCTGCACCATATTGCATTATATTGCATTTCATCATTCAGCACTATACCGTACTGCACTATACGACACTATACTGTACTGCATTATACGCACTATACTGTACTGCAATATACCGCACTACACTGTACTGCAATATACCGCACTACACTGTACTACATTATACTGCACGACACTATACGGCATTATACAGCACTATAATTATGTACTGCACTGTGCCGCACAGTATTGTACTGTATTATACTGCACTGTGCTATGCTCTACTATATTGCACTGCACTGCTTTGTGATGTGCTGTGCTGTGCTGTTCTCGATTGAACTGAACTGTACTCTACCTATGTGTATTTTATTGTATTGTATTGTACTATACTGTACTGCACTGCGCTGCGCTACATTGTACTGCACTGTACTGCCATCCAGTTCTA
>CM054145.1:31088710-31111210 GCA_028751875.1 Rapana venosa | reverse complement strand
TGTTATGTAACTACCCTCCCCCTCCCCTCGGTGTGTTTTTTCCCCCCCCCCCCTCCTCTCCCCCCTCTCTCTCTCTCTCTCTGGATTAGACTTTGAACCGAGATCCCGTGTGCGAATGCACGCAGAACATCTTGCGCACACGTTAAAACCCGTTCTGCTTTTCGGAAGAGTAGACCATTGTGTGCCAGTTGGAATGGATGACAAAAGTGCTAACACGGGGACAGGATGTAAAAAAGCACATTAGCGCTTATTCTATCATCCTCGAAATAAAAGAATAAAATAAAAATAATCTGTGTGAGTGTGTGCCTATGTATGTATGTATGTATGTATGTATGTATGTGTGTGTTTGTGTGTGTGTGTGTGAGTGTGTTGGCAATCAGAAATAAGTTTTGGAAGTACACGAAAAACAACCTTAAAATGGTATTAAGGGGCACATGTGGTTGTTGTTGTTTTTTGTGGGGGGGGGGGGGGGGGGGGGGAAGGGAGGCTTGAAAAGACAACACCAAAGTTATGATTTAATTCAGGTAGATGATGATAATGATTCTGAGAATAGTTATGATACTCAATACTTTAACAGCCCAATTTCAAAAGAAGGAATTTTACTGGTTTGGAAAAACAACAACCAACCGGAGGGGGTTATTGGAGAGTTGATTAAAAGCACTTGTACTGAAAATTTTGTTCTTAGTTTGTTGGTTACGTTTTCTTAATTACTTATTGGATCAAGGTATTTTATCCAGATAGTTGGTTAGAGTCGATTGTCTGTATCCTGCTGCTGTACACTGTGAGAAAACACATTTAAATTATTTGCGTTGAACAAGTGTCAGGGAGTGTCACCCCACACACCAACATTTAAGAATCTTGTGTACAGAGAAACAGGGAGGTCTTCCATGTCACTGCTTTCTGTCGTGATATGTATAAAACATTGGGTAACAAATAACTCGGATGATTGCTGAAAGATGGCTTTTTCACACACACACACACACACACATACAAAGGAAGAGTAGGCCATTGTGTCATTGTCTGCCTGCATACTCAGGGGACTAGTTATAAAAAAGCACATGAGTGCTTCTTCCATTATCCTCCAAATAAAAGGATAAGTAATTTATTTTAAAAAAATACACACACACATATAACAGAAGAGTAGGTCATTGTGTGCGGGTTGGAAGGGATGACAAAATTTATGAAAACTGCATACACACAAGGCCTGGATGTAAGAAAAGCACATAGATGCTTATTCCATTATCCTGGAAATAGAAGAATAATAACACACACACACACACACACACACACACAACAGAAAACACACACAGAAAACACACACACACACACACACATGGTCTACAATCAGCCAGCAAGTGTTTCATAATATCCATTACAAATGAATCCTGTCACCAATATGATAATTTATCAAAAGACTAGCTACACACACCTTGCTGTATATGGGAAGAAATGTTATTTGTGCTTTCATAACTCAATATTAATATGCACAGCTGAGAGGGAGAGAGAGAGAGAGAGAGAGAGAGAGAGAGAGTTGTATGTATGTATGTATGTATGTATGTATGTATGTATGTATGTATGCATGTGTGTATGTATGTATGTATGTATGTATGTATGTATGCATGTATGTATTTATGTATGTATGTATGTATGCATGTATGTATGTTTAAAATGTATGTATGTACGTATGTATGTATGTATGTATGTTATTTTCGTTGTTTTTTAACAATTCATTTATCTAATCATTTTTTAGCTATTCTGAGCTCTCTGTCTCTGTCTCTGTCTTTCTCTCTCTCTTTCTCTCTCTCTGTCTCTCTCTCTGTGTCTCTCTCTGTCTGTCTGTCTGTCTTTGTCTGTCTCTCTCTCTCTCTCTCTCTCTCTTCTCTCTCTCTCTCTCTCTCTTTCTCTCTCTCTGTGAATTTAAAGTCTGTTAATCTCAGGCTTAAGTGGGATGTGCTGGGCCTGACTTGTCAAGCACTTAGTGCAATGCCTTTTCATTCATATGACAGACAACAATAGTCGATATCTGAGCATTGGACAAGAAGAAGAAATATGTTAATCTTAATTGTGAATTGTCGCATGGGCGTGAATGGTTTGAATGCAAACGCTTTTATTTGTTTGCTTTACAGCCCTATAAAGATTCCCATATTAAACAACTTGTATGAAAGTGGCTTTCTTCAGGGGAATTTCGCCAGGGATAACTCTCTTGTTCCTGCCGGTTCTTTTACTTGCAGCAAAACGCAGATTGCACATGGGACTTTCTGTTTATGCCCCATCTGCAAGACTAGCACCAAGCCCACCATTCATGGCTAGTGAAGGTAAGTGGGGGGGGGGGGGGGGGGGGGGGTGGAGGAGGGGAAGGTGGGAGTTCCAATCTGTCTGTGATCTCTCTGTTGATATATGCTTTTCCTTTCCTCGTTTTTGCAGCAAGATTCTCCCAGGTTCATCAATGGTGAGATTTTGCATATGCGACCGATTTTGCCCATCATGAAGGCAGCTGCAGTTCGACTTCAGGGATGTCTGCTAGGTATGTTCCTGTTTCCACAACCCACTGAACAAGCTGGTGAATTATAGGATCTTAAATGTGCATATTTGATCGTCTGCGTGTGTGTACTACACGGAGGGAATTAAGGCACTGGCAGGTCTGCACTTGAAGTTGACATGGGAGATCATAAAAACCTCCACCTTCAATTCACCAGACGCCGCCGAGATTCGAACCCACGACTTGATGGACCCACGTGGGTGTTTCTGTTGAAGTCAGTCTTAACCACTCCGCTATGTGTCCCTCCTCTCCACCCTCCTCCCTGTCAATACCAGGTTGTGGCCTCAGGCTGAATATAAACAAATATTCATTTATTCAGTCAGTGTCATTGTTTGTAGGTGTCTCTGTCTCTGTCTGTCTCTGTCTCTGTCTGTCTCTCTGTCTCTGTCTCTGTCTCTGTCTCTCTCTCTCTCTCTCTCTCTCTCTCTCTCTCTGTGCCAGCCAGGGTGTGTATGTATGTATGTGTGTATTTCTCTCCACCCCACCCTGCCCCAACCCTCTTACCTGTGTTTTTCTCTCAGTTTCAGTTCTCTGTTTCTGTCTCTCTTTTGCCTGTTTATATCTATCTATCTGTCTGTCTGTCTATCTATCTATCTATCTATCTATCTATCTATCTATCTATCTATCTATCTTTCTTTCTATCTATCTTATCTATGCATCTATTTATCTATGTATCTATCTACCTACCTATCTATCTATCTGCCTGTCTGTCTCTCTGTCTCTTTGTCTGTCTTGTGTCTGTCTGTCTGTCTGTCTGTCTGTCTCTCTCTCTCCTCTCTCTCTCTCTCTCTCTCTCTCTCTCTCTCTCTCTCTCTCTTAGCACAGCACACACAACGCGTCAACAAGCATTTGAATGAACTTTATTGTGCCAAGGGCGTGTCGACACCCGCCCATAATTTTCTCTCTCTCTCTCTCGCTCTCTTGTCAATGAGAAAAAACTGCATACTTGGTGAAGTCTTTGAGCCCCACTGTTAAGTTCGCGTCAATACGTTTCCAGCTGGCAACGTTGTGCAAGAATAACTCTCTCTCTTTTTATCAGCTAGGCTCGTAATATTGCTTGTGGCTGAATAATGGTCGTGTGTGACAAAGGTAGTAGTGGGGAAGGGAAAGAAAAAACAAACAAATAAACCCCAAACCAAACAACAACGTTTGAGAAAAATGTGGAAATGAAGGGAGAAAGGAAGAAAGAAGAGAGAGTGGGGGAAAGAGACAGGGGAGAGAGGAGAGAGAGAGAGAGAGAGAGAGAGAGAGAGAGAAAAGAACGAGGGGGTTGATTTCAGATAATTATGATATATCTCTGCCTGCCTGCCTGCCTGTCTGCCTGCCTGCCCATCTGTCTCTCTGTCTGTCTGTCTGTTGTCCTGTCGCTCTCAAAATTCATAAGTTTTGCAGGTATTTCTTGAAATTTCAATTGTCTTTCAAATGTGTAGATTACGTCTTTTAAAGAAATGTGTATACTTAAAAATAGTATTGGGTCATTAATACTGTTTGCTTATCATTGTGCGATGAACTCTTGCTTTTCAATTACTGTTAGTATTCATATTATTTTGGGGTATATTGCTGTTAGGTTTATTCTCCTGTTCAATTTGTTTGTAATCCTCCATACCCCAAAAGGGGTGAAAGGAATTAAATCTTAAATCTTAAATAAATCTTAACTCTCTCTCTCTCTCTCTCTCTCTCTCTCTCTCTCTCTCTCTCTCTTCTTGGATTGATTTCTGTTTCCGCTTTTAAAGAAACAAATCACAAGACTTGGAGGTATGTTGAAAAGCCAAACATCATATTATTTATCTCTCTCTCACATTATATATATTTATATATTATATATATATATATATATATATATATATATATATATATATATATATGAAAACGCACAACTACAAAGGAAACAAAACAGGAATTAAATGTAGGAAAGAAATAAACGAAGAAGAAGAGGTAAAGCCCCAAGAAAACAGAGGGGGAGTGGGGGGGGGGGGGGGGGGGGGGGAGGGTGTGAAACAAAGAATGGATGAAAAGAAAAGATAAAGACAAAATGAGTTAACAAACGAATGAAATGCGAAAGAATTCAAGAGAGTATACTAGTAATTCTGATTTTAGAAAAGGAGAGGGGAAACACACACACACACACACACACACACACACACACACACACACACACACACACACATTTATTTATTTATTTATTTTATTCTTTTATATCGAGGATAGTGGAATGTACGAATGCTCGTATTTCATATCGGTTTTTCTTGCACCTCCCCCTCTCCCCATCCCACCATCTTTTAATAGGTTGTTTTTGTTTTTCCTCAGCCGTGTGGTGTGACCAATACTTCAGGTGTGGAGGGTTGTTTGGTTGTTTTTTCTAAGCGTTTCATTACTTAAAGATTAATTCATTCATTAAGTGACAAAGACTAGAGTACAGATTTTTTTTTAAAAGAAAGAAAGAAAAGTTCTTTGATGTTGTAGTTCGTTAAAAGGTGAAGTCATCCGTCCAGTCCCGATTCTGAAGTCCACTGTCTTCGTCTGCATGCACACACACACACACAAACACAAACACACACACACGCACGCACGCGCGCACACACACACACACACACACACAAACACAAACACACACACACACGCACGTACACCACACACACACACACACACACACACACACACACACACACACACACACACACACACAACCCAAAAAAACGATCAGGAGTTATTTAAAATCTGGTTCAAAAACAAAACAGGCCAAACTATCTTTTTTACTGTTACGTTTTTTAGCGACAGAAAGAGATAAAGAAGAAAGAAAGGAAGACGGAAGGAAGAAAGAAAGACGGAAGGAAGAAACAAAGAAAGACGGAAGGAAGAAAGAAAGACGGAAGAAAGATGGAAAGAAGAAAGAAAGGAAGAAAGAAATGCGGAAGAAAAATGGAAGGAAGAAAGAAAGAAAGAAAACAAGAAAGAAGGAAAGAAAATAGGTAAGAAAGGAAAGAAAGTAGTAAGGAAATGATAGAAGAAAACAAAGAAAGAAAAAAACAAAACAAAGAAAGACAAACACAAAATTTAATAAGGGCGAGAGAGAGAGAGAGAGAGAGAGAGAGAGAGAGAGAGGGAGAGAGGAGAGAGAGAGAGAGAGAGAGATAGAGAAGGAGAAAGAAAGGGTGTAATAAAGGCAAAAAGTAGAACGAGTAAGAAAGAAAGAAGACAGACAGACAGAAAGACAGAAAAAAGCAGAGAAAGAAAAAAAGAAAGAAAAGACAAACAGACAGATAGAAAAACAGAAAAAAGGGGCGGAATGAAAGACAGAAAAACAGCCAGGAAAAAAGAGAGAGAAAAAACTGAAAGAAAGAAAGAACAGAATGAATGAAAATATGAAAAAAAAGAGAACAGAGAGTTGTTATTACATAAAGTCTCAATAGGCATGGGTGGAGTCTTATTTTGGTAAATAAAACGCAAGGAAAGAGTGTGAACACAAATAATAAAGGATTTCAAATCAGTTCAATGGTATATATTATTAAACTGAGAGTTATAACATAAAGTATCAATAAGCAAGGGTGGAGTCTTATTTTGGTAGATAAATGCAAGGGAAAGGGTATGTGTGACACAGATAGCAAAGGCTTTGAAACCAATTCAAGGGTAACCTTCCAATGCAAAGCCTCATTTCCCACACAGGATTTCAGTCTGCTAGGCTGCAGATAATATATTTTTTATTCCCAGACAATGAATGCTTCTGCTCATTCTTGCGTGTGGGTAAATAAGAGGTGTATGTCGGTTGGTTTACCTATTTTTGACTGAAGGCTGGATGATTTTTAAAAAATTTTAATAAACCAAAACCACCATTGTGTTTATTCTTTTCTCCCCAATAAACATTTTTCATTCATTCAAATTGCTCAACTTGTCTGTCTGTCTGTCTCATTCATTTAAATTGCTCAAATTGTTCTGTCTGTCTGTCTGTCTGTCTGTCGATCTCTCTCTCTAAATTGTTCAAATTGTTGTCTGTGTGTCTGTCTCTTACTCTCTCTCTCTCTCTCACGCACACATACACACACACAGAACACACACACACACAGACAGAACACACACACAGAGAACACAGACACACACAAACACACACACAGAACACACACACAGAACACACACACACAGAACACACACACACACTCAAACACAAACACACACACAGAACACACACACACACACAGAACACACACACACAAACACACACACACAGACCACATACACACACACACACACACACACACACACACACAGACCACACACACACACACACACACACAAACACACACACACACAGAAACACACACACACAAAAACACACACACACACACAAAACACACACACAGAACACACACACACACACACACACAGAACATACACACACACACAGGGTTTGTATGTGTCTCCATTATTTTGTATTGTTTCTGAGTGGTACCTGTGCCTGTATCCATGCGTGCTTTTGTGTCAGTAGCTAGCTGGGTATATGGGTGCACCCACAGGCTGTCACGCTGAGATTGATATCGTCTGTCTTTCCAGTCTACACGCCTGCTCCTAGGCTACTTGTGTAATTAATTCACCCTCTCCCGGGTTGTTCGTGTGTGGGTAAGGGTGGGTGTGCGTGCGTGCGTGCGTGGGTGTGCCTGTGTGGGTGTGGGTGCGTCGTGTGTGTGGGTGTCAAAGTCAAAGTCAAGTCAAAGTCAAACTTTTATTTTCAGATGGTACATGGAATAAGCAGTGCATTTGCTTTTTTTCATCAAGCCATCTATCTAAAGAAAAAAAAAGCGAGAAAATAAAGATAATGAGGTAATGTGATAATGTGTGTGTGTGTGTGTGTGGTGTGTGTTGTGTGTGTGTGTGTGTGTGTGTGTGTGTGTCTCTGTGTGTCTCGTCTGTCTGTGTCTCTCTATGTCCGTTGTGTGTGTGTGTGTGTGTGTGTGTGTGGTGTATGTGTGTGTCTCTGTGTGTGCGTCTCGTCTGTCTGTGTCTCTCTATGTCCGTGTGTATTTGGTGACATGATAATAATGTGAAATCAACAACTCCCTACATGTATGTCTACAATCGCCCCAGTGGCTGGAGGATGTAGCATTTGCATTGTCATCGGAATGCTACATACAGTAGTAATATGTGCACAGCAACATGCACAGCAACACACACACACACACACACACACACACATACCTTCGACCTCAACAATAAAGCCTCATTAAAAAAAAAAATTGCAAAACGTATCCTTTTGATTTAAAGATAAAACAAACTGACAAAATATGCCACAGAATTCAGTATTTCATCAGTTCTCCACCCCCTCGCCCTCCCCCCACCCCCCAAAAAAAATAAAATAAAATAATGTCACTTCAATGAAGAACTATGCTATGGCGTCTTCATGCTGTCAGAAGCTGTAAAATCCTTATTTTGGGTGAGGTGTTGAGCTTTAAAAAAAAAAAAACAACGAACTATGTAGTTTTGCTGTTGTGGTTGTTGTTTGGTTGGGGTTCTTTTCTTTGTTTGATTGTTTGTTTAGGTTTCTGTTGTTGTTTCTTTATCTGTGGGGGAAAAAATGACGATTTAGAGTAATCCAGATTCTTCCTTTTTTTTTTTTTACTTGAAAGATAACTGGTTTTCTTTAGATTGTCATAAAAGTTCACTTTAATCCATGATGACATTGTTCTGAAAGTCACACAGAATAATACAAAATCAAGCTCATCATTTCAGGCTTACATGCAGTTTCTTTTCATTCTTCTTTTCCTTTCTTTCTTTCTTTTTTTAAAATTTTTATTTTTTTACCCTCCTTCTGTCCTCTTCTGCTGTGACAGCTGTCGATTTTATTTATCAATATTTTACATAGGCATTCTACACAGAAATCCCTGGGCGACCGTGCTTGGGACTATATTATAGGAGATATTCTATACAATTAGATGTCATCGATCGTTTGTCCCACTAGACTAGAGAGAGAGAGAGTGGGTGAGAGCGAGCGAGCGAGCGAGCGAGAGAGAGAGAGAGAGAGAGAGAGAGAGAGATGAAAAAGAAAATATTGAAATGATCGACCTAGCAGCTTGTCCATTTCAACAGCTTGTGTCACGAACTGTACTTGTTGTCAGGCGGAGTCTGTCTGTCTGTCTCTGTCTGTCTGTCTGTCTGTCTGTCTGTCTGTCTCTCTCTCTCTCTCTCTCTCTCTCTCTCTCTCTCTCTCTCTCTGTCTGTCTGTCTGTCTGTCTCTCTGTACGTGTTTGCGTGTGCACGCAACGCACACGTGTGCATTTGTATGCGCGTGGAAAAGTGTGTGAATGACTGTTAGAAGATGTTGAGGCCTGTGTGTATCCTAGTACTCTCTCTCTCTCTCTCTCTCTCTGTATGCCTGCCTACCTGCCTGCGATCGTGCGTGCGTGCGCGCTGTGTGTGTGTGTGTGTGCCTGCCTGCCTGCCTGTGAGCGTGCGTACGCGCCTGCGCTGTGTGTGTGTGTGTGTGTGACAGACAAATATATTGTGAGCACAGACAGTGAGACAGAGAAACATATAGATATGCAAGGACAGTTTCAATTCAGTTCAATTTTTTTTTTTTTGGTCCTCTGTTAAATGATTTTTTTTGGCATGATAAAAACAGCAACTAATGAGATTTGCATACATATAAGTCTGAACAAGTGTGCAAAATCTTATCAGTTGCTTGAATATGTTTTCATCAGGGCAAAACAAAATTAATGTCCTTTAATAGAGGACAATAAGTAAATAGACGAATTTTGAACAAAACATACAGATCTATATAAGGTGTAGATAAAATAACGAATTGAAACTCTCTGTACCTGTCTCTGTTTATCTCTATGTGGGTTTTTTTTTCCTGTCTAAACACATCATTGATTAGTAACCTCAACGCTTAAAACGCTTGGGTCACATGGAACAAGCATGTATAATATACATATAGGCGTGTGCTGGTGCGTGTTAAAGATAGATCATTATCTGGTGTAGGCTATGTTTTGTGTTCTTTTTTGTTGTTGTAGTGTGTGTGTGTGTGTTTTTGTTTTGTTTTCTGGGGGTGCTGAGTTGATGGCATATCGCCACAGGGTTCATCAAAGGGTACTTTCCAATAAATTTTGGTCCAGTTGTATGTGTCTTTGTAAGCCTAAGTCTGTCTACTTTATTCATCCTGATTGTGTGTGGTGTGTGTGTGTGTGTGTGTGTGTGTGTGTGTGTGTGTGTGTGTGTGTGTGAGGTTTTATTTATTCATTTAATTCTTTCATAAGATAATGGAATAAGCACTCATGTGCTTTGAAAAAAAAACCCATTACTTTCTTACGTCCAGTCCCTTTGCGCTTGCGATTTTTTGTCATAAATGTTGTCATCCGTTTCCACCAGCACATAATTATGGCAGACTCTCCAAAAAGGCGGATCAGGTTTTTAAAGTGTGCGCAAGATGTTCTGTGTGGGTTTACACAAGGGGTCTCACTTCACAGTTTTCATCCGGAAGGACTCTGTTGTGTGTGTGTGTGTGTGTGTGTGTGTGTCCCCCCCCCCCCCCTCCTCTCTCTGTGTTAAGATCGAGGGTATGAATAACCATTATTTCCATCACACCTCAAGACAAGAACGATTGAGCAGAAGTGATAATTATTGTTCACGTATCAGATAAACCTGAATTTGTCCTGTCGTACTGTTCTGTCGCAAAAAGAGAAGAAACACAGAGAGAGAGAGAGAGAGAGAGAGAGAGTGGAGAGAGAGAGAGATGAGAGAGATGAGAGTAGATGAGAGAGAGAGAGATGAGAGACAAGAGAGAAGAGAGAAAGAAAGAGAGAGAGAGAGAGAGAGAGAGAGAGAGAGAGAGAGAGAGAGAGAGAGAGAGAGAGAGAGCCCTCTGGGCAATAATGTTTAGAGTCATACGCAGAAAACAGACATGTTTAAAAGACATTACAATCTAATCAACGGAGTATCACAGATTCGAGAAGAAGAAACTCAGTCCGAGAAGAACTTGTTTAACCGTGTGCCTGCAAGGCTTTGCTGATTTGCTGATGTTTAAGATTTGTGATTCCTGATCCAGTTTTGTTGCGTCGTTTAAAATGAAAGTAACAATTGTTAGGAAACGAACAACTCTTTTCTTCGTTTATTAAAAGGAAGAGTTGATTAGCGCATGAAGTAACAACACACGCAGACTAAGCCTTGTGAGGAAATGGATTGTTCAAACTGATAAACAAGCATACTAAAAACGTGTGGTGAGGTATTTGTGTCCTTTTTTTATGGTTGTAGTCGGAGTTGTTGTTATCATCATCGTTGTCATCTTCTTTGTCATCGTCGTCGTCATCATCATCATCATCATCATCATCGTTGTCACTATAGTTGTCCTCATCTTCGTCGTCATTGTCGTCATTATTGTCATCATTATTGTCGTCATTCTTCTTATATATTCTCTCTCTCTCTCTCTCTCTCTCTCTCTCTCTCTCTCTCTCTCTCTCTCTCTCTCTCTCTCTCTCTCTCTCTCTCTCTCTCTCTCTCTCTCTCTCTCTCTCTCTCTTCCTCTAGTCAATCCTTCCCCTGTCACTATCTCTGCATGTGTGTGTGTGTGTGTGTGTGTGTGTGTGTGTGTGTGTTGTGTGTGTGTGTGTGTGTGGTGTGTGTGTGTGTGTGTGTGTGTGTGTGTGTGTGTGTGTGTTTGTCTGTCTGTGTCTGGCTATCTATCTGACAGGCTCTGTCTCTCTCTGTCTGTGGTTTGTCTTATTTTTCATTTATTTTATTTTATTTTATTCTTTTATATCGAGGATAATAGAATAAGCACTTATCTGCTTTTTTACATCTAGTCCCCGTGTGTATACGGTTTTGTAAATTCTGTCATCTGTTCCCACCGGCACACAGTGGCCTACTCTGATCTTACGAAAAGCGGAACAGGATTTAACGAGTGCGCAAGATGTTCTGCGTGCGTTCGCACACGGGGCCTCGGTTTATAGTCTCATCCGAAGGACTTTTGGGGAGAGTGGAGTCTGCACTGATGTTCACTCCAGGGGGAAAATATCCCCTTGAACGGGAATCGAACCTGGGTCGTCAGATTGCAAGCGCAATGTTCTGACCACTAGGCTATCCCGTCCCCCCTTTTTAATCTGTGTGTGTGTGTGTGTGTGTGTGTGTGTGTGTGTGTGTGTGTGTGTGTGTGTGTGTGTGTGTGTGTGTGTGTGGTGTGTGTGTGTGTGTGTGTTTCTGCTTCTCTCTTTCTTTTTCTCTCCCTCTGTATCTCTTTCTCTAGTCTCTCTCGATCTTTATCTTTCCATGTTTCTCTGTCTTTGTATCTCTGTCTGCCTCTCTCTGTCTTTTTGGGTTTGTTCTGTCTGTCTGTCTCAGTCTATCTGTTAATCAGTTTGTCTGTCTGTCTGTCTCTTTCTCTCTCTCTCTCTCTTTTATGTTTTATTAAAACTATATAAACGAAATTCTGCTGGTAATGCATTAAAAAATATTTGTATTTATATAGTGTTGTGGGCCCCGGTTCTGTGAAGATGAAATTGTAAATGAATTGTGAATGTTAGTGATGAATTGCTTGATGCACGCGTGTTTGGAGAGAGAGAGAGAGAGAGAGAGAGAGAGAGAGAGAGAGAGAGAGAGAGAGAGAGAGAGAGAGAGAGAGGAAAGAGGCACGCGCGTGCGCGTGCGCACACACGCATAAGCGCACACACACACGTGCGCGCACACACACGCGCACGCGCTCACACATACAAACACACACATGCAGGGAATAGTTTTTAGGTCTGTTGTAAATGTTTACTGATAATTGTTGTCCTTCATATTTGTTTGTCTGTCTGTTTTGTTGTTGCTGATGTGCTTTTTACCCTTGATTCTTTTTTTTTACAGTTTAATATCACCAAGCGTGAATGGACTTTTAAACTCGCACGCAACACACACACACACACACACACACACACACACACCACACACACACACACACACACACACACACACACACACACACACACACACATTCGGACGAGACTATAAACCGAGGCCCCGTGTGCGAACGCATGCAAAACATCTTGCGCACGCGTTATATCCTGTTCCGCTTTTCGAAAGAGTAGGCCATTGTGTGCCGGTGGGAACAGATGACAAAATTTACAAAACCGCATACACACGGGGACTGGAAGTAAAAAAAAGCACATGAGTGCTTATTCCATTATCCTCGATATAAAAGAATAAATAAAATGAAATAAACACACACACACACACACGCGCGCGCACGCGCGCGCACACAAAACACACACACACACACAACACACACACACACAAAACACACACACACACACACACACACACACACAAAACACACACACACACTCACGGGCACACACACGTTCTCTGTCTTATATCACTTTTGAGTGGATAGACATTAAAACGAAGACACAGCCCCCCTCCCAGCCAAATGATAATGCACTGAGATACAGTATCGTTTCAATCATCGTGTAGATCGTCATCGTCTCGACTGTACTTTTAATCAGCTTTCGCGAAAACTCCATGTCGTGTCTGGGGCTAGCCTGATTTTGAAGGCAGAGAGAGAGAGAAAAGAGAGAGAGGGAGGAGAAGAGAGAAGAGAGAGAGAGGAGAGAGAGAGAGAGAGAGAGTGTGTGTGTGTGTGTGTTTGTGTTTGGGGGAGGGGTGGGGGAGCGATCTGAGGTGGAGAGATAACTCTTGTCTTGAAAGATGTTCGATCCCTGCTTGAACGTGAACTCCCCCCCCCCCCCCCCCCCCCTCCCATTGTTCAGACTTCACTTGGCGGTTTGGGTGCTTCTCTTTTGGATTCCTTCTTCTTTTTTCTTCTTCTTCTTCCTTTCTTCTTCTTCTTCTTCTTCTTCGAACACACAGACAGCAACTCATTGTTTGTCATAAATTATTATGAATGAAAACGTAGTGCGCTGCCGTTAAGCGCCTGACAAGTCAGGCCCTGCGCATCCGACTTCGGCGTAGGAGAGAATTGTTATCTTGTAAAGTCTCTCTGGAAGAAAGGCAGGAGAATGGAACCACGAAGGCAGGTAAAGAAGGTAAAGGTAAAGGAGTCCCATAACCTATAAGGTCGTAGGGGAGCGAGGCGTCAAAGACCTAACTTCTCTAGGGCCAGCATATTGAGGGCGGCGCCCATCTCCTCTCCCTCGCTGCTTTACCTTCCCTGACTCTAAAGAGGGCAGGAACCCATTTACAGCTGGGTGAACTGGGGGAACTGTACTGAAGCCAAGGCGCGCAAACGGTCACCCATCCAACTGGTAACCACGCTCGACGCTGCTTAACTTGGCTGGGGGGAAGCGAGTGCTCCGACCACTGAGCTATCCCGTCCCCCTAAGAAGGCAGAAAACAGGCAAAAAGGGAGGTAGCAGGAAGAAAAGGAACAAGGCAAAAAACCCCAAAAAGAGACAGGGATGTATAGAAAAGAGGGAATTCCTTGCACAGAATTTCTAGAAGGTGGAAATGCAATTTATTCTGACAGCCCCCCCTCCCCCCCCCCCCCCCCCCCCCCCCCCGCATCCCACGAAGGAGATCCCTGCTTGAACGCGAACTCCTCATCCTCCCCTCCCCCTTTCCCCCCTAACGTTCAGACCTCATGCTACAGTTTAGGTGCTTGTCTTTTGGATGAGACAATCAACTGATATACCGTGTCCAACACGCATGTAGCGCACGTAAAAGAACGCACAGGAACAAGAGAGTTGCCCCTGGGTAAAAATTCTGTTTGAAAAAAGCAACTCTCATAGAAAAACAAACATATCCATTCATGGGAGGGGGAAAAAATAATAAATAAAGTGGCGCTGCTCGTGTGGCGACGCGCTCGCCCCGGGGAGAGCGGTCTGAAGTTCACGCGGATATATATCTGCCGTGATTTAAAGTGATATACGATACAATAATTATAATGCAGTAGAATGCATTACATCACAATACCATGCAATACCATAGATTACAATGCAATGCAATACAATACAATGCAGTACAGCACCGTAACATACCATACAATACCATACCACATCACACGATACAACACCGTACAGTACAATACTATACAATACAATATACAGTACAATACAAAACTACGATTCAAACCCAAATATCGCGAACATTGTCTGCCAGGGTGAGGAGAGATCGAGTCGATTACCACCAGTGTTGTGAAGATATAAATTCTATGGTCTTTCGCCCGCAGGGGATTTCCAATTCGAATTTCGACCGCTTGTTTTAAATAAAGGATGATCGATTTGCGTGTGTGCGTGCGTGCGCACGTGTGTATGAGGAGGGGAAGGATTGGGGTTTACTTTTTGTTTTATTTGGTTGTTTTTCTTTAAATCTGTGAAAGAAACGTAAGTATGTTTGTAAGCCGACAATAATTAGCTGTTTTTAGGCCAGTGTGATTGTTTACAGTACCATTGTCCTGCGTTTGCGCAATAATCTGCATATATGTTATGTTTTGTTATGTTAAAAATAAAAAGAAGACGAAAGAAAGAAAATACAGAAAGAAAAACTTGGAACGTCTGATAGCATGAAGGGATAGACAGAGCTTCCATATCTTAGATCTCTTTTCATTCCTTCAATCAACCATTCATTCATTCATTCATTCATTCATTCATGTGGCTGTTGTTGTGATGTCACTAGGTCAAAGCCCTGCCTGTATCATCCATAATAATAATTATGCACTTACTCTTGACATCACTGCAAAACCCTAAGTATACACTGGATGAGACCTTTACTTTCAAAAATACCTCGCCTATATTATAGGCTACCATACTCCGACTTCAGAACTTTTATCCATCCACAAAAAAAAGCTCATTCATTCCTAACCACTGCCATGGAGAAGATTTTCTCTTCTCTGTTTTTTTCACCCCTGGGCTTGGTGAGGGTTTTTTTGTGTATGGGATCATTGTTTGCCCCACCATTAAGGTAGCCGTATTCCGACTTGGGAATAGGGTAAAGAATGTCTGCTTTTTCTGCTCTCAACTTCCATCGCCTCCCCCCTCCCTACCCCCAACCTTCTTGGACAATCATCAGGGGCAAGGGCATCATGATAATGATGAAGAGTTATGGCACATTGATTTGAGAGTGACCATCTTCTATACCTGCTTCTCTGTGTGTATGGTTTGAAAGTCAAGGAATGGAATGACATATTAATGTACTAGTAGGTGGCTGAACTGTCCTGTCCGATAACTGACTGGCCTCTCTCACAAACCTGGGTCAAGCACATAGACAAGAATTAAATTATGTGGGTCTCAATGGTCAAGTGTGTGTGTGTGTGTTGGGTCAAGCATAATAAAGACTAGATAATAATTATGTGGGTCTCAATGGTCAAGTGCGTGTGTGTGTGCGCGTGCGTGTATGTATGTCAGTGTGAGTGTGTGTGTGTGTGTGTGGTGAGTCAAGCACATAGACAAGATAACATGTGGGTCTCACTAGTCAAGTGTGTGTGTGTTTGTACGTGCATGCGTGGGGTTGTGTGTGTGTGCGCGCATGAACTTGCTTGTGCGTCATGTGTGTGTGATGCATCTCTCTGTGTGTGTGCGCGTGCTTTCTGTGTGTTTTTGTGTGTGGTGTGTGTTGTGTGTGTGTGGTGTGTGTGTGTGTTGTGGTGGTGTGATTGATAGATACAGACACCAGCTGTTTGGTTTAAATCAATGTTCAAATATCAGGCCCTAAAGGGCTGGTGGAAGTATGTACAAATACTTTAACATATCTGGTGTTTGTTGGCTTTTCTCCATCAGTGTTTGTTTCCATCTCTGTTTCCATCCCCGTCTGTGTCTCTCTGTGCTTCTGTTTCTATCTCTGTCAGTTTGCCTATCTTGTGTGTGTGGTGTGTGTGTGTGTGTGTGTGTGTGTGGTCTACAACCTAAGTGTGTTTTTTTAAATACTGAAATGAACAGATATGGAGTAAGATATATATATATATATATATATATATATATATATATATATAATATATATAGAGAGAGAGAGAGAGAGAGAGGAGAGAGAGAGAGAGAGAGAGAGAGAGAGAGAGAGAGAGATACACAGAGAGAGAGAGAGAGAGAGAGAGAGAGAGAGAGAGAGAGAGAGAAACTTGAAACTTGAAACTTGAAAATGGTTTAATGCGGTAGGCTCCTGTAAGCCCATTCACATGGGGACAGTGGGGAGGTGGCAGTGAAAAAAGAAAACATTTCAACACATGACATATTCAAAACATTTGAAATAATCAGCATGGCATGGCATCCACATCATGGAACAAATTCATGTTTTACAATGTCTCAGTGCTTTCACTCACACTATGAATACACAATGGACTGGGCGAGCAACAGAGCAGCTATGACATATCTTTAAAAGGAGTTCCACTCAACAAGTTTTGGTAATAGCTACAATTTCTTTCAGCTCATGACTGACATGATCCATTTGTTTGTTTATATTGTCATTAAACTGTTCAAAGCATTTCAAGACATTACTGTAAGTCAATTCTGATTTTGCACCTGTGTTCTCTGACTGGGTAACGTTCCTTGAATGTTCAGAATCCTTTTTACAATCTACATCACAGTCTACATCAGAATGATTACCCACAAGGTCTGACACACTCCCACTCCCCTGCTCCCCATTGTCGGAGCCCTCCCACTTGCAGGATATTTCCTCATCCATGTCACAGACTGTTTTTATATCGGAACTGATTATTACTGTCTGCTTATCCATGTCACATGATGGTATGTTTATTTGTGTTTTACCTTGCTGATTGTCACCTGACAGTGGCGCAGAAGAAGTGCATGGCACAAAAGGAGACAAGTCATTCACAGCAGGGGAAGGTGTCTTCTGGTCAGCAACATAACAGAGACTAGGTGGTGTTGGCATGAAGAGTCCTGAAGGAGATGAACCACTTGCCTTCTTCTCATGGTCTGCTCTGTAAGCTTCAGCCCTCCTTCTATCTCTGCTGACCTGCCACGGGCACTTTCGTGGATAGGTAACACTGCTATCTGCTGTCTCAGGGTGATGAAAGGAAGTGTTTGTAGTCAGTCGCCAAACCACCATAGTTTGACTGCCTCTGCCGTTGATTTTGAAGGATGATACGGTATTGTCAAACACAGCATTCAACAGACATTCTAGAGTGGTTAGGAATCCTTCAACTGGCATACTGACTCTGATATACACAAGAAACAGTAATATGGGTTTTTATCAAGACAATTATATATGTGGTTGTAGTGGGTAGGGGGGAAGTGGGGGGATGGTGGAGAGAGAGGGGGGGGGGGGGGGGTGAGAGGGAGGGAAGGGAGAAATATCCAGGGGAACCATGACAAGATCTCAGAAGTTGGCTTATGTTTTACTGTCGGTAGGTGATGATTTTTAATAGGTACTCGGTAATCTACTAGTTTAAAATATGGTTTTATTATTATGTTATCCATTCAGCCTGAGGAAGCTTCAGATGGAAGCGAAAATTTGCTGACAGAAATAAAAGGAGAAATGAAGCTGAGCATAGTTGTTTTTATTGCCATTTTACCATGTTGTATATCTGTAAATCTGAAGTGTCTCCGAAACAAGCATCTTCTTGCATTGTGTATGGGGGCCATAACAGTGAGTGTGTCACTAGTAACTATCTTCATGTTGATCTCCAGACAGACACAAACTTCCCCTTTTGCATTCCCACTTAACTTCCAGGATGTATATAATGGGTAGGTTCAAGTTTTCCAGTAACCCACCCAACACTGACGTGAATTAGGGGATCTTTAATTAGGGGATCTTATATGTGCATATTTGATCTTATATATATATATATATATATATATATATATATATATATAATATATATATATATATATATATATATATATATATATATATAGGCTGCACACACACACAGAACACAAAATGAAAGCTACCCAGACAGATCTTCCTAAAACATTTTAGTATATGGCATAGCACCTCATGATTAGACAAAACTGGGAACCCATTTTGTCAAATGCACATTCATGAAATATTTATAGGTCTCAATGATTAGAAATGCGAATGGAGTAAGCTTAATTGTGATTCTTTTGTTTGACCTAATCCTGGACAATTTCACACACCCATCCACCACCCCTGCTTAAACCCATTCATTTATAGATGAATAGGGGCATCCACCATAATGATTCCTTTACCTCTCACCCCTCCCCCTCCCCCTTCCAACCCCTCCATCATGTTACTAATTAGTTTTCAAATGAACCACAAATAAACTTAAAGACAAGTGTGCTTTTTGAGTGAATAAAGTGATGTTTGAGATTTTAAAAAAACAGTCATATCTTTGCTTTTATTTCCTTTGTTCATTTGAGCATTAGAGGGTCAAATGTAATTATATAGGCATGCAGAAAGCTAAATCTGCTTGTGTTCATTTAAGCATGCAGAAGGTCAAATGTAATTATAGGCATGCAGATGGTAAAATGTAATTATAGGCATGCAGAAAGTTAAATATGCTTATGAAAAGGTCTCATAGTTTATGCCAATGGATCATATAAAAACAAACAAACCAAAAACAACAACAAAAACTGTTTGTTGTTGTTGTTGTTGTTGCTGCTGCTGTTTTGACTACTAGATCTAGTTGTAGATCTACTCATAAAACTATCCACACTCAAGGACTTATCCTCTTAGAAAGTTTAATCAACAACAACACTATCTGACACATTTAAAACTGAACTGTAGGCTATACCAGCTAGATAACATTAGCTTATCAGAAACTTATATTTGACCTGATTCATGTTCAGATCTGATGCAAACAGATGAAAGTCCCTCAAAGCATATCAGTAGGCATCCTTAGGATTAGACTGAGTGTTGTGTTTTTTGTTGGGTGTTCCCCAGCTTAACATCCTGGAGAATCACCCAGAATGTGCACTTTGTCTTATTTATCTCAGTGGAATGGAAATTATTATGAGAGGATAAGTACACACTAGATGAAACATTTGCATGTGTGTTTACAAGTGGCCTACATGCCATATAGATTTAGGCAGCCATACTATGCTTTCAGAAGATTTGTTTCTCTCTCAAAGGAGATCAAGAGTGCAGTTTAATGAGCTAAGAGTTTTTCATGGCTGAAGACAATCTTTCATGCATAACAACAGTTAAATGTAGGCCTTGGTTGGTGCTTAGCTTTCATTAATAACTGACACAGCTTTTGGACTAGGCCCTACATGAATACAAAGCTCAGATCTTCCAACAGGTTTTATATACCACATCATAGTTCACCATTTGATAGAAGCCGAAAATATATTTTGTCAGACAGACAGACATGAATTATTTATGAATCTCCACAACTAAACATGCTAATGAAGTAAGCTCATTTGTGGTTCTTGATGTTTGACCAAATAGTGGAAAATTTCCCACATTGGTCTGCCCCTGGTTAAATCCGTTCGTTCATAGATGAACAGGGGCCTAGGCCTACAAATAGGGCGTTACCCCTCCCACCCCACCCCTGCTTACCCACCCATTAGTTTACTAACTGATTTTCAAATGAACTGCTAACAGCTAAAAGATGAGTGTGCTTTTTAATTGGACAAATCCACCTTGGATATTCCAAAAAAGTGGTTTATGTAGTTCAATCTCTTTCCTTTTATTCAAGCATGAAGAAGGTCAAATGCATAAGCCTGCAGAAATTACCCTAAATATACATGTTAGATGGACACTATAGCTGAGTAGTTGAGACCTTTCGACTTCAATCCCATGGGTCCTTGAAGTATTGGGTTTGAATCTTGATGGCGTCTGGTGAATTAAGGGTGGGGATTTTTATGATCTCCCAGGTTACCTTCCTGTGCCTTAATTCCCTTTGTGTATATACACAAGCAGAAGATCAAATATGTACATTAAAGATCCTATAATCCATGTCAACTGTTGGATGGGTTAGGGAAACATGAACATACTGAGCATACATCCGGGAAGTCAGAATGCAGCTACCTTTATGGTGGGCAAAAACGGTAGCACATGAAAAATCTCACCATTGGTAAACCTTAGAGCTCTAACCCAGGAACCAGAAAAAATATACACATTTAAGATCCTGCACTTCATGTCAGTGTTTTTGATGGGGTTGTGCAAAAGTGGGGCAGTAATAGTTGTTCCTGTTGCTGCTGCTGCTGCTCCTGGTGCTACTAATGAGTGTTGGTATTTAGGAAACATTCCACACCAAGATTGCAGCCTTTCAGAAGGCTTAAACAAACAAACAAACAAGCAAAAAAAGAACGGCAAGGATAACAACAACTATTGTGGCAAATTTAAACCCATTTGAATACCTGCTAGACGAAATCAGCTTATTATAAAACTGGTATTTGACCTAGATTCATTTTCAGAGCTGATGCAAACAAATGAAAGACCTACAGAGCCTGTCAGACACTTTTACAATTAGACTGAAAGTTGTTGTTGTTGTTGATGTTGTTGTTGTTGTTGTTGGGCGTTTCCCAGCTTCACACCCTAGCAGCCATCCATAATGTGCACTTTGTCTCACTCAATACACCTGGGAATCACCTTGAGGCCATAAGGGCACACTGGATAAGAAGTTTGTGGGTATGACTTTTCAAATACCTCTTCATTAACTATTTCGAATGCAGCTAAAAACTGATTTAGAGGGGTTTTATTCTACTTATAAAAAGGAAAGTGTGTGTTGTTATTCCACGAGCTTGTTATGGCTGAAGACAATGTCAACATAACATTACAAAGCAATAAAAAAAAAATGTAATGTAGGCCTTGGTATCTTTAGTTCACATTCAGAACTGACAAAACTGTTGACCTGGGCCATGCCCCCAGAGTGTAACTAAAAGAGTTTTTTTTGAAAGTCAGAGCAAAATGCTGTCTTTTTTTTATTTTATAAATTAAAAGGTTATTGTTGTGTTATCACCCTTCCTTTCCTCCCTTTTGAGTTTTCTTTTTCATTTTTTTGTTGTTGTTTGTCTTCATATATTTTTTTAACTTTCCATTTTTTCCTTGATCCATCCTCTCTTTGGGTTTTTTTGTGAGGCTTTTTTTTCAGGTGCCTCTAAGATTCAAACCCATGGTCATTAGAATAACTGAGAGTCTGCTGCCATAACCACTTGGCCAGGGGTAGGGTCAAATTTCAGCAGTAGATACTGACAATGATTTCAGCCCTATACCCTGGAATGGAATAATGAATACTTATCCTTGTTGTTGTTGTATAAGTATTTTCGACCAAAGTCCTGACAGGGAACCTTTAAACTGAAGCTGATAGTATCACGTCAGCTTTAGAAACACATGGGTGAAGTGTTTTGATATTGCCACGTAGGTCAGTGAAACCTACATACATATATATATATATATATATATATATATATATATATATTTTATATATATAATATATATATATATATATATATATATATATATATATATATATTCTTATCACTTCATTAATAGATTGTTGTTGTTAGTGATATTGAAGATGATGGTGATGATTATAAAATAATGCAATGATGATGATGATGCCATGATGATGATGATGATGATGGATGATGAGAGAGAGAGAAATAGAGAGAGAGAGAGAGAGAGAGAGAGAGAGAGAGAGAGAGAGCCAGAGAGAGTCTATTACTGATACGTGAAGCAACAGTTTTGATACATGAGGAATCTCACTGAACTATATCACAAGCACGCGCAAGAAGCATGCTAGGAAATCTCACAGTTCAAGAGCAGGGAATGTAGATAGATACCTGTAGATAATAGCAGTAGGAGTAGTCCTAGTGAACATCCCAAGTAACCTAGTTGGTCACACAGTCTTTGTCCTCAGGTTCTGTCACCCTGACTCAGGTGATAGGGATATCACATGCAAAACAAAACAAAAGATGTCAACCATGGGTGGATTAGGGCTCGCCTTGATATCAAAAGATCAAGTGTTGGCCTGCTATCAGTGTGAAATGTTGTAAAAAGCTTTGTTTTGTTTGGTTTGATTTGATTTGGTTTTGTCGGTTACGTATTCTAAGAAATGAACAATGAATAGTATAAGTTGTTCACCTGGAGCCTGGTCTTTTATTGACACCAATGTCAATCGTTGGACAGTT
>CM054145.1:31081210-31083710 GCA_028751875.1 Rapana venosa | reverse complement strand
CTAGTTGTATCACTGGTGTAAAGGATAAGATCAGCTGAGGAGGAGGTGACCCACATGGTTTCATTAATGAAAGGTTCCTGATGATCATTATCTTAGGGCTGCTACCCCTAGTCTTTAGGATAATATCTTTTACTACTACTACTACTACTATTACTACTACTACTACTACTAATAATAATAATAATGTATGGAATTTATATAGCCCTGAATCTTGTAAAGCAACAAATCAAAGTGCTCAGATGACTTTTTTTTTTTTTTTGGGGGGGGGGGGGGGGTTGATAATGGAATAAGCACTCATGTGCTTTTATTTTTTACATCCAGTCCCCGTGTGTATGCGGTTTTGTAAAATTTTGTCATCTGTTCCCACCGGCACACAATGGCCTTCTCTTTTGAAAAGCGGAACAGGATTTAACAGTGCCAAGATGTTCTGCATGGGCTCGCACATGGGCCTTGGTTTATAGTCTCATCCGAAGGACTAGTTCTATCACTGGTGTTAAGGATCAGATCAGCTGAGGGGGAGGAGGAGGAGGAGGAGGTGTGGGCACTCACTCATAATAATGATGGCTACTGAAGTTATCTGATAGTAGTAGTCCTAGGGGTGTTCTGAATGGGGGGTAGGTAGTGGGGAGGTTGCTATAGTAGTGCCCTAGCGTTGGGGGTCCTGTGAGACTTTGTTATGAATTGGTGAAGAGTAGATTGCTGAGTATCTGTGGGTTTGTTTGTTTGTTTGCTTGTTTGTTTGTCAATGCTCTCTCTCTCTCTCTCTCTCTCTCTCTCTCTCGTCTCTCTCTCTCTCTCTCTCTCTCTCTCTCTCTCTCTTCATCTCTCTCCTCTCTCTCTCTCTCTCATTCCCATACAGGCAGGGTAGTAGCTGGTCTTCTCCTGTGCTTTGATTGGCAGGTCTGCTCCTCTGGCCCCAGCCCCACACATTCCCATTTCGAGAGCTTCATTCTCATCACAGTCGCTGCTGGGCATGTTCGTGTACGCTGACATGAAGTAGGGGATCTTTTAACGGGCTTTTCGTTTTATGTGTGCGTATCACACACACCACACACACACACACACACACCACACACACTCACACACACACACACACCACACACACTCACACACACACGAAGGGAAAATTTATAGCATGGCAGGTCTGCACTTGAAGTTGGACTTGGGAGGTCGTTAAAAAATTCCCAACCTTAATTCACCCGACCCCTGATCTGAGACTGGAACCTAGGCTTCGTAGGATGCTCCAGACAATGTCACCAGGGGGTTCACCCTATAATATAAATTCATCAGTTCTCTTTTCTGCCGAGAGTTCTGGGTCTCCTCTGTAGCCTCCAGACCACTGAATCTCAGTAGAATGTTGGCATTGTAGTAGGGAGGTTGGTGGTCGCCTTTCCATCTTCATCATCATTAGCCATTACACCCAGCGGTGTGTAGGGCAGGGGGGGGGGGGGGGCCCCCCCCCTTGGGGCCAGCAACAAAGCGCTCCCACTCCTGCCTATTCTGGCCAACCTAGCACTTGATCCCCAAGAGTGCTGCATGGCATTCATCTCACTTTCTACAGTTCTCTCCACGTTGCTTTTGGATCTTCCTTTCTTTTCTCCTTCATTATGGGGTCCGTGCAATGCTGTTCTGTGCAATTGACTGTGGGGTCTCTTCGGGAGGATGTGCCCAATCCACTTCCACCGTCTTCTGGTTGATGATGGTTCCATGTCTTTTTGCCTGCATCTCCGGTAGTAGGTCTCTTCATTGGAGATCTTCTCTGGCCAAAAGATCCGGAGAATTCTTCGCACAGGGCATATGGTTGTGGAAGTACACTTTCCGTCATCTCCAGATCAGAAACGTTTTAGGAGAGTAGACACATCACAGCTCAGGTATAGCTTTCGCTTGGTGTTGGTGCTGTACTGAGTTGTCTCCAGATATTGTTCATCTCCCTAAACAACATTCCTGGCCTTGCCAGTCTGTTTGTGGAAGTCTTCTTTTGTGCGCCCTCTGGTTTGTGATGCTGCCAAGGTTATGTGAACTTGTCTGTCTGGGCGCAGGTTCAGTTCCATTCACTTTTCACAGGGGTGGTGTGTTACATTGAGCGTCATTGTCTCACGTTTTCTTGGTGAGAATACGAAGCCCCACTTGCTGTCCGAATGTTTAGGAGTCTGCTGGTCCTTCTCCTGGATTTGTTGGTGTGTGTGGGACAGAAGCGCCAGGTCCATCCGCAAAGTAAAAGTTTCGTTAGTGTGAGAACTAGGCTCAGCGAATTTCCCTCTTGGGGTGTCTTATGTGTCTTCATCATCTCCCAATCGTTGGCCAGATGATGAGACTGGGCTTGACTTCATCACATCCTTGTCTTACTCCCGTCTTGACTTTCGAATATAGTGTTTGCTATTGGCCCACAGAGCATCTGAAGTTGTCATAGAAGCTTTTGATAAGGTGTACCTGTTTCGATGGGATGCCATACGTGTCGAAGGATACTCCAAAGGCTGTCATCTGTGTATTGTGTCAAATG
>CM054145.1:31011210-31073710 GCA_028751875.1 Rapana venosa | reverse complement strand
AAAGAAACAAGCTAAACTCATAAGGAAAATGCTCTTTTCTCTAATAAACCAAAAAAACTTTCCTCCCCTTTTGCCCCCCTTTTGGTCTTAAATAAAAACCAAAAGAATTTTCCTCCCATGCATTGTTCATTTTGGATTATTTTTTTTTTTTTTAAATTTTTCTTTTCCCCTAACTCTCCCCCCCCCAATTATCTTTTTTTCCCCCCCCCCCCCCCCCCCCCCCCCCCCCCCCGTTCAATAACATCCATTGAAACAAAACAAAAAAAAAAAAACAACAGAAAAAAAACCCGAGGAGTAATGTAGGGGTGGGGGGACGGGGTGGTGTGGTGTGATTTTTTTTTTAGAGTCAGTTTTGCCAGGTGTAACACTATCAAATCCATTTGTATACTCGTGTTTTTTTTTAGAGCCTTTTGTCCCTTTTGTAACATGACAAATCGACTTGAACTCTTTGGTGCATGGGGCTGCGCCTCGCTGACGAATTAATTTTAAAATTCGGGAAAATGAGGTACGCGATATGTTTTGCAGGTAGGGTTTTGTTAACCTGTAAGATATGCAAATTAACCCTTTACTGAGTCCACCCTGGCACCGCAGGGGAAACCCAAACCCTTTACTTTAGGATCAACATAATGGGAACCCCACCCGTTGCCACAGTGCAGGTAAGTAGCCCAAATAAGTTGTTTCGTCTTGATGTTTTGCACCCTTTCATGGGCTACTTGTTGTTTGGTCTTACTCTCCATTCTCACACGAGCTACAGGTGTTTGGGGGGGATTGGGGCACGTGGGGGACTCAGGGTATACAGGTTTTTTTTCCCCTTCCTCCTTTTGAGGGCGGGTTTTCCAATGGTGAGATTTTTCGATCACCAGTGACTTACGGGGTACGCTGCGGGCCAGGTTCTTTTCCTATCGAAATTGTGTAATCCGCAAACCTTCAAAGGGGTTAAAGAAAATTTTAAAAATTTGAAAATCTTTATTTCTCTCAGTCCCATTGAGTTTTTTTTTCTGGCGGGTGGGGGGGGGGGTCCCCGGTCATCCTTAAAATGGAAAACTCTGCTGGGGCGTCAATACAACACAGCAAAAAGGGGAGGGGTCATGCTAAATCCTCTTTAGATGCCTGTGTGTGTGGGTGTGTGGGAGCGGCAGATTTGACTGAAAAAGGGTCCTGGCCTCCTAGTTCAAAAGTCAGACTCCTAACAGGGCCCCACAGACTCCGTCATCTCCGAACCGATTCACAGCTGACAAAGCGAAATAAAAGTACCGAAAAAAAACGGAACCAAGCTACAAAGAGGAAACCTACGTCATGGCAGGGTTCACCGCTTTACTGAGCTGAAGAGACACACACACACCACACCCACCAGCTGACTCACCCCGTCAGTAGAGCCTGAAAAACCATGCCATTAAAAAAAAAAAAAACCCAAACAAAACAACCCAAAACCTCATACAAACCCCCCCCCCCCCCCCCCCCAAAAAAAAAAAAAAAAAAAAAGCCTCCGCCGCAATAGAAACAAAGTGCCGTGTGTATCAGTTCGTCTTTTAAGCTCAGTTTTGTTAATGCGTGTCATTGCGGGGATACGCAAACACTGTATTGTAATGTTTTCTGAAATGGGAAGATTTCGCAGATCTTGGAGACTTACTATACACTTGATGATCGTTCAGAGTGATGATAATTATATCAACAGTATCACTTATCATCATCATCATCATCATCATCATCATCATCATCGTTGTTGTTGTTGTCACTACTACTACTACTACTACTAGTATCGACATTGCTGGTATTATTATTGTTATTGTTTATATTATTATTATTATTATTATCATCATTAACCGTCATTGTCGCTGTTACAGTTATTACTATTTATTATTATAATCACTGTCATTGTGATGATGATGAGGATTGTTGTTATTGATATTATTGCTTTTTGTATGAGTATTGAGGGATTCTTGTTTTCATAGTATCTGATACAGAGTTTAATTTTAGTCTCTCTCTCTCTCTCTCTCTCCTCTCTCTCTCTCTCTCTCCTCTCTCTCTCTCTCTCTCTCTCATCTCTCTCTCTCTTCTCTCTCTCTCTCCTCCCCTCTGTCTGTCTGTCTGTCTGTCTGTTCTGTCTGTCTGCCTGTCTGTCTGTCATGATAGCAAACATGTTTTAATCTGTTTTTCTACATATTGTCTTGTTCTTCTCGGCTTGATTTTGTATGGTTTGTTGTGTGTGTGTGTGTGTGTGTGTGTGTGTGTGTGTGTGTTGTGTGTGTGTGTGTGTGGTGTGTGTGTGTGTGTGGCGCGCGCGCGTACATGTGCGTGGGTGCGTGTATGCGAGCGTGCGTATGTGCGTGCGTGCGTGTGTGTGAGTGTGTGTGTGTGTGCGTGCGTGCGTGTGTGTGTGTGTGTGTTGTGAGTGTGTGTTTGTGTGTGTGAGAGTATATATATATATATATATATATATATATATATATATATATATATATATATATATATATATATATCACTCACTCACTCACTCACTCACTCATCCCTTGGTCGGGACGACCGTTGGGGTACCCGCACGGACGCTGCAAGTGGACCGCCAAATGGTTCTGTCCTGGGCTGTTTTCAGGAGGCTTGGTACAGTGAGGCCAGTCCACTCCTTGATGTTGGATATCCAGCTTTTGCGTGGTCGTCCCTGCCTCCTTGCTCCTTCCACCATTCCCTGCAGGACTGTCTTTGACAGGCTGTTATGCCTTGTTGTGTGGCCAAACCACTTCAGTTTCCTCCTGTTGACTGTATCTAGCAATGGTTCTTGTTTGCCAGCCAGTGCCTCGATCTGCTGCCAGACGTAGTCATTGGTTTTGCGGTCTCTGTAGGTGATGTTCAGGATCCGCCTGAGGCACTTCATCTCAAAGGCTTGAATGCGACGTTCTAAATCGGCAGTAAGTGTCCATGCTTCACAGCTGTACAAGGCAATGGATGTGACGAGTGCCTTGTAGAGTCTGACCTTAGTGTGGGTTCTGATGTTGTGGTTTCTCCACACTTTCGCCAGCTTAGTCATGGAGGAGAGTGCACAGCAAGTCTGATCTTCACACTTGTGTGCTCGTGCCTTCATTGGTGATGACTGCTCCAAGGTACTTGAAAGTTTCCACCTCCTCTAGTGTCTCGCCACTCATCTTGATGCTTGGTGGGAGTGGTCGGTGTGGTACTGTTCACTAGGATCTTGCTCTTTTCCGTGCGATCTCCAATACCGTGGGCATTGGCTGATGTTTCCAGTTGGTGGTGAGATCCTGGAGTTCTTCTTCACTGCGGCCCATGAGATCAATATCGTCTGCGAATCGAAGATTGCAGACTGGCCTTCCTCCTATTGTGATTGTGGTTTGAAGCCAAGGAGGGCCTCCTGCATGATGTTCTCCAGGAACACGTTGAAAAGAACGGGGGATAGCGGGCAGCCTTGTCGAACTCCAACTGAAGTCCGGAAAGAACTCCCCGATTTCTCCACCCATGAGGACTGCACTGTGGGAGCTGTCCATACAGCGCCTGGATGACTTGAATCAGGTCCTCGTCAAGCTATAGTCTCTCATGACTTGCCACAGAGCTTCTTGCCACACTCGATCGAAGGCCTCTTGAAGTCAATGAAGTTGTTGTAGAGCTGTAGCTGATGTTGGAGATGCTTCTCTATGAGCATTCTGATGTTGAAGATCTGCTCGACAGTGCTTCGACCTGTCTGAATCCTGCCTGTTCTTCTGATAGGATTTCTTCTGCTTGTGGTTTCAGTCTGTTCAAGCAATGCGTAGCATAACTTGCTTGGATGGCTTATCAGACTGATTGTTCTGTAATTTTGGCACTTCTTCAGGTCTCCCTTCTTTGGAAGTGGAACTATGATGGATTGGGTCCACTGTTCAGGCCACTCTTTGCTGGTCAGATGCGTTGGCAGATGATTGTTAATGCCTTGATCATCTCTGGGCCTCCGTTCTTGATGAGCTCAGCCGGGATGTTGTCAATCCCTGGTGACTTGCCTCCTTTCAGGGATCTTACTGCTTCTTCTACCTCTTCCTCCAGCACCTGTGTGCTTTCAGGATCTGATGGTCTGGGATCTTGGTCATGAAGTTTGTTCGGATCAGCCTTCAGCTTGTAGTTGTACAGGTCTCTGCAATATTCTGTCCATCTCTTCATGATAGTGGCGCTCTCTGTAAGGACTGACCCCTCTTTGTCTTCAATAACGGAGGTCTTTGGCTGCTGGGACTTGGTTAGTACCTTGATGGTCTGGTACGCCTCTTTGCTGTCTCCTTTCGCCATTGCCTTCTCAACCTTGGAGCATTGTTCTGACATCCAGTTCCCCATGGCCTCAGTCATCTTCTTCTTGATTGACCTGTTGACTGTTCTATACTCTTCGGCCGTTTCTGGGTTTTTGTTCTTCACTGGCTTTAGCTCCCTACGTTGGTCGCACATATATAATATAATATATATAATTATATATGATTATATACACGTGTGTGTACATAGCCTATTTATGTTAGTGAATGCCTTAGGGGGGCCTAATGTATAAGCATGAAAGGTTTTGACTGTGCCACTATTCCGTGTGCTAGTAAGCAGGGGTAAAAGTTTTGCTTATCTACAACTTTGGAAATACAGAGGGAATAATCTCCTCTCTCTCTCTCTCTCTCTCTCTCTCTCTCTCTCTCTCTCTCTCTCTCTCTCTCTCTCTCTCTCTCTCTCTCTCTCACTCTCTCTCCTCACCCTCTCCCTCTCTCTCTCACACACACACACACACACACACACACACACACAGAGGAGGGACGGGATAACCTGGTGGTTAGAGTGATGTATTTGTGATCTGCTGACCCGGGTTCGAATCTCGTTCAAGATGATTTTTCCTCTGGAGTTAACATCAGTTCAGACTCCACTCTCCCCAAAAGTCCTTCGGATTAGACTTTAAACCGAGGTCCCGTGTGCGACGTGCGCAGAACATCTTGCGCACACGTTAAAACCCGTTCCGCTTTTCGCAAGAGTAGGCCATTGTGTGCCGGTGGGAACAGATGACAAAATTACAAAAACCGTATACACACGCATACATAAAAAAAAGTCATCTGAGTGCTTTGATTTGTTGCTTTACAAGATTCAGCCCTGTATAAATTCCATACATTATTATTATTAATAAAAGAATGAATAAAATAAATAAATATGTCTCCCACCCCACCCCCCTTTTCTTTTCCGCATACTCGTACGTTCTAAGAATATTTTCTACCATTATAATCCCATAATAATCCTGAATGTAAATAAGTATCAATGCTCATCTAAAATGCCTGGGCAGAAACCCCACCCACCCACCCCCACCTCTCTCTCTCAGTTCAAGTGAAGACTTGCTGTTGGTCTATCAAAGTTGGGCAGTCCGATCGATCCCGGCATAGAACGTGCATGTCAGACTATCATTTTCAGTTACCAGTATTATTCATAGCATAGCAAAATTCGGATAAAACTTAGATTCAAAAATATTGGGGATTTTGCTTTGTTATTTTCAAGTAATGAGATAACAGCTGTAGGCAAAGAAACTTTTGTGGTTTTCCTAAGTTCTCGGCCTATTTCTAGCGTGTGACGTCGCGAATTTGAAACATTTGATTGGCGCAAACAGACATGTATCGCTGTGCTTGAATCTCCCTGATTACATATTCATGAAGATGATTTCGTTATTGAAGAAGTAACTATCACTGGCGATGCCTGAGAAAATAGAAGACATAATAAGACAAACAGAGAACTTGCTTTATGTCATTGTGGAACAAGACAGCCTTTGGACAAACTTTGATTGACAGACACAACTACAATACAGGGATCTTGTTTATAGAAGCGGAGGCTGAAAACAAGCGAAGCCGTGGTGCGCAATTAGGCTTGGTTTAGGCTAGCTTGGAAGACGGGAACGACCGAGCAACATACCCCCCGACTGATTTGACGGTTACGACTATCCCTTGAGGTTCTTGGATTTTGTCCGAAATCCTCAGGGACACAACGACCATGGACTTCCTTTATGAACACGAAAGAAACTTCGGTGGCTTTGAAGATCCAGATTCAAAGGATATGATGGAACAGAACATCTTCGCAACTTCAAGCATGGTAAGCAGCCGATCGTGATCCTACCATATGTTGCATTGCGTACGAGCTTGTATTTGATATATCATTTCGGCAACTCAGCACAACCGCTTGACCTGACCAAACACACGACAATCTACCTTACTTTACTGTTGTTTTTGTTATGTTTATGAAGAGTTATTCTTTGGTTTATTTCTTGTTAATCTTTCAAATGGAACATGCGGTCAGTTCTATCCGGTTGGGGAACGCCCATATCGCGCACATGTTTACCCAGGTCCCAAACTTGGCCTCTGATTTTTCCCCCTTTTCTTTTTTGACCCCGCCCTCCTACCCAGTCCAACCGCTTCTGCTTGTCTCGGGTACACATACCCGTATATGTATACATGTATACAGTACACATGTACACTATAACTAAGATTTCAATCACACTTTTAAATAATAAAACGCTTTTAAAAATAATGAAAATATTTGTTTCTGTTTGAGATTGAGTTAAGTGTTTCCAATCACATTGTTGCTGTCAGTCTAAAATAGTACTATCTCATGTTTCAAGAGAGATTGTGAAAGTTTTAACTTAGGTCACTAAGTTTTGAGAGAGAGAGAGAGAGAGAGAGAGAGAGAGAGAGAGAGAGAGAGAGATATTGTGTGTGTGTGTGCAGGAGTGTGCATGCATGATCCTTTGGCACTTAAAATAATAAAGCTCCTTAAACCACTGCAAAGTAGAAAGTTTGATTCTCATTTAAAGTTTCTTGTCAGCAGCTGTCAGTAAGTGTCTGTAGATGTATCTACCACTACCAGCATAAGCACTTGAATCATGAATGTCAGATTATAGTTATACATCATTTACCTAACAAGACTGCAGCTTATTTCATGTTTGCATTTCATTTTTCGGCATGTAAAAGAGTAAACTTATGAAATTTTCCTCTCCTTTATAAAAACATACTTTGTGTCATTTAACCTTATCATAAAAAGAGATTTTGTTTTTATTGATCACGAAATAAAAATCACCTCACCTTGGCAGTTCCAGTTCGTCAGGGTTTATTTAATACCTGGGAAATTATGAATGTTGTTGGATGGAAATAAGATTGAAGGATTTAAAAATAAACACTGTTTGTTGTTTACAGTTTAGTTACTCATCAATTTATTACTGCATTTATTCATATAATTTGTCTTTTCATATAATTTGTCTACATTATTAAAAAAAACAACTTTTATACCACGGATAATGGAATAAGCACTCCATGTATATGTGCTGTTGTAAATTTTGTCATCTGTTCCCACCAGCACACAATGGCCTACTCTTATAAAAAGCGGAACAGGATTTAACGTGTGCACAAGATGTTCTGCATGCGTTTGCACACGGGGCCTTGGTTTATAGTCTCAACTGAAGGAGATCTTTTATACCAAGGATAATGGAATAAGCACTCATGTACTTTTTACATCCAGTCCCCATGTGTATGTGCTGTTGTAAATTTTGTCATCTGTTCCCACTAGCACACAATGGCCTACTCTTACGAAAAGCCGAACAGGATTTAATGTGTGCGCAAGATGTTCTGCATGCGTTTGCACATGGGGCCTCAGTTTATAGTCTCAACTGAAGGACTTTTGGGGAGAGTGGAGTCTGCACCGATGTTAACTCCATGGGAAAAATCCCCTTGAACAAGATTCGAACTTGGGTTGTCAGAATGCGAGCGCAATGTTCTGACCACTAGGGTATCCCATCCTGTTACCAGCTTACAGTTTCCTTATCTTATTGTTGGAACAAAATGTAAAGTTATTTTGCAGAACTTACAGTTAATCTTTAAAAGTTTTGGTTATCGAATTCAACTTGATGAGTTCCGTTTCCATTTTCTCTTTGTGTTTATAAGATCTATATCTATAATGATCAACGTTGTATCATGTTGTATAGTATGTTGCATCTAATAAATGTAGTTTAATGAATTGAATTGTCCTTTGAGTGACTAATCAATGTCAGTTATGGGAAATTTATAACACTCTACAGTCTGTGCAAGGAGCATGCATAGCTGTTAATGGATATTATGCATCCACGTATTGCATACAATGATACACATTTTAAATTTTCTTTATCAATTGATATAATAGAAGAAAATCACCAGACTAGGGTACATGAAAAAGTACTGCGTCACATTCACAGTTTTTCACACTCACGTGTCAGTAGTTTATTTACTTAACGAGGCAGAGACGTTAACCTCATGCTGTTCTTTCATTTGTAAATGATTGATTGTTCAGGTTTTCAGTTTCATGTTTAAAATTAATGATTTCTTTTGATCAAATTTACCTCATGCTGTTCTTTCATTTCTAAATGATTGATTGTTCAGGTTTTCAGTTTCATGTTTAATAATAAATGATTTCTTTTGATCTAATTTATTTAAAGTTCTGTAAGTTACCTAATCCCCTCTCCCATACTCCCTCCCTTTTCTCTTGTTTGTTTGTGTTTTTGGAGTCTTTCTTTTTTCCTTTCTTTTTGTCTAATGTAACTTGGTGTGAATCTGAAGAACTCTCGCATATGGTCACAGTCACAGTAAAAAGTGCTGCACCACAGTTCTTACATGCCCACACATGCCCCCCCCCCCCCCCCCCCCCCCCCCCCCACAACCACACACACTCCACACACACACCAACCCAACACACTCACACTCAGGGAGGGACGGGATAGCCTAGTAGTTAGAACATTGTGCTCACAATCTGACAACCCGGTTTCGATTCCCATTCAAGGGGATATTTTCCTCTGAAGTTAACATCAGTGCAGACTCTACTCGCCCCAAAAGTCCTTTGGATGAGACTATAAACCAAGGTCCCATGTGCAAACACATGCAGAACATCTTGCGCACATGTTAAATCCGGTTCTGTTTTTCGTAAGAGTAGGCCATTGTGTGCGGTGGGAACATATGACAGAATTTACAAAACCACATACACACGGGGAACTACATGTAAACAAGCATATTTATAATTCTAAGTGCTTATTCCATTATCCTCAATATGAAAGAAAAAATGATAGAATAAACGCTCGCATTCACTCACACACTCACTCACTCACTCACTCACTCACTCACTCACTCACTCACTCACTCACACACACACACACACACACACACACACACACACCACACAGAATGGTCTGTGTTTATTTGTTGAAAGGTACGCGTGTGTGTGTTACTGTATAACTTATTGATTGATTGATTGATATTATTTCGAGGATAATGGAATAAGCACTCGTGTGCTTTTTACATCCAGTTCCCGTGTGTATGCAGTTTTGTCAATTTTTGTCATCAGTTCCCACCAGCACACAATGGCCTACACTTCTGAAAAGCTGAACGGGTTTTAACATGTGCGCAGGATGTTCTGCATGCGTTTGCACTCAGGACCTAGGTTCATATTTATACTATAGTCTCATCCGAAGGACTTCTGGGGAGAGTGGAGTTGATACTAGTAATGACAATGTTAACTCCAGAGGAAAACCCAGGTCAGCAGATCACAAGGGCACCACACTAACCACAAGGCTATCCCCCCTCTCTGTCTCTCTGTCTCTCTCTCTGTCTCTTTCTCTCTCTGTGTCTCTGTCTGTCTGTCTGTCTCTTGTGTGTGTGCATGTGCATATGTGTGTGTGTGTGTGCGTGCATGCATGCATGTGTGTGTGTGTGCATGCATGTGGTGCGTGCATGCATGCAAGTATATCTTTTGTTGTACCAGTTTGAACCTTCATAATCAAATTAGGACTAGTCAAAGAGTTAACTGCTTTTCAGACTCACTGTCTAGAGTCGCAGCCTTGCTATCTTGATCCTGTTGAGAATCTTATCTGAAACGTCTCTTGTCTGTTGCCAGTCTGTCTGTTGTCTTGTGTCAGGTTGCTTACTTACAGGTCTATAAAACACAAAAACTACCGTAGGTCTCTGAGGGGTCTTTCCTTCAGACCATCAGTGATGCGCCATTTGCTTGAAACCATAGATTTGACAGAGATTCATGATCTCTGAAAGAGTTAAGGAAAGGCAAGGACAAGGAGGGGCAAGAGGTTGAGAGGGAGGGAGAGAGAGAGAGAGAGAGAGAGAGAGAGAGAGAGAGAGAGAGAGAGAGAGAGAGAGAGAGAGAGAGAGAGAGAGAGAGAGAGAGAGAGAGATGAGTGAGAGAGTGAGTGAGTGAGTAGTGAGTGGTGTGTGTGTGTGTGTGTGTGTGTGTGTGTGTGTGTTAGAAGAGGTAGGAGGGTGTTTTTTGTTTAGGGAGGAGGCATGAAATAAATAAATATGATTAATAAAATTTTGAATGTCTTTTTTCACAGAAATGCAAAGTTGGGTAGATCCCTGACTTGTGCTCAAATGTGTGTGCATTCTTGAGCCTATCTATCTATCTATCTATCTATCTATCTATCTATCTATCTATCTATCTATCTATCTATCTATCTCTCTCTCTCTCTCTCTCTCTCTCTCTCTCTCTCTCTCTCTCTCTATCTATCTATCTATCTATTGGCCTTTTGTGTCAAACCGACAGGTCCTGCTGTGCATTAGTTTGGCAAGAGACATTGAGAGTCCAAGTCAGTGACTGAGAGTGAAAGAGATTTTAATTATGTATAATTTATTTAAAAAAAAGATGTTTTGAACAGAGAGAGATTCAGACAATAAAAGAGACCACAGGAGAGGGAGAGAGAGAGAGAGAGAGAGAGAGAGAGAGAGAGAGAGAGAGAGAGAGAGAGAGAGAGAGAGAGAGTGAAACAAACAACTTAGACACCCACACAGACTCCCAGACACCCACCCACCTACATATGCAGTGGTACGCTCATAGTGATAACACACTACACTACAATACACTACACACACATACACACAGACTACACACTATACACTACACACGCAATGTCTACACACACAGAACACACACATGCTCTCTCTCTCTCTCTCTCTCTCTCTCTTTTCTCTCTCTCTCTCTCTCTCTTCTCTTCCTCTCTCTCTCTTCTCTCTCTCTCATATATTTGCAATCTAAATCCCAAACTGTTGTATAGCAATCTAGCATGCTTGACTACTATTACTATGTAGATATGATGTTGGGAGGGGCTGGATCAATGTATACTATAAACAGTATAAAGGTAGATTTCAGGTAACCTCCACTCCAGTCTAGCCTACATATATATACACTGGTACAGTGGTAGCTAGCCTGCTGTGCCCATGTGCCGTGCATGCAGCCCCCACGCAGCAACAGCTGGCAAAGGAAAAGGAACTCCTGTGTTTATTATTAACGATCCCTCATATTATATTATTAATGATCTCCATAATTTATGGCACATACTCTGACATTGACTGATTTTTGCAGTGCTGGTTCGATGGGGGGCCATTTTTGTGTGTGGAGTGGATAATTCATACATATATTGTCCTGTGGTATATTGTTGATTTGTCAGTGTTTTAAAATGTTTTTAAAAAGTTCTTTTCTTTACTGTTGAAAATGAGATGGTATTAATGGCGTTTGATGTGGTGATAAACCTAGGTCATGCATTTTTAATAAAGTGACACTAAGACGCTGGGACAGACAAGCATGTGCATGCATATTATTATGATGTGTGCATGTTTATGATTATGATGTGCACACACACCCAATTATACACACACATGCCCGCACACACACATACACACACACACTCACTCACACACACTCACTCACACACACTCACTCACACACACTCGCTCACTCACTCATTTAGTACTTTGGATAAGGCTGTAAACTGAGGTTCCATGTAAGAACGCATGCAGTTAAACATGTTACAAAAATGTTTAAACCTGCTCTGCTTTTTGGAATAGGAGGCTATTGTGTGCCAGTGGGAACGGAGGACAAAATTTACAAAACCGCATACACACTAGGACTGGATGTAAAAAAACACATGAATGCTTATTCCATTATTCTCAAAATTAAAAGGAATAAGATTGAATAAATATTATAAATCACACCCACCCACACAGACAATGAGATGTGTACATGTGCACACATACATACATGTATGCATGTGTCTGGGTGCACACACACATACACACGCAAACACGCAAATGCAACACACAAAATCAGTAATCAGTACGTATGTGTGTGCATTTCTGCATGTATGTGTGTAGTAGTTCTTCAGTTTATCGTCCTTCCACTAAATAGTGATATCAGTTGTATGTGTGTGCACATGTTTATGTGTGTGTGTGTGAGTGAGTGTGTGTATGTATGTGTGTGTGCGCGTATGCATGTGCAGGCATTCATATGCCTACATACAGTACATTCATGCATTATCATGATTATGCTTGTGTACTTGCATCTGTTCATATGTGTGTATGGGTAAAGCTTGTGGCTAATAGACATATTTAACTGGCCTGTGGTTCAGCCGTCTTGCTGAATTCACACACACACACACACAACACTCACAACACACACACACATACACACACAACACACAACACACAACACACACATATCTTGAAAACCTACAGCAACCTAGTGCAAGCCTGATGATCCCTCGGCTAAGCAAAAACAGCTGGTGTGCTGTCCATATATATCATTAATAACTCTGACCTATCTATAGAAGCGCTACAAGGTTTTTTGTTTTATCGTCACAATATATTGACTTCCTTCCACAGATTTTGGTTAAGTTGTGTTTTTAAGTTGTAGAGTGAGCCCTAATAATGTGTTCTTTATTGTCAGTAAAACTGGAAACTGAATGAAATAAAGAACATGTCTTGGAAACAAATGAAAATGATTATAAATGAAATATTATGTTAAAAAACCCACCCTAAAACAAACAAAGAAACCCCAGCATCAATCCAAAAAACAAAACAACAAATCCCTCAGACACCAGATGACTTCCCCCTCCCCTCTTCTACAATTACAATTCATATTGATCTTCACAGATTTTGTTCAGGGTTGTATTGTACCTTTTGCGAGTCGGTGGGATGGGGATTCCTAATTAATTAAATGTTTTTATCGTCAGTTAAGCCAGAAGTGGTAGACACAAAATGAAATGAAGATTGTGAAAAATTCCAAACCCATTCATAATACAGTGTCTTTGTGAAGTCATCTAGAGCTGTTCAGACTACAGCATTGATCTGTTGATCTTTGTGATGCAAAACGTCACAGTTATTCACATGATATTGATACTATTGATAGTTTGGAGATAAAACAGTGAAAGTGGTTGAAGATAAAACTGCGAAAGTGGAGTTCTTCAGCCACAGTGTACTGTGCCCTAACCTGTCAACAGCCAAATATTTTTGTCATTGTGTCATATAAAAGCAGTCCATTAAATTTGGCAGTGATATGATGCTGTGTATATCATGTAACCGGGTTATGCTATCTTAAGTAAGATATTTAGGTCCAGATAGGTACATTTGAGGATTTGGATTTTGGTTAGTGATTTTTTCTTTTTTTTTTCTCACCCCCCCTCCTTTTTTTTTCTTCCATTCAAAATGTTGTTTATGCCTGGTATAATACAAAGATAATTTTGTTTGTTTGTTTGTGAAGGCACTAATACATGTACATGTAGGTTATTCATAACAGATTAAAACATAGGAATAATATCTGGAGGCATCATGAAAAGCACAGGCATAACACTTCTTTTTTAAAAATATCTCGCAACATTTTAAATTAAACAAATGAGTTTAGGGTGCATTAGTTTAGATTCATGTAACATTGTAAAATATCAGTTGATGGTTAAGCTCAGTTGGAAATTGGTCACTGTGAAATTGTGTTTTCTAAATCAGGAATTCTAGGTACAAATTTTCCTAGTAGTCATGTAGGGATCTCATTTTCATTACATGGGGGAATTTTCACTCGCTCATAATGTTGTACCTTGCATACAGTCCCATACACTGAGACAGTGGTTTTCCTGTATATATATAACATCCTTGTATGGTGCAGGCCAAAACAGACAGGTGTCAGAATACACTTTGTTTGGGATTACCCAGGATCCAAGTTTGTCATGTTGACTATTATGTTACAAATCATTGAAATGTTGATGTGAAGGGGGTTTTCCACTGTATAAAAATACTTAAAACATTCAACAAGAAGGGGAAGTGAAATATCCTCAAGTCTTCTGTCATATTTTCGAGAGATTTCATATAAATTTGTGTGTTGATGGTTAAAAAAAGAACTGTGTAAATGTGAAGCGTACATGTGCAGGACCTGTTGTAACTTGTGTACTGGTGGTTGTGTGTGTAGATAGATACTAAGATAGATAGATAGATAGATTGATAGATAGATAGAGAGAGAGAGAGAGAGAGAGAGAGTGAGAGTGAGTGAGTGAGTGTGTGTGTGTGTGTGTGTGTGTCATTTTTTATGGCAAAAATTCATGAATGGCTTTTATTTTCATGATTGTTATAACATGAGCACACAGGCAGCATAAAGTATGTTCTTTCGAGCCAGAAGGCCCATAGAGCCGGAGCTTATCCCGGTTTCTGTAGCGTTAAGCGAACTGATGGTTTTTCACCATCCCTGTGACAGGACGCTAGTCTGTCGCCAGATACTTCCCCAGCAGAGCTGGTACCCACTTGTACACCTGGGTGGAGTGAGGAAAATAGGAGTAAAGTGTCTTTCCCAAGGACACAACACCGAGCCGAGCGGGGATCGAACCCGCGACCTCTGGATCACGAGTTGACCGCCTAAACCACTCGACCACGGTGCCTCCAACACAGGCAGCATAGGTAAAGGTTTATAAAGAACAAAACAACAAGAAAAAAAAAGACACAAAAGTCCCAGTTACAGGGTGGAAAAAGAATGAAAAGTTAATAATTCTGCAGAAAACTTTTTGATTCTAATCATGAGGAAAATACTTCATCTGTCAGAGATCTCAAGAACACCTCACACTTCATGTGAATACCCTCCCCCCCCCCCCCCCCCCCCCCCCCTCCCCCCACTGCATTGGTTTGTTTTTTGTTTTTGGGGTTTTTTTTGTTTAATTGTTGTCAGAGGAATTTAACCAATTGAACCGATCAACAGCCTTATAGAAATATGGATGTAGTGGAAAGATATGATACTATTCATCAGTGATGATTGGCTTAACAGATAACAGGGCAGGTTAAAGGTAATTAGTACTCTACTTGATTTATGGCTGACTTAAGGATGGGGTCATTGTGTGTGTGTGTGTGTGAGAGGAGAGAGAGAGAGAGAGAGAGAGAGAGAGAAGAGAGAGAGAGAAAGAGAGAGAGAGAGAGGCTGCTTTATGACTGTTTAGTCAGTCTCATGAACAACTTTGTAAGGCGATTATTAAGTACAGCCTGACTAGAAATCACTAGTAATATTTTATTTTGTTTGATATTTTACTTTTTTTTTCTCTCATTTTCTTGTAATCCAAATCCGAGTACAAATGTATGTGAGTGAGTATGTGTATGGATGTTGGTGTCTGTGGTTGTGTTGGGATGAATTGTGTTGTGTTGTGTTATATGAGGTTTGTGTTGTGTGTGTGTGTGTGTGTGTGTGTGTGTGTGTGTAGGAGTTATGCAGTGTATTTTTGTTGTTGGGGGGGGGGGGAGGGTCCCATTTTCATTGATGATGTTTTTTGTTTTTGGTCCTGAGTGAGTGAGTGTGTGTGTGTGTTTTCGTTTTTCTCTGTTTCTATTTTCTTTTGGAGTTAGTTTTATTATTGTTGATTATGGTAATAATGTAGTTATATAATATTGATCAAGTTGGTTTTTTGTCCTAGATAGATGGCTTGATGAAAAAAAGCAAATGCATTGCTTATTCAATGTACCATCTGGAAAGAAAAATTTGACTGAGTAAGTATAGGCTAGGGCCTAGTCTAAACCTCTGCAGGAGACCACCGAGTCCGAATATAAGTAGTCTTGCATCATTCACTGACAGGCAGATGACTGCACACTAACCCCAGATAAGACCAACCTCACTCCGCCCTCCCCACCTCCGCCTCCACCATCCATCCCTCAGCCCACCACACTCCTTTCCCCTTATCCTGCACCCCCCCACTGTTCCCTTCCTCTTCTCTCAGGGGCCACAGCTGTGGGCCAGAGAAACCAGTGACAGCGTGGCCTCTCAGTTTTTAGGCAGATAAGTCAATGCAGGCTCCAGCCAACCACAGCGTCTCCCAACTTGTGTTGTTCTCAGCGTCTTCTTCCTTCGCTTTCAGGGCACCCTATTAGCCTAGCCTAGAAGAAAGTGGAAGAAAACACTGAAGTTTCCAGACTTGCAGTGCGTGCGTGGGAAGAAGAATCATTGTGCTTGTTGTGGATTTTGTGGTTGAGGCGAAAACCCCGATGTTTGTGTTTTGTCTAAAAGAGTTTGACGTGTTAGATAAGGTCTCTGTCTGCTCCAAATGCAGATAGGGAGAAACAAGCATTTCTGGGTTAAGAAGTGGTTTTTATCTGGAAGAGTTACTTCATAGACCCGCCTACCTACACGTACACATTCGGTGAAGAATACACGGCTAAAGTAGGCTAGAGAGAGATAGGCCCTAGTAGGCGGCGGACTGCAGGATGTCTGGGTGGGATTTCTGTCAACTGGACAGATCCGGCCTGGCTATGGAGGTTGACTTCGATCTGCTGGAAGCCTTTGAGCAGTGCCCAGACCCAGTGTTTGAGGCATCAGTGGTGATGAGCAAGGAGTCTAACGCTTTTTCTGATGCAATGCAGAGTGCACAGATTGGTTTTGATTCTTTTGACTTCGGCAGCAGCAAGGACATGGGCCTATCGGATGCTAGTTTGGGTACCAGACATCAAGAGGTAGGCCTAATATTGTGTAGTAATAATGTATGATTTAGCATGTATTTGGCTGGTCATAATTTTTGTTTTTACATGACTGACATTGATATATATATAAATATATATTTTTTCTTCTTCTTCTTCTAAGTAATGACGTTTTGTTAAGGATCATGGTTTGTATATTTACCCTAAAAACAACATGATATACTGTGAAGTATGGATTATTAATGTGACCCTTCATGGTATACTGTGAAGTGTGGATTATTGGATTGGGGACGGAATAGTTCCGTGGTCGGGGCACTCGCTTTCCCCCAGCCAAGTTAAGCAGCGTCGAGCGTGGTTACCAGTTGGATGGGTGACCGTTTGCGCGCCTTGGCTTCAGTACAGTTCCCCCAGTTCACCCAGCTGTAAATGGGTACCTGCCCTCTTTAGGGTCAGGGAAGGTAAAGCAGCGAGGGAGAGGAGATGGGCGCCGCCCTCAATATGCTGGCCCTAGAGAAGTGAGGTCTCTGACGCCTCGATCCCCTACGACCTTATAGGTTATGGGAATCCTTTACCTCCTTCCTTTATGGATTATTAATGTGACCCTCCACCATGAAATGAGTCACATTGCACATGACTCACTTAACAGGTGTCTGGGGGTCATGTTGTTGATTTTGAGATTTTGGTGGATTTTTAAACTGTAAGCTGTCTTTTACCTTGTACTGAAGTACTAAGACATAAATTTTGTTTACTTTTGCTTTTAAAGCATGTTTGACAACACCCCAACTCCTCATCCTAACAGTCTATTATGAATTCAATTTCATCAATTTCTCAGTTTGTCAGTTCATGGTGTCTAACATTTCAGTTTGCAAATAACTTTTCAGAGAGTTGTCTGATTTTCAATCTGTTTTTAAAAAAACAAAACATTGAATGGCTTTCAATTTAAAAAAAAATTCTTGTATACATTGAGAACATGCTAACAAATTAATTGACCTCCAGTGCAATGTTGACTCATTATGTGATAGAGGCTCACAATAAACTTAAGAAGTAGAATTTTTTGAGAAATATAAATATATGTAGACTTTGTTGCTTGTGAGGAAAAGTGTATAGAATGACTACAAAATAATGTTCTGCCATGTAACAGTTGGGAAGTGAACAGCCTGATCATGACCGCCAAATAACCACAGATGAAATCAATAAATGAATAATGTGCTTATTATCAGCATCGTAAAGTGAATGGATATTATTAATCAAAAACAAACAAACAGACATTTAAAAAAAATTGAATACTTAATTTGAACAAAGTGAAACAAAGCCCAAAACTGATCAGAACAAAAGCAACAAAACAAGACAAAATATAGAACAAGAAACAGAAACAAACAAAGGCAACAGTGAAGAAGCTTAGATTATGGTGAAATAGATATAGTGCAAAATGGTTCACTGATAACAAAAAATTGGCAAACATGACAGGTTGGTTATTCATCTTGGTTTTGTTCACCCCCTCCCAACTAAACAAAAAACCCAAACAAAACAAAAAAATACCCCCTTTTCCCCAAGAAAAAAAAGCAAAAACCAAAAGCAAAACAACCCCCCCCCCCCCCCCCCCCCCCAACAAAAAATAAATCCATCCCCAAAAAGACCCCCCAAAGAACCCTCCCCCCCCCCCCCCCCCAAAAGCAACACTCCCCCCCCTCCCCAGAATAAAACAAACCTAACACTATCCTGCAACCAAACAAAAACTCCACCCCAAACCAATCAACCGAAAAATCCCAAACCAACCACCTTCACCCTCTAGATACCTCCTCCCCCCTCCCCCCATCCAAGACATAAAAAAGGCTTTAAAAAACAAAAAAGACAACATTTATCTAGATAGATCAAATATCTTTTTTCTCCACTACCTTGGCATCTCATTCATATATACAAAACACCCCACATTTATCAAGATAAAACCATCAAAGGCATAGGCTTGGAAAGAGCGTTGGCTCGTGATTTTCATCACATTGCAGTATTATTATATATACAGTTCTTTTTCGTTCCCTTAGGGTAAGCCGGACTTAACTACTCTTCCTGACCATTTGACAGTGAAGGTGGTGTCTGTCCCCCCCCCCCCCCCCACTGTCTTGCCCCAGTGTGTTAAGTATTGATTCGAAGAAGATGAATGTGAAAATTTAATAAGGACATTATTCATGATAAAATAATTATCTCAAGAGATAAAGGCTGGAAGAAGGAGTAAGCAAAGGGAAGAATAATTGAGGGGGAGAGTGGGGTTAGGGTAGGGGGGGGGGAATCATGTTTAATTATTTTATGTCACATTGGTGGACTTAGAGAAGAGGAATGCAATATTTGCAGTGGCCAGGGATTTTGGAAACTCCCCCTCCCTCTTAATTGATTTTTTGCCAGGGAAAGGTTTGATGACAGAGAGAGAGAGAGATAGGCCTAGCTAGCTGCAGAGAGGGAAGTGTAGAGAAAAGCCCTGGTTCTTTGCAGCGTGGGTTTGGGGCAGAGGCTGTTGCCAGTGTTGGGTTCAAACAAATAGAGTTTTTATGGGGAAGTGGACTGGTGTTTATCACTTAAGTGTTTACACCCATCACATGACTACAGATAGATGGAGAAAACCCGGAGATTTTCAAATATCTGTGGCCCAGGGAGTGAGTGACTGACTCCTAGTTGGTCATGAGATGAGGGTGGCTTTGTAGGAGAACAGAAGAGAAGAATCACTCATGTTTATTCTGAAGAGAAAGGTAGCCTTAGAATACTTGTAACGTAACTAGTGAATCTTGTTTGGGTGTGTTCATGTTCTTTTGTTACTGTGAACAGTGTCGTCTCAGGATTATGCATGTGTTGTGTCTGAGCAGTACATTGAATTGGTCATGCTTTCAGTTTGTACAATTTATGCACTGTAAGTATGAATGCCATGGTGTGATTATTTAATCGGAAAAAAAGGGTCCATGTCAATTGTCAGTCACTCACACATGCACACACACACACACACACACAAAGTCACACACGCGCGCGCACACACACACAAAGTCACACACACGCACGCGCGCGCACACACACACACACACACAAAGTCACACACACATATAATGCAAATTCTAACAAAAAATTCCAGAAATCAACAATAGCAGCAACAACAACAAAACGAATAGGTAGTATGACTAGTACAAGACAGTCTGAGTGTAATTTTTTGTAACAATACATTTTTTTGTTTTGTTTTTCTTCTATTTTTTAAATTAATAATGATGTATAATATTCACTTCCTCCTCTTCTTCTGAATGCTAGATACTAAAGTAACCTGCTCTGAGTGTAGACTGTCCAAGCCTGAATCAGTGAGGGATTCAGGTCCATATAATATATATAAGCAGCTTTGTCCCTCTCAGTGTTGAGCTATGTGACATAATATACAGCCCTGCCTGGCTTGGGGGGAAGAGAGAGAGAGAGAGAGAGAGAGAGAAGAGAGAGAGAGAGAGAGAGAGAAGAGAGAGAGAGAGAGAGAGAGAGAGAGAGAGATTGACCCTAAAGGGCCCTGGCTATTTTTATTTTTACTTAGGACACCAGCTCACTCTTGCTACACAGTGGGAGAGAGAGAAAGGATTGACCCCTAAGGTCCCATGTTATCTTTTACCTAGGACATGGGGAGAGAGAGAGAGAGAGCTCTATATAATAGATAGAGAGAGAGAGAGAAGAGAGAGAGAGAGAGAGAGAGAGAGAGTGAGTGTGAGTGTGTGTGTGTAATGTATATTTGATCCAGATGAGCACTTAACATGTGTGTCTGAGTGACTGTGACTGTGTGTGTGTGTGTGAGAGTTCGATTGAGCAAGAGGGGATTGAGCAAGAGCACATACATGACACATACATGGGATCTAAGTTTCTGCCTGCTGCAAGAACGATAATTTAAATAATAAGCGATAATTTAAATAATAAGCGATACAGGCGATAGGCACAGCGAATGCTTATAAATAATGAGGGTTTCTGACAAGATTAACGATATTCCTTTTATGCTAGCCATGCTTTGCAGTACTAACTGGTGTCTTTTATCACTGCTCAGCCAAGCAGTGTAAGAAGACTGTGTAGAGAACATAGTGCCCTGCAAAAAACATGTGATCATATTGTTCATATAGTACTAGAACTTAGAAGGGGTGGGTTGTTTTTTTAATACCATGGAATTTGAAATGATCTTCAGTTTTTCTTGTAAAGGAAAAATTATATATTTGATGCTTTCAATCAGGCAGGATTTCAGGTGTCGCCCCCCCCTCCCCCCTCCCCCCCCCCCCCCCCCCCCCCCCACCCCTCCTTTTCGTTTGTTTGTTTAGTTTTTTGAAAAAAACTCAATCTTGCTCAACATTTTCATTCCAATTTTTAGGTCACCCTGTTATTTTTGTTCTGAACAGCACAGGCATGTGGTAATGGGGATTGAACACTTTTGATAGGGAGGGTGCGTGCATGTGTGTGTGTGTGTGTGTGCGTGCGAGTGTGTGTGATATCTTCAGTTTAACGTCAATTCACATTTAGTGATTTTAGTGATACACACGTGTGTGTGTATGTATGTGTCTGTGTGCAAGTGTGTGTGTGTGTGTGTTCCTCCTTTTACCAGTCATGTGATTCAAGCTGTTTGTTAACCATCCCAGTGCTCATCCAGTTTTGTTCCTTTAGATGTGTGAAGTAGGTGTGCACACATGCATTTTTTGGGGGGGATAAGAAAGTATTATCTATCAATCATGCATTATCAGTGATGAGATGATAGATGTGTGCACATGCTTTTTTTCAGATAAGAAAATGCTATCTGTCATAATAATAATAATAATATATGGAATTTATATAGCGCTGAATCTTGTAAAAAACAAACAAATCGAAGCGCTTGCACTCAATCATTTACAGGCATGCAACTCTCCTTAAACATATCATGCATTATCAGTGATCAAGGCGTTGGTTGATTTCTTGTCAGGGTGATGACATTCAAAATGTTTATCTTTTTTGCTTTTGTGCCTTCTCTTGCTTGTTAATGTTAGTTCTTCATAGTATCTGTTACCCATCCCTACCATCATCCCTTTCTGTGTCTGTGTTCTTTTTTTCCTCTTTTTTAGGTGTGTATCCGGTGTGCCAGTGCATTTTGCAGATGGGAAGAATTTATTTATCATGCAGTATCAGTGATGCGTTTAATTAACAGCAGCTGCACATCTGCAATCCCAGTCTGGCACTTTGGCACTGGCACTTTGGCAAAGGAGGAAGTGTGGTTTCCTCTTTTTATTGTTTTTTTCACGTTTTTTGCAAGTGTCCTTCTATTCATGTCCAAGAAAGTATTTTGTATGTAGAGTATGATTATTTTAAAATATTGATTTTTTTGGGGGGGGGGGGGGGGGGGGGGGGGGGGGCAGGGGAGGGAGGGAGATTTAAAAAAAATTCATGGCAGATTCTACATTACACATTTCCCTGTAACAGACATGTAAAGTAGTTGAACCGTACAAACTAACAAAGTTATTGAGATTATAAGTGTATGTTGTTTTTGTATCAGAGCATGTACATTTTCATTTTATCAGTCAGTGGCACTGTATTACCTATTTGTGTGTGCGCAGTCACAGACACACACAGACAAACAGACAGACAGACACACACACACACCCTACACTCACAGTTGTACACACATGCAGGCAGACTCTGCATCTCTCTTCCCTTGGCTGGCTGGCTGTATGTCTGTCACAACACACACACACACACACACACACACGCAGAGTGACACACACGTGTACACACAGAGTCTTTCATTCATTCATCCTTTCCCATAATACACACAAATCGATCATAATTGTGGTTAAATACTAGCAAAACCCAGACAACCTTACTCAGAAATAGCAACCTGCGAACAAAACCTAACTTGTTAGCAAAGGAGAACAGAAACTGAGAAAGGAAGCAACCCCCCCCCCACACACAGTACCTACACACACACACATTCTCTCTCTCTCTCTATACTAGCTCTCAGTAGGCGTGGACTCTCAGTCAGTCAGTACATGAACAGTCTCCATGCTACTACTGCATGAAACAATAAGTCAACCATTCAGGCAGGACCACTAACCAGAGGAAATGATTTACATATGTGTGTGGTGCGTAAGACACCTTGTGAACCCCCAGACAAGAGAGCCAAATAGGAAATGCTTTTCCAGGCTGGGAAATGCTTGAGGCCATTATATTATGCTTGGAAGGGGGGTTTGAAAGAAGAAAAAGAACAGAAAGAAAGAAAGAAAGAAAGAAAGAAAAAACGCGAGGGGAAAAGGCAGTTGAGCTTGGCCCTTTACTTCCAGTTTTGGCTGACTCAGCATCACTTTTGTTTGGGTTGCAGAGACCTGAGAGGGAAGGAAGGAAGGATGGATGGGGATGGGGAGAGAAGGAGGAGGAGGAGTGTGTGTGTGTGTGGAGAGAGAGAGAGAGAGAGAGAGAGAGAGAGAGAGAGAGAGAGAGAGAACACAAGAGGTAAGATGAGATGGAGGTGTAGGGGATGAGAGAGAGAGAGAGAGGAGAGAGAGAGAGAGAGAGAGAGAGAGAGAGAGAGAGAGAGAGAGAGAGAGAGAGAGAGAGAGAGAAAAACACAAGAGGTAAGATGAGATGGAGGTGTAGGGGATGGGTGGGAGGGTGTAAGTTAACTTCTCAGTTTGAATTTTGAACAGAATGTGCTGCTGGTGTTATATTTGCTGGGTTTAGAATGTTTTTGCATGCATGTACCCTTAGCCACCCTTCTGGTTCAAGTAACTTGTTGTTTTCTTGTTATTTTGTTGTTGTTTAAATAATTTTCATACAACTGGCTCATATATTTGTATGAACAAAAGTATACATTTTTTTTGGTGAGGGACAGGGAACGTGTGTGTGTGTGTGTGTGTGTGTGTGTGTGTACAGATGATTAAAGAATGTCTATTTATTACAGCTCTTAAGATAATTCTTATTTATTACATATTTAATTGAAAGTTAATTCTTGAGAGAGAGCTTATGCATATTTGTGTGTGTGTGTGTGTGTGTGTGTGTGTGTGTGTGTGTGTGTGTAGGCATTCATGAGCACACACATGTGCTTTCCCGTGTGCCAAGGTGTGTTTGTTCAGTTGCTCTTCTTTTATCTCTGTTCTGTTCTTTTTTTTTTGGGGGGGGGGGGGGGGGTTGTTGCTATCAGGGAGTTTTAAGTGAAGCATAATGGCGCCTGGTGCTTCATTATCAGTAGTGTTTCTTATCTGCTCTCAGACATGTCTTCTTTGGTCTAATGGAGGGGTGTAGTGGAACGAACATCTCTCTGGTAGAATCTAATTGTAGTAATTGTGGTCTGTTCTGCAATCTGGGATTTTCTTGTTATTTGATTTACCCATGTCTGTGTTAATTATACAATAGGTTTTTTGTTGCGGACAGTATATGTGTGGGGGTGGGTGGGGGATGGTGTGTGCGAGTGAGCGTGCGTACATTCGTGTGTGTGTGTGTGTGTGTGAGTGAGTAAGTGTGTGTTAACTATTGTGTTATGAATATAATGATATTCAGAATGATAGGTCTTTTATTGACAAGAGTAAAACAAGATTTTGAAGTAGATATCAACTCGTATTCATATAACTGTAATTGTGTACATAGCTATGTTATGATGATCACGACTAATATTTTTTTTAAAAAAGCCAGTAACTGTAAGCCAGCTGTTGAAATATTTTTGAAAAATAATATTAATTGATAATCTTGTCTGGGGTTCACAGGGTGTCTCTCTCTCACAACACACACACACACACACACACACACACACACACACACACACACACAGAACGCAAGTCATAATCTCACCAGTATTTTGTTATATAAAGGAGAGAAGAAGAAAAAAACTTGTTGGATAACTTTCCTCCTCTCTCTCACCCTCACCCCATAGCTCTCTTCCTACCCCCGCCCCACTTTCCCATGCCCTAGGCCTATGCCACGCCCAACCAGGGCCCATTACGAAACCGTCACACCAGTTCATAGAAAACAGCTTTCTGTGGTCCCGTTGACCTAAGTAATAAGCCAAAGAAGTAAGCAGATCCTTCTGCCCCTCCCCCCCCCTTCCACCATTTCCCTCTTGTTCTCGCTTTTACCGTTTTGCTTGTATACACACACTCTCTCTCTCTCTCTCTCTCTCTCTCTCTCTCACACACACACACACCCTGTAGGCCCTAGTGCCACTTCTTTGAGCTGTCGTTCTTGTGGGCTCCATGACCCGTGCACTGTAGAAGTAAGAAGGCAAGTTGAAGAAAGAGGTCGCTGACTTGCAAGCATGGCGAGAGTGACGTCTCCACTGCATGCAGCGATGGTGTTGCAAAGTGGTTCAACCTGAGTGAGTCGCCAGGCCTCTCTCTAGGGGGGGCCCTGTAGGCTGGCTGGCTGGCTGGCTGGTAGAGAGAGCTTGGAAATTGCCTACCAACCAGCCACCAGCCTACTATAGGCTACTACTAGGCTACTACGCGGGGAAACTGCTAGAACACTGTGAAGACCGTGTAATTTACTGTTAGTGTTATTATTCTAGTACATAGCCTGTTTCCAGGCCAGGCCGATCCTGATGCCCTGATCCTGCTTTGCACTCTGTGTACATGGTTGGTACCGGGCAGCTGTGATGAAGGAGATGGTCACACACACACACACGAGAGAGAGAGAGAGAGAGAGAGAGAGGTGGCTGGAAACAGGGGGAGGGGGTGGGGCAGAGCCAGACGGCAGACATGTGGAATTTGTTTTGGGAAGTGGGTTGGGTGGAAGGTGGGTGGGGGGAGGTAGGAAGCTTGACTGGTTGCTGCTTGAAAATCTGCTGCAATGGGAGTCTGGGGATAGGGTATGAAGCAGAGAGATGGTGTAGACCGATAGTTAAATTCCATGTCCTCTCTCTCTCTCTCGTCTCTCTCTACTCTCTCCTCTCTTCCTCTACTTCTTCTCTCTCTCTCTGCTCTCTCTCTGTGTCTTGTCTGTTGTATCTCTCTCTCGTCTGTCGTGTCTGTCTGTCTGTCTCTCTCTGTGTCTGTTGCTGTCTGTCATGTCTGCTCTCTCTCTTCTCTCTCTCTCTCTCTCTCTCTCTCTGTCTGTCTGTCTGTCTGTTCTCTCTCTCTCTTTCTTCTCTGTCTGTCTGTCTGTCTGTCTCTAGTCTCTGTGTGTGTGTGTGTGTGCTTGAAAGAGAGAGAAGTGGGTGGGTGCTTCCTCGCGCGCGCGCGCGCGCGCGCGTGTGTGTGTGTTTTTCAGGCACATTCTTACTAGGCCTACTACGTTCTTATATTTATTTGTTATCATGATGTCAACGCTGCTCCCTGCATCAAAGTTATGTGGCAGAGTTCAGTAACTGATCAGTCAAGCCAGTCTGGATGTTTTAGTCACTTAAAAAATTTTCAACATTCAGAGACAGGTGTATGTGTGTGTGTGTGTGTGTGCGTGCGCGTGCGCACGTGCGCTGCAGGAAGTTGTTTGTTTTGAGTAAAAACGAGAGAGACACGCGTTGTGTGCATGCATGCATACATTTGCATCAGCTGTTTGCCCCCCACCTTCCCTCCTCTCCTCTCTTCACTCTTGTTCTCTGGCTCTTCTAGTCAGTCAGACACAACCCCATCCCACACTTCCAGTCTTCTCCCTCTCTCTCTCCCCATCCTCTGTGTCAGCATGTTCTCATCTTTCCCAGCCCCTCTGTTTCCCCCCCCCCCCCCCCTCTCTCTCTCTCTCTCTCTCTCTCTCTCTCTCTCTCTCTCTCTCTCTCTCTCTCTCTCTCTCTCCTTGTCTCTAGCCTAGCGTGGGAACTAAACTGTTTTTCCAAGTCTCTGTTATTTGCGTCTTTTTTTGTGTCTGTGGTTTTTGTTGTTGGTTTTTGTTGGTTTTGTTTTTGAGGTGTGAAGAAATGGGGTGGTTTGTTGTGGACAGATAGAGGAACTTCTGGAACTTTGTTGAATGATTATTGTTTCTGTGAAATGTTTTAATTGTTGATAAATGTGATGGATGTTTAATTAATGATGGCATGGCAGCTACACAGCAACCATCATCATATACTGATATAGTACAAATCATCTTCTAAAGCAGTGACATGTTTTAGAAATAGTTGAAAAGTAATACTAATAGTACACCCCCCAAAAAAACCCCCAACAACAACAACAAAAACCACACACCAAAAAGGAAAAAACCCACGCCAGTGCATGTAGACATGATTCTTTCCACATGATGCATTTCTGCAAACTCTTAAAAATATGTATGCAAATATTAATTTATATATATATATATATATATATATATATATGTCACACATACACAGGCAAAAAGGGAGATCCCTTCCCAAAGAAAACAACCCTAACCCCTCCCCCATCCCCCAGAAAAAACAAAACAATACAAAAACAACCCAAAAAACCCCAAACAAAACAAAAACCCAACACAAAACCAACCAACACCTCCTTCCCCCCCCCCCCCCCCCCCCCCTCCTCCCCAACAAAAACATAGGCCACACCAGTAAAATAAAATTGTGTGCATGCTCACTTGTGTTTGTTTTGTGCTTGTCCAATTTATTTATGGTTGAATCGTGTTTAGGGATTCACAATACATTCAAAGGGAATAATGAAACTGAAATGTGATTTCAAGATTAGACTTTCGCCGTGAAGGCACAGACAAGCCTAGCCTGTAGTGCTTAATTAATTAACACATGGGCACATCCATAGGCAGAGAGGACAGTGCATTAATAAGAAAGTGTATCATGTGAACACTGTACATCGTGATAGGCCTATTATTATATATCACCATCCCTCTGTACAGAGGAGGACAAGGCATAGAGAAATTATGGAAAACACACATACACACCACGTGCATGCACCCACATGAACATAAGTCTATCTATCTATCTATCTATCTATCTCACTCTATCCATCCATCTATCTATCTATCTTTCTTTTTCTCTATCTCTGTCTCCCTATCTGTGTGTGTGTGTGTGTGAAGGAGAGAGAGAGAAGGCCAGCCAGCCTAGTGCCCAACTATTTCCAGCTCAGCTAGGCAAAGGCCCAGTATTGGGACAGGTGAAGAGGGTGACACAGTAATTAATTAATTAATGGAAGGTGGCATTTGACCAGGGGCAATTGAATGTTGCCCTCTGGGTTGTGGTCACTGGGCAAAGTGCATGGATCTAGGACATATTGTTGACGGATCATCAACTCTGATTACTGTAGAACACAGACATAAAGACTGACACAGACACACACATATGCACACAGATGCAGACACACACACACACACAATGTGTTCCCTTCATACTCTCAGCTTGTCACAGACCTCTAATCATTCCAGAGTGACTGTTAAATGACAGGAACTGATCAATGAAAAGACAAGAAATAACCCTCTGTCTACTTCCAGGCTACTTCAGTATAATCACTTTATCAAGCTCATTATTGGTGTTTGCTAAAGGATAGTACTTAATGCATTGTTTCTTTGATTTTGACATTTCTTTTAATTAATCACTCGTTAGAGCTAAAGTAGTAAAGATAGTGAAGGACTGTACGGTCATTTCTTACTTACAAAGTTACATCCTACCATGTAGACTATTGTCTTGCTTTTGGAGCATAAAGCTTCTTCTTCTTTGTTGAATGCTTAGATAGCAACTATTGTTGTCTGTCATATGAGCATAAAAAATTAATGTGTTGCGCTGCTGTTAAGTGCCTGGCAAGTTAGGCTCAGCGCATTTTGACTTTGGTGTAAGAATTGATTGTTCTTTTAATGCTCGCTGGAAAAAAAAAGGCAGAACTGACCAAGAAGGCAGAAAATAGCTTCTTCGCCCCCCCCCCCCCCCCCCCCCCCCCCCGGCATCCCCACAGGGGATGATAAAACTTAAAATCGTCATTGTTTAAAGCAATGATATCGTCAATGGTAATTCAATCAATGCTCATGACGAAGCAGGTTTATTTTCATGCTTGTTCAGTCGTGAATTTGGAGATGGGCAAAGTATTCCATTTTATTGTTCAAGGTATTAAAATGTTGGATAATAGTTCATTTGGTTATGTAGCTTTGCAGCAGCAGCTAGTGGTCATGGCACAGTGTGTGTGTGTATGTGCTGCCTTTTTTCACTGTGTTTCATCTCTTGTTTCATATCTATAGAGTGGTACAGATGAAAATATGGTTTAATCACTGTGTTTAATATTGGCCTTTTCTGTAAGCTTAATTAAATACATATTTATGTGTGTGTGTGGTTTTTTTATATTATGTGTCCTGCCTTTTCTCACTGTATCTCATCTATTATTTCATATCCAGTATACTGTATTACACATGCAAAACTGTTTTGATTACTGTGTAATAGTCTCATACTTTCCTTTTCTGTGTGCTTTTTAAAATTTGTATACAAATGTATAGTTATGTTGTTATCAGTGTGTGTGTGTGTGTGTGTATGATGCTTACAAATTTGTGCATGCATATATTATGTGCATGGTATGACTATGAGTGTGCATAATATATATGCCTGTATGTGTGACACTCTGAAGAAACAATCTTGTAGTTTATTGTTTAGCTTCAAGTGCAAATAGACGAACAGCAAGGAGTGCAACTTTTTTGATGGCAGAGATTTGTCAGATTTTTCAACATTAATTTGTGTTTGCATACATGTTGTACATGTATCATCATGTGTACTCTCTCTCTCTCTCTCTAATTCTGTGACAGACAAGCAGGTTATTTTGACTAAGACATTAAAATGCACACACAAGTGAATAACAAAAGTTAATGAGCTGCCATACATGCATACATGAATTAAGTGCATAAGAATATAAATGCCTATATTATGGGTTGTTTTTTTTAAAAGTGTGAACCTGTTTATTCTCCATTATTATAAACTGATTATTTTGTAAAAGTGAATTAAATTTTATTTGTTTTGGTTGGGAGTTTTGTGCTTTGTTGTTGTTGTGGGGTTTTCTTTTTCTTAAAATTTTGCCCCATACAATTCAGTTGTGATATTTTGTGATCAACAGTTTAGAGTCAGCATTATAACAAATCCTACCAAACATCAATCCTTGTCGGCTTGTGCCATTTCCAGCTGCCCCCAATGTGTGTGCGTAGTGTACCAGTAGTATTTAATAAATCAATTACGAATGCAGATAGTCCGTCAGGATTGATCGATCCTTGACCCATTAATGGGTAGCGACATTTGCATTATTTCTACTCCAGTATTATTTGAGTATTTCCACTCCAGTACTGCAGTGAGGGCTGAAGTGAAGATGTAATTTTCGATGTGTACAGACAGACAAGCCTTCTTGTGGTTTATTCTTGCACATGTATATGTAGACATGTATGTATGTTGTTGACTTCAGTTTTACGTCCGTAGTCAACAACATACATAGGCAGACACCTGTGTGTTTGAGGTGTGTGTTTGCAGTGTTCACTCTTTGGTGTACACAGGTGTACAATTTTCAAATTCCATCTTGCTCACCAAGGGTGTTTCGGGGGTAGAAGTGGTAAGCCCTGGAATTAGTAATATACACATGTATAGATCTCCATCTTCCCACTTCCCCTCATACACACACACGCGCGTGCATGTACGCACATATGCGTGCACACAGACGCATACACACGCATGCATGCATGCATGGATGCACACGCATGCATGCATGTACACACACACGCATGCATGCATGGATGCACACAAGCACACGCACACACACACACACACAAACTTCAAGCTGGATCCCAGGAGGAGTAATGAAAAAGCACATCTCTGTCCTCTTTGTTATATATATAGCCATAGATATATATGCACACACGGAGATCATTATAGACTTTTATATATTTCATCATTTGCTTTAAACAAAATTTTATTAGTTCGGAAACAGTTTAGCACCAATACATGAAATGAGTACAACAAGCAATGCTTATAAATATGAGTACTCTAACATTATATTATGTTTCATCATTTGTATTCAAACAATGAAACATGTTCACTTGAGCATATTTTCCCATTCACAGCAAACCCATGAAAAGATAAAACATTTAAAGCATACTCGAAAAGCGTGCATGCACACACTCGTACCACTGATCAGCAAAAAGTGGGTGTGAGGGCATTTGTGACCGTTCCCACCAGTATTCTGTCACTGCTGGTATTGGGAGTCTTTGTATTGAAACATTGTACTTTGTTCTGTGTGTATGTCTCTCTGGTTATCTATCTCTCTAGTTAGCTATTTCTTTACGTATCTATAGGGATAGGGAAACAAATACAGCTGCAGAAAAAAAAAAAAAAAGGGTGAAAGGGTGAAAGGGTGGCGCAGCGCTAAGTGGCGACGCGTTCTCCCGCTCTCCCCGGGGAGAGCAGCCCGAATTTCACGGAGAGAAATCTGCCATGACTTAAAGTGGTATGAAATAAAATCTGAGCGCTTTGATTTGTTGCTTTACAAGATTCAGCGCTATATAAATTCCATACATTATTATTATTATTATTATTATGTGTGCATGTGTGTGTGTGTGTGTGTGTGTGTGTGTGTGTGTGTGTGCATGCATGTGTGTTGTGTATTGAGAGAGAGATAAAGAGGCTTACAGATGCTGATGTTTTTATTAATATATCACTGATGATGTGATACCTTTGTAACGTTTGTGTCAAAACCACGATATATCTGTGAGGGTGTCTGTCAGAGTCTAACAGTAACACACACACGCAACACATTCCTTCTTCCCCCTCTTTCTTCTTTATAACTTGCTCTTTTGTATTAAGTTACTGCACCAAGTATTTTCCCTCTGGCTGATATGCAGTGGTTGGGAAGGAAGCGGCGATGAGAAAAAGAGGAAGAGTTGTTTGACTGATGCAGTGATGGCAGTTGTAGATGGTTTGTGACAGGCCAGACAGAAATAAGTCGTGCGTTTCCACAAAATATTAGGTCACCGTGTTGACAGTGAAGTCATGAACCCTTCCCTGTATTGTTCAGTTCAAAGTCTATTAGTCAGACTTGGTGATATTGGGCCTTCCCTCTGTGTGTGTGTGTGTGTGTGTGAGTGGGTGTAAGTGTCACTGTGTGACTGGGTGGGTGTGGGTATGTGCTGTTGTGTGCTGTGTGTGTGTGCGTGCACGCTTGTGTGTGTGTGTGTGTGTGTGTGCGCGTGCACGCTTGTGTGTGTGTGTGTGTGTGCTTGCTGTTGACATTGAGTGGTAGGTTACTAAGTGTTAGTTTTTGTCAGCTCGTGTCATAATAGTGTCATGTTGTCACGTCTATACTGTAGAAAATGGTGTGTACCATCTGTGTGCCAGTCATATGAGAGAGAGAGAGAGAGAGGGGGGGGGGGGGGGGGGAGGAGGAGGTGTTCGTGAGAGAGAAAAGCCCTCTTGCCAAATGTGTTTTGTATGCATGTTGTATTTCAACAGATTTGATGCTGTGTAAGGGAATGACAAGTGCAGCCCCTCTGTGTGTGTGTGTGTGTGTGTGTGTGTGTGTGTGTGTGTTGAATTGAAAGGGTGGTTTAATTAAAAAAACACCTCCAAACCCTTGAAGTTGAAGAAGTAAAGATTGTGTTGTGTTAAAAGCATAGTAGTGAAGAGACCTTTAGTAAGTGTGTTAGTTATAAATGTATATATTCAATTGAAAGAATAGTGAAGACCTTCACGAAGTGCATGGTAAAGGAAAGACAGCTTTGAAAATGACAAAACTAATGGCTGTTGAATTGATGCATAGTGGGGTAGATCTTTAAGGGGACAAAGTATTGCACGTTTCACATAATGAATGTTGAATCTGATTTTAAAGCGTAGTAATAATAACAACAACAATAATAATAATAATAACAAAAACAATAATAATAATAATAATAACAACAACAACAACAACAACAACAACAAAAACAACTGTAGGATCCGTAAATTGACATTTTAAAAAAAGTGTCCGTCATGTGTGTGTGTGTGGCAGGAAATGTCGGAGGACTCGTTCCTGCCGAGTTTGACGGACAACGACTGGTTCATCAACTCCATCTTTGGGGACCAGGACCTGGTGTACAACGACAAGAACCTGGGGGAGACGGCCTCCCAGCCCTGCATCAAGTCGGAACACAGCTACTCCTCCAACCACCTCAGCCCGGCCTCCCCTACCACCACCACCATCAGCAGCAAACCAGATGGTACATCTTCGTTTATCTGTAGCCATCCTGTATGTATGTACTCAAGCCACACTTGCAGTTGTAGTTGTACGTAGCACTTATTATAATAATAATAATATATGGAATTTATATAGCGCTGAATCTTGTAAAAACAAACAAATCTTATCAGACTTGCATGACATTGCTTCTTTAATAAAAAACGAAACAAAAGAACCGGAAAGGATCAACCCCAAAATCACTCATTTATTGCTGTTGTTGTTTTGATTTTATGTCTGTTCACTCAAGAGTGATATTAGACAATGGGAAAATGAAGGGGGCACTTAAGTTATTGTGTGATAGATCAGATAAGTTATTGTGTGATATATCAGAAGTGTCATGTCTTTTCCGTTCTTGAATTTAGATAATTACTTTTTTGTTACTTTGTTAAGTGTGAGGTTTTATTTCAGTTTTCTTTCCTTCAAATATTCTTCATTTGTTTCTTAGTGTCGAAGTCATTTTAAGTAAGTAACTAAGCACATGTACAGGCACAGAGGACCAAAATCGGTGAAAAGCATACCATCTGTCTCACGCCTCCCTCGTGAGTTTAGGTTGTACCCCTTTGTGAACCTGGGCTTCTGTACAACATGTGGCCGTTCGTGTACGGCTGGCCATTCTGTGTACATGTATCGATTGTGGTTATGACTGAAAGTCAATCCCCCACCATATGGTACACCGGGGTGTAAAAAAAAAAAGCCCTGTGCAACAAACCCTGTCTCCATGAAAGTGTCCGACATCAATAGCGACTCTGTGTTGGATTCAGTGGGTGGGAAAGAGGGAATTGTTGTGTGTTGTAGACTGGGGTGCTTGATAGTTATTTTTAGGTGATGGATTGTGTATATATTATATGACACACGAAAGCCTGTTGAGTCTTTAACAAGCAGTTACCAGTATTAAAGAAAAAAGTTAACTATATTATTAACACACCTAAAAATAAACTAAACTCTAGGAATTCAGTACGAATGTACATATTTATATTACAAATACACTAAAGACTTATATCAGTAGATCTCTGCCTTTAAAATTACAAATGATTACAAGGATATGTACTTGTCATGTTTTCATGATTTAATACGTTTTCCTTTCTTTCTGATCTGTCTCTGTGTCTGTTTCTGTCTCTCATATCTCTGTCTGTCTGTGTCGTGTGTGTATGTAAGTGGTCGTGTGCATTTGTAAGTGTGTACAGTGCATATCCATATATGTGCATCAGTGCGCATGCATGCAGTTATAAAAAGACTTTGATAGAAAATTACCTCCCCTTAACAGCTTTTCTGAGTTATCACGGATACCACAATATATATTATGGAAGTCAGACTTGTTAAGAAGAAAAGTCAAACATTTTATAGTTGCGTATCTAAAAGTCAAACATTTTGTTGTTGCGTATCTAAAAGTAAAACATTTTGTTGTTGCGTATCTTCCAGAAACAGAAAACATTTTGTTGTTGCGTATCTTCCAGAAACAGAGAACATGTTGTTGTTGCGAATCTAAAAGTCAAACATTTTATTGTTGCGTATCTAAAAGTCAAACATTTTATTGTTGCGTATTTTCCAGAAACAGAAAACACCATCTTCCTCCCCCAGAGCACCACCACCACCACCTTAGATTCGAACCAGGGCAGCCAAGTCCTGCAGGGCCCAGATGTCAAGCGGATAAAATGCGAGTCCCCCATGAACGACCCCTTGCTGCCCACCATCATGACCTCTGACAGCAGCACCTCCTCAACCTTCACCCATGCCCCTACCATCATCCTGGCCACCACCACATCCTCCACAGTCCTGCCTACGGCCACAGCACCCAGACAGTTTTCCCCACCACCACCGTCCACATCAAGACAGATCCTGGGGATACCTTGGAGTCCTTACAGGAACAGACAGGTAGGGTTGAAGTCCTAAGTTCAGGGGTACCTACCTGTCTTTGATTACGGGAACAGACGGGTAATGTTGAAGTCCTAAGTTCAGGGGTACCTACCTGTCTTGATTACGGGAACAGACAGGTAATGTTGAAGTCCTAAGTTCACAGGTACCTACCTGTCTTGATTACGGGAACAGACAGGTAGGGTTGAAGTCCTAGTTCAGGGGTACCTACCTGTCTTGATTACGGGAACAGACAGGTAGCGTTGAAGTCCTAAGTTCACAGGTACCTACCTGTCTTGATTACGGGAACAGACAGGTAGCGTTGAAGTCCTAGTTCAGGGGTACCTACCTGTCTTGATTACAAGAACAGAAGGTAATGTTGAAGTACGTACCTGTCTTGATTGCGGGAACAGAGGGGTAATGTTGAAGTCCTAGTTCAGTGGTACGTACCTGTCTTGATTACGGGAACAGACAGGTAGGGTTGAAGTCCTAAGTTCACGGGTACCTACCTGTCTTGACCAAAATATTTTCCAGTAAAGGTTTATAATGATGGTTGTTTGCTACTAGCTCCATTTTGTAGCTGTGTATGCCAGCTGGAATTACTGATAAAAATAGTGAAAATTGTAGCTGATTTGTAGTATTGCTGAATGTTATTTCAGAAATACGTCGTGATTTAATACTTTTTGATTGTTATCTGGCTTTAGGTTACGTCCTCCTTAAGGGAGGGTAGAATTTTGAATTGAAATTGTGATTTCTTTTTAGAAACATGTTGGCATTTAGGTACATGCCCATTGAGATGTGAGTTTTTATTTCTTTCTGGAATGATAGCTGGTCTTAAAGACTCTTGACGGAGTTCATAGCTGGTGACAGTAATCATAAGATGCTTTTTGAAAGTCTTTTGTCTCCCCTAAAGCAGTAATTGATAGAAGAATGTGGGTCTTGTTTCTTGGTACCGCAGTGGGGATGCCAGGGTCCTGTTAGTATAAATAAATAAAAACTCATTCCACCTTTTGGAAGAGTAGGCCATTTCGTGCCAGTAGGAATGGATGACGGAATAAAGGAAAAAATGCATGCACACAGATTTGTGTTAAGACACTATCCCCAAATTGGGAATTTGGCTACTTTAATTTTGGGTAAGTGGTCGCATATGCAAAATCTCGCAATTGGTGAATCTTGGAGTTCTAGCAGAGGAACAAAGGAAAAAATGCAGATAACTTCAAGAAAAATGTCAACTGAAGAAGTATATAAAAAACCCAAAAAGAGCAGTCGTACATAGTACACAAAACTATTTAGCAATGTCTATGTAGATATTGTATAATTACAGGCCGAAGTTGACTTCAGATATTTTGTTGATTTTCATTCTGCACAGCAACAGTTTTGTGTCCATCTTTATGTATAACCTTAACAAAGTAAATTATACGAAGCTGATGGTTGTTTTAGAAAAGAGAGTGCTGTCTATAGATCTACTCTTCTAACAAAAAAAATTTTTCTTTTTAATCTGCTTGCAGTGAGCATGGACACCGTCGTGTTGCCGCCAACACCCCCCAGCAGCAATGGCAGCGACAGTGACGGCAGTCAGTCTCCACAGCGGTCAGCCCCCAACAGCCCACAGCGCCAATCCCCGGTGCGTCTCTACCACTGTCAGCCCCTCCGCCACGCCTCTAGCTCCGATATCGATACGTGCCTTGCCGGCCACACTTTCTCGCAGCCCCTCTTTCTTAGCCCTGTAAGTCCTGTGGTCGGTCAACAGAGGGGCTGGCCAGAAGCGAGCAGGAAAGCTTTGGAGTTGATTGTAGTTTGGGGGTCTATCTGCACTGGAGAAATTTAGCGCTGTAGGTGGTGCTGTTTGTTTGCGATGCTTGTTTGGCTTGGTGGGGGGGGGGGGGGGGGGGGGGGGGGGTGTTGAGGGCTAAGTGTGGGGGTTTGGTGGAGGTTTTATTTATTGTTGATAGAAATACTTTTTTTTGGTTGTTTTTTGACCGGCAATGATGATTTGAAGCGTAGTAAAATTAAGCAATGGAAGTATCAGGTTTATAAAGTTTATAATGATTTTTTGGGGGGTTTTGTTTTTAGTTCAAGAACTGGTTGTGCATAGGGTTTTTTAAGCATGTTGTTATAATAATTCTTTGAAAACGCGAACCTTTCGTAGTATTTCATTGCTTTCAATATTTCTGTGCACAGCTTTTCCTATGATATGAGAAATGTTAAACCAGGTTAAAGTAAGGAGACTGTAACTGGATTTGAGGAGACTTTAAAAAAAAAGAAAAAAAAAAAGGGAGAATTGTTTCGACTTTGAGATGTATGTTAGTTTAAAGTAAATTTTCTTGACGTTTCCTTACAGTAAAATTCAGGTCTGTTCATGGTTGACCGTGCTGAAATCGTAGTTGGAAAACAGCGATTGATAATATGTCGTTAATATTTATAAGTTTTGTTTTTATGAGGAAAAAAGTACTTACATTCATTTTTTAAAATATTATTAGGATTTCTGTCTTTAGTAGAGGCATTTTGATTAGTAATTGTGAATATGTTATTTGAGTAGGTGGTATTGGAATCGACATTAGAAGTGTTCTTGGTTATTGAAAACAAGTTATGATCGTAGTATTACTAATAGGGATTTGTGCCTCGGGATTTGTAATGTTCTTGGTTATTGAAAACAGAAGTTATGATCGTAGTACTACGAATAGGGATTTTGTGTCAAATCAGCATCGGCCAAACAAACAGCACCATGGTAAATTATCTCGACTCTTTTGCTGCCTCTGAACATTGTCCCAAGCCTCTCTGAAATAAGAACAAACTCGGTGGTTCATCCAAAGTTTTGTCATGAGGCATGTCAGAACAAGGCTGACATGAGTAGTGTCCCTTGAACAGCAGGCAGTAAAAGAGTCGGAAGAGGGTTGCACAGTTAAAGGTGACTGCATTTCTTTTTTTTTTCCTTCTTTTCTTTTGATTCCCCCTACTTCCTTTCTATTGTATGCATGAAGGAAATTGCATATGCCAGATTGGCTTGTTCAGGAAGTATGTTTGATGATATTTTTTATTACTTCTATTTATTATTATTTTATTATCATTATGCAAAGTATATGCACGTGCAAGTATTCATGCCTGTGTATGAATTCCTGAATGGATTAGTAAAGTGCAAATTGGGGACAGGTTGATATATTTGTCAGCAATGGAACTCTTTATTTATTTATTTATTTTTGCAGTTATCTTTTGTTATTATATTGGATATTTGTAATGTTTTTATTTCTGGGTTTTTTGGTGTGCTTTTCTTCATTTCTGTTTTGTAAGCAACAAGGAAAGAAAACATCAGAAGTTCTTATGCTGCTTTTAGTTGCATCGTACTCGCTTTCCTGACTATCCTAGTTTTAGAGGTTGGTAGGGAAATGGATAAACAGATGTAGACATCCGCTGATGATTAAAGATTGTTCATTATCATTTTAACTCAGCTGATACTGAAACCAGCGCTGGGGGTGCCCCTTAGAAAATCATTACCTGCTAGCTTTAATCTCCCCCCCTTTGAAATTTTGGACGCACTTTTCCTTTAAAAAGACTACTGTTCATATTTTTTCCTGCAGTTTTGGTTTTGTCTATTCTGGCTATTATGTTGTTCAGCTTTTAAGCTTGGAGGAAAATGCATGATAGTTAAGTGCTTCGTCAAAGTGGATAGCAATTTGGCATATGCAATTTCAGAAAGGTACATCAATTTTTGAAATGATTGACAATGCAAAGGAAGAAGCTTGTGGCGTGGTGGTAAGAACATACTTTTTCATTTGCTGTTAATTTTTTTATACATTTTTACTTTTAAAGATTTAGAAAAAAGAAACGAAGGAATACTGTCATGTTTTTATGTATGAACTGGTTATAGTATTGTGTATATATGTTTCTTAAGAGTGACTGTTTGATGATTGTAGCTTGTGTTTAAAAGATATGATATTTCATCAGTATTTCTTCTTTCACCATCATCGCTGTAACTTTGTTTTGCTGACTTTGTATTTGTCAAAACGTATAATTCACACTTATTTTGTACTGAATATTGGTATAAAGTTTTGACGTTTAATTAATTCTGCAGTATATTTATGGTAGGTATGAAATATCCCATAGTTCTTTCAACAGTGTGTAAAAAAAACCAAAAGTAATACTGTGTACTTTTTAGTATATGATTTGATGAAGGCAGTATGCCAAACCAGTCTTTTTGTTGGGGAAGTAAAGTTTTGATTGGGAAGATCTCATATGAACAGCATTCTGGCGAGTTTTGTTTTGTTTTGCTTTGTTATAAAAACCAATGTTCATGACAGTAAAATACTCATATTTTTGGCACAATACAGTCCAGACACAGTTGCTTACATGAGCATATAAATATGCATGCGTGTGCAGCACACACACACACACACACACACACACTACACACACACACACACACACACACACATGTGCACCCCCACCCCAAAAACCATGTTTTTTTCTCATCTCTTCACTCACTCCCCACCTTTCCTGTCAGTCAGCAAATGGGTTTTGCATTGGTCTTTTATTGCTGGCCTCGTGTAAGCTGTTGTTGACGACCTGCTGTGACTGACCCTTTCCTTCTCCACCTAGATGCCACAGTCTGGGGTGCTGATTCTCTCGGAGGAGGAGAAGCGAACGTTAATCTCCGAGGGGTACCCCATCCCTTCCAAGCTGCCTTTGACAAAACAAGAGGAAAAGAATCTGAAAAAAGTCCGCCGGAAAATTAAAAACAAGGTGAGGGGGATTTCTCATGAGGGAGTTTGTTGTGTAATTGGATTTTGTAGTACAGCTTTTCTGTTGGGTGGTTGTTGTTTTGTTTTAAACAATGAAATTGATCAGTTAGCCGGACAAGATGAGTTATCACTGAAGTAGGTTTTTAAAATATAAAATTAGTATTCAAGTAGTTTTCTAAATAGAGTTATAAACAAGACCAAAGATGTTAAAAATCTTTTCTGTGTCATCAAAATGTTTACCTAAAAAGAATTTTTTTATAAAAAAGGGGGTGGGTGGGTGGGGGTGGGGGGTTGAGAGGGGATGTGTTTGATAGCATGGTTTTTTTAATTTTAAAACATACATAAACATTTTGTGGTATGTCAAAAAATCAATACACGGGATGTGTTTGATAGCATGTTTTTTTTTTAAACATACATAAACATTTTGTGGTATGTCAAAAAATCAATAAAGCATGATAGTATTGCTGAAATAAATAAGAAATGAATTTCTTTTTGGAAAAAGAAAAGTGGCCAAAACATATATGGTTTGCAGGTGTTTAGCACAAGACAATGGTCTTTGTACAGATGTCAGTGTAGTGCTGTACGAAATCCTTGTGTCCAAAGGAAAAAAACGAGGAAGAAGATAGAAAGAGAGAAGAAAGGCTTTTATACTGTAGTCCACCCATGAAGTTAGAATGTGGCTACCCAAATGGTGAGTAAAAATTGTTGCATACACAAAATCTCATCATTGGTGAACCTTGGAGTTCTAGCCAAGAAATAGGGAGAAAAAACCCCTAACACAGTAGTCCTTATTTACAGCTACTTACCCCAGTGGCTTGCTTTATGGCTTGTATACATTAATTAAAAAGGGGTAAGATAGCAGCTTATGTTGTAGCTTGATATACATTAATTTAAAGGAGAGGAGGGGAAGGGAATTTTTCTCTTGTGTGGGTAGATGTTTGCTGAAAGGTGTGAGACAGAGTGTTGGAAAGAAAGGGGTTTTAATTATAAAATGTGATACTTTGTTAGTCCATTTGGACTGACAAGTCACTGTGGGCTGTTACAGATATCTGCACAAGAAAGTCGAAGGAAAAAGAAGGAATATTTGGAACAGCTGGAAAAGAGGTAATGTATCTTTTTCGTTGTGAAATGGTTACCGTCAGTGGTGTGGGTGTGAGTTGATGTTATTTGCTGGTTATATCAGTGTTTTTTTTGCATTTTTTTGAATTGTAATACGAGAGTAATGTTGTATCAGTTTGTTCGTGTGGATAGTAGCTTGGTCATGAATTGTGTCTGCATGTTTAGGCAGAAAGAAAGTCTTATTTTAGAATGAGTGAAAGTCGATTGTTTTCTGTGTAAAATCCTGTTCTACCCTTTAAGGATTATTAGGCCAGTGTCTGGTTGGAATGGAGGACAACTTTAAAACACATGCTTACTAGACGTCATCCTTGAAGTGGAATATGGCAACCCTAATAGCTGCAAAAGTATTGTGTTCGTAGGAATCTGGTCAGTGATGAATTCTGGGAGTTCTAGCTGATAAAGGCAGTAAAGGTGTTCCCATAATGTATGCGGTCAGTGGGGAGCAAGATGTCAGAGCTCTCAGCTTCTCCAGGGGCCAGGATATTGAGGGCGGCGTCCATCTCCTTTCCCTTGCTGCTTTACCTTCCCTGACGCTAAAGCGGGCAGGTACCCATTTACAGCTGGGTGAACTGGGGGACTGTACTTAAAGACTACATGTGCATACAGCTGGGTGAACTGGGGGACTGTACTAAAGTTACGCAAACTGTCACCCATCCACTTGGTAACCACACTCAGTACTGCGTAACCTTAGCTTTGGGAAAGTGAGTGATCTGACCACTGAGCTATCCCGACCCCATGCTTAAGTTCTAACTGAAGCAAGCGCTTCGATTTGTTTGTTTTACAAGATTCAGCGTTATATTAATTCCATATATTATTATAAGGATGAATTTAAAATGAAATAATGTAGAAGAAGAAAGCACTTGCAATATATATATATATACGACTGGTTAACAACAACAATTCCATGTTGTAAGTGTTGAGTGTGTGTGTGTGTGTGTGCATGTGTGTGCAGAGTGGAAGCCTTCAACCACGAGAACTCGGACCTGAAGAAGAAGGTGGAATCGCTGGAGAACAACAACCGCAGCCTGCTGGGCCAGCTGCACAAACTGCAGGCCATGCTGGCGAAGGTGCCCAAGTCTGCTGCCGCCTCTGCCACCCAGACCAGCACTGTGCTCATGGTCAGCCCCCTTTCCCCTCTTTTCCCATCTCCCCACCACCCTATCCCTGCCTTCCTGCCGGTTTTTGTGGGCATGCCTGTTCTGCACCTTTTGTGCGGTTCTGTTTTGTTGTTGTTGTTGTTAGATGGGTTGTCAGTCAGCTGTGTACTTGTGACTTTTGGAACCTGGACATTTTTTTTGTTTTTTAAAGTGTGTTTGTGTGTGTGTGTGTTTATGTATGTATATGTGTGTGTGTGTGAGTGAGAGAGAGGGAGGGAGGGAGGGAAAGAGGGAGGGAGAGAGGGAAAGAGAGAGAGAGTGGGAAGGAGGGGGAGGGAGAGAGAGAGAGAGAGGAGAGAGAGAGAGAATGAATGAACCCATGTGTCATTTGTCAGTGTAGATGTTATCACCAAAACTCGCCACCTGCATCAAAGTGTAGTGCAGAAGTAAGAGCAGCCAAAGAAAGGGTTGACAAATATGTCAGATAAGATGCTTTCTGTTGATAGCGCAATAGCACTTTTGATGTCGGTTATCTGGTGGATTAGGATTGTGTATGTGTGTGACATATTTGTCTGTTTGGTTTTTTTGTTTGATGGTTTATCTGAACTCTTGGTAGATTTTGGTCAAGATGTGGGTAACTAACTGTTAAGCTCTTTTTTTTTCTTCTTCTTCTTTGTTTTGTTTTATTATATAGGGCTAATATGGGTGTAATGTGCTTAGCGCTTGAGTTGGAATTTGTTATTCCAGCTTTTATTCATGTTTTCCCCAAGGGTGGAAAATAGAGCAGAAGAAAGCAAGAAAAATGGAAATAAACAAACAAAATAAAAGAAACAAAATGTGTGCACAGTAAGGGTTAAATTGTGGCTTCGTATTTTTAGTGTTTGTGACAACAGGTCGGAGTTGTGGTGCCTAGTTTTTCATCAGTAGGTCATGGGCTGCTTCTCTGAGTTATGCTGCATCTTTTTGACACTGCAGTGATCAGTGCTTTTTGTTTGAATTTCTGTTCTGAATCTCTCGCTCTTCTCTCTCTCTCTCTCTCTCTCACACACACACACACTTTCTCTCTCTCATTAGCCGCAGACTGAATTTCAGAAAGAAAAAGAAATGGAAGCTGTGGGAATGTAAGCCAATCTTACAGGCCCTGTGACAGTGATCCATTCTGTAGAATGCTTACTGAAAATAGATTTACTCATGTTTGTTCTTGTGTGTGTGGTTTTTTGTTTGTATTTTTTTTATAGCTTTTGTTTGATTGTGTCATGTTTGAGTTTGTCATGTTTTTCGGCCCTGTGCTTCATTCACTTGGGCACACTAGTCTCATTCATATTGTCTTGCACCACGTTTGCTTATGCTTGCTTCCATTTGATCACATTTCTTTGTTTCTTTTTATATTTTGGTTGTTGGTTTTTGTACATTGTCAGCTTTTGTTTGAATAGTGATGAAAAAGAAAAGACAGAATATAAGCAGAATATAAACACTTATCTTTTGAAGATGAGGGAATAACATGAAGATTGGTATCGGGATTGTGTGTATGTGTGAGAGAGAGAGAGTGAGAGAGAGGGCAGGCAGGGATGGGTTATCATTTTAGATTCACCCATTCATTATAGTTTATTTTAAAGACTCCATGATGGAGTTAGCAGATAGTGAGAATGACCATAATACTACCAGGAAAGATATTTCTTTTCCCTTACAAGTTTTGGAGTCCAGGAGTGTATTTGATATAGTGAGAACAGAGAATTTTCGGCAGATGTGTCATCCAAACAGAGCTTTTGCAGTTGTTCTTGTCAGATGTAAACTCCACTGCGGTCGTTTAACCATAGCATAGAGAGAGAGAGAAGAGCTGTAGAAATGTAGAATGATAAAATAGTCGACTAAAAAAGTAAGTTTTGTAACATAGCTGTAGAATGATAGTCGGCTGAAAAGTATTTTTGTGACATAGTTTATACTCACTGACATGTAACCTCCCTCCCTCGAATGTCCTCAGTGTTGTGTGTGTGTGTGTGTGTGTGTGTGGTACAGGTGTTGGTGCTGTGCTTTGCGGTGTTCCTGGGGGGCAGTGGTATGGGGCTCTCCTCGCTCAATGTGGGTTACGGCAGCGCGGTCCCCAAGCCTCCGCTGGTCTTCCAGCAGCAGCCCGGGCCTCTCAGGGTGCAGCCCAACATGGGTCCTGGGGCACCCCGCGCTGTCCACGCTGCTGATGATTACACCACTCCCAACTGTGAGCTGGCTGGCTGGCTTTCTGCTCTGGGTTTTTTTTGGGGGGGGTTTAGGCTAGAAATATAGTGGCACACACTTCTAGAAGTGCGCCGCGATAAAAGACGGATAAAGACGTGCCCTCCTCTTTATTTCCTATCGCAACGCATAGTGCCACGACTAGACGCTCGGACGGAAATGGAAGTACGGACATACCACACTTCTTCAGGCAGGAAGGATGGGCCCGCCTTGCTATCGAAGCGTTCCGTTCATGCCCTCTGGGAGGAGAGGGTGGAGGGTGGAGGGAGGAGACAGCGCACAGCAAGCCAGTCTGCGTTATCACCTGGTCAGGTCATTTCCTGCCAAGATGGACGACGAAAGACTGGTCATTGCTGTTCGCTCCAGAGATTTAATTTTCAACAAAGAAACTAGTGCACTTCTTCTCCAAGCCTGCAGCACACAAATCTAGCAACGCTCCGTACTTCTCAGGCGTCATTCTCACATAATTCAAGAATTTTTCTTCATGTTTGAGCAAGTCCGGTTTCAAGTGGTAGTATGCTCCATGTACTTTTCTAGATCGGTTTATGGGATGCACTCCAAATCTCCGAAAACGCTGTCTTTTCTGTCTTCTTCTCCACCACCACCACAACAACAAAAGTCTCTGCTGCCTGATCAGCGCCATTTTTTTGCAAAGACGTGGGGAGACGTGCGGACCAATATAATCACCCCTTCCGACCTCGCGGCTTATCCGTTCGCGGCGCACGGCTGTCGTACGGACCACTATATTTCTAGCCTTACAGTGTGTTTTTGGTTAGGGTTTTGTTTGATGCCGAGCTGGGTGATGGGTGAATGTATTTTAATTCTTGACTTTCTGTAGATTTGTAATGATACGGGAGTGTATGGGGGTGTAATGATACCGAAGTGTATGGGGGGTGTGGGGGGAGGGGGGGTGTCTGTGGTGTGTTTGTGTAGGTAAGCCATTTTCTGTTCTGGGATTTTTTGGTTTTTTTGTTTGTTTTTCTGGTGGTTTTTTTGTGTGTAGGCCGCCTATGAAGACTTTTTTGAGATAGCAATAGCTGATGATGTCCCTCCTCTGTCTGTGGTTGACAGTAAAGTCCCGAGTGCTCATGGCCTTCAGCAAAGAAGAACCCGATGACTACTGTGACGAATACCGACCTATGCCCTGGGGTCGGGAAGAGTCGTGCCCCACTGACCGGCAGGCGGAGTCCCCTCCGGTTGCAGACCTGCGCAGTGGCCCTGCCAACCCTAAGGTGGACGACGTCCTGCCCATCGTGGACCAGCCACCGGTGAAGGAGGATGGTCACCAGCAGAGTGCAGCAGTGGTCACCATCGCCATGGGTGCAGCAGACAGCAACGCCACCCAGGATGCCAAGGACGAGTACCAGGCCATGATGCATCCAGACATCGCTGTCGCTCCCTCACTGGGTCATGGAAACTTTACTGCTGACCTGGAAACGGCTTGAGAGGGAGAGAGGAGAAGGTGGGCTGAAGACACAGGACTTGGGCTTTCTGTCGTTTCGCGCGCCAGAAAGACATATGTATTAGCAGCATGACCTTTCGTCGTTTTCATTCCCTACCTACTTCTCCATGCTGAGAGTGGGATAGTGGAAAATGATGGGGTCAGTGGGTGATGGTTTTGGAATAACCTGTACTGTAAAAAACAAAAAAACAAGTGGGTCTGTTGATTTTGGGTTTGATGATAGCCTTCACTCTCAGCTCACTGATAGTGTGCACACTCTGTTTGTGCAGACCAATCCTGCAAGACAAGACAAGACAAGAGAAGACAAGTCACGGTTGAATTATATGCTACAGCACTTTGAATTTGCTGGCATGAATCATGGGGCACAGCCTACTAGAGGGTTGTGATCTTTCCTGAAATGTTCTGTCGTCAAAATCAAGCACACTGAAATCTGGTGCACATGCGAAAAACACATTCATGATGACTAGAAGCACGAATTAGGGCCGTTTTATCATGAACTGTGCTCTTTTGCAGGTTGATGAAGTTCAGTTTCAGAAAAGAGAGAGATACTTGACACAGAGTGGATTGACTTGCCCTCGTGACTGCCCTGAAATGGCCTTGGCAGTTGGTTGGCTTTGAACAACATAAAATACAATCAGAGCATGGCTTTGGTTAGATATCCAATAGATGCCCAAACCCAGAGAAACTTGTTTGATGAAATCCTTGATTTGTGATATCATGAAAAGAAAAAAAAATTCAAAAATTGAAACTGGAAAAAAAAAAAATAACACAAAACATACACAGATGTCAAAAAATGGCTCTGTGATGGGAAACACGATGAAGTTGTCAGTGACAGAGCTTCTTCGTAAGTTCTTGATCCAACATGTAGGCATCAATGGTTTTAGAGAGTGTAGCAAAACTTTAATACAGAAATAGGTTTTTATGGGTAGGGACATACTGGACAGGGGGGCTCTTTGAGCATTTTTTAGTTTGAAAAGAACTTTTCCAAATTGTGTTTTATTTCTGATGAAATGCCCCATCAATGTTAATGCAATAGAGGCCTAGTGGAAGTGTAAAGCATTATACACCAGTTCAGGATTCTCTGTCTCCGTACATTATACACATCACATTGACATACCCCCCAAAGCTGCACACACTGCCAGTAAATTAAATACACACGCAAATTGATTTTCAAGATGAAAAACAAAACACTGACTGCAATCTCATGAAGGTATTGGAACTGAATGCGGCGGTTTGTGTGGTATGCTATCATTTGCCGAGAGTGGCCGAGGTTCGTATCTGAGGACCAAATGTGTTTTAGTTCATATCATATCCTCGTTATTCATCATTTTGCATGTTTTTGTTTCATTTAACGTCTTGTGCTTTTAAAACATTGATTTCATTCATGCATAGTTTGTATATCTCACAGAATTATGTTAGAATCTTACAGCATACTGTCTTTTTTTTTCTCCTTGTCATATGCCAATTTACTACAGTGAGTATTGAATTGGCAGTATGTCTGTATTGTCTCCACTCATTTTTTTTTTCTGTGCAAACATGGAGTACATTCATTTGAGTAAGTTTCATCAGAGAAGAACAAATATCATGTCATGGCATATTCACCATTTTAAACTCCTGACATTTCTCAGCTTGCATGATGTATTTAATCCATCAACATGACCAGATTTTAATGGCGTCCATGACTTTTTGTTGCTTTTTAATGTACACTACTGCCGAGTCGAGCAGTATGGTTACTTATGCTTATAAATATTGCATTGTTGATGCTGTGTTCAGGGGCAAAATGAAGGTATCGTTATCAATATGTGTGACTGAGAGACCAGGTAAAACTTGCAGCCTATCACTGTTTGGTCATCGTGTGATGCTTCTTATGGGAACTGATGGTATTTTCTTTCTCTTTTTGTGATGTTGGTTTCTGTGATTCCGAGTGTTGAGGAAATCTGACCAGTATGGAAGGTGTTCGTCAGTGATGCCGTTGGCCTTTAATTCAGGGCGACCTTTTCATGGGCTTTCGGATTTTTCTTGTTGTCATGATTCTGAGTCTTTGTTTTCTTCAGAGTCTATAAACTACTCAGACCGGTTACTGTGGTTTTCCTCCGTGATGCAATGTGAAGTATACGTACTGTTTAAAAAAAAGAAAAGTTAAGCCCATTAGTTTTTCACAGATGTGTTAAAGAAACGTTGTACAGAATGTTAGCAGTTTTGACTTTGATTTTAGCAAATAACTAAGTATTCTCATCCCTTGATCCATCTAGTACTTAGTTATTTAATGAAATCGTCATCATAATTGCAAATGTTCTGTACTACTTTTTAAATATTTTGTATTGACACCTCTGTGAAAAAGTGGTTTTAAACTTTTGATAGTTTGCTCTTATTTTCAGTTTCTGTACAAAGAACTGAATTACTTTTCGTGCACAATGATGAAATCAGTGCTTCCTCCCCGTATCTTTTATTTTTTTCATTTGGAGATTTATGGCAGGAAAACCCCACTTGTCTTGAGGAAAAACCCTCCCCGAGTTGCAGCCTTATGTTTGTTTGTGATCAGGTTCTGTGGCATGTAAACAGTCTTTGTTGTTGGTTTCATGGCATATATTATACATAGACAGAAAAATGCCAAGGGAAATTGCTGTTCTATCGAGTCTTACCTAGATTGGGAAGGATAGTAATAGTGTCGTGACATGTGCTCTGAAATTGTTTGCACATTGCAGAGGCTTATTTTGTAAAGTAAGACATTTTCAATTGGCTGGAACATTTTGGTCCTTTCTGCAAAAAAAAAAAAAAAAAAAAAAATTATCTTGAATAGGTAGATGATCTCACTTAGTATGTGGTAACAGAATCAACAGATAACATTTTATCTTTTTCTTAAAAGACTTTTTTTTTCTCAGGGGGAAAGAAGAAAACTTACAAATTTGAGTGAGTAATCAAGGGGTGAAAATTTAAGAGTAGGAAGGAAAATAAAAGATCGAAAGTGAATCTGTTCAATACGCTTCAGTGTCATTAATCCACAAAGTGCTGTACAGTGTAAGATGTATTCTAAGATTAATAGGCCTATATTTCATTCATACAAATGTTTTATCCACTTCTACCGTGTTCCTTTCTTTTTCAGGACCACCTCGTGTCTTTGTGAATGAAGGCACTAAACTGCTTGGTATCTATAATAAAAAAATTTTTAAAAATCCTTTGCCCTATTTCAAAGTGGCTTGTTTTTCCTCCCATTTTCTTCTGAAGACTCCCAAGTATTGAATAGCAATAACAAGTTAAAATTATGGATTACTGCTACACTTTGTGTTACCCCAATTTTCAGTTTGTTGAGTTCGAAACCCGGCAGTTTGTGGATCATGGCAAAGAGGAGACTTTGCTGCATATCCCGGAGAATGGAATCTAGTCCTTGTGTGCATGGTGTACATAATTCTTATTTATATTTCGTTTGCACAGTTACCCTGGACAGCACAAGGTAGAATGAAACACAAAATGAGGAATGTGTAATAATAAGTAATGCTGAAATTTTTTTTCTCCCTTTTTCCCTAGCTTCTTATATTGATTTTATCTTGGTTGTGGGAGACTTAGGCCAAGTACAGTATAATTCTCTGTATCCCCCCTCCTCCCCTGATGGCAATACCCCAACCCCTTCAGTCCTTGGAAGATAATGAATGCATGGTGCTGCAAATGTTTGTTTGCAGTTTTTTGGCTTTCCCAGTATTTGGGAAAGACTTGAAATGTACATAAAAGATGTCAATAAAAAAGATGAATAAAGAACATATTAACGTTACTATCAGATTTTTGTTGTCATTAGGTTTGCTGATTCAGCTTGTGTGTGTGTGATCACTTGGAAAAGGGGAGGGGGTTGAGAGAAAGAGAGAGAACAATGGTCATACTAACTCACAGATCCCTCACTGGGATATGATGTGCTGGTGCATGCATGTGCAACAATTTTCATCTTTTTCTTTTTTTAGCTTGACAATAGTCCCGTAATGGTATCTCGAGATTATAAACAACGAAAGCATTACCCTGGCAGGCCACTTTTTGGTAGGTGGGTGGGGGTAGGGTTAAGAGTGGTCTTTCATAATGTGAAAAGATGACAGTGCCTGCACTGATTCATTCATAATACATTTCATACTGGAAACACACAATCTTAACCATTTTCTTCCACACTCTAAAAGACAAGTTTAAAGCACCATCCTCTCTGTCATTCACTCTCTTACCAACAAGTATGATGTCAACTACTGATATGAAGTTGGCGTGAAGCATTTAATTATCACAGTGAATATGATTAACTAAAAATGAATGCATTTATCTTTAACTTTTAAGGGAGGAAAAAAAACAAGTCCAGGTTAAAAAAACCAAAACAAACAAACAAACCCGACTGTAAAATGATGTTATAAAAATCTGACCGCTGACACTTAAAATAATGATAGGTTTCATTGTAGTTTGGTGCAATTTTTAACCTAATCTTCAAAAATTATAAACAAATGTGTTACTGTCATCATTCTTGTAGGAAACTTGGAATATATCTTCCCATACATAAATGTACACAAATATGCATCATTGATATTCTGGAATGGTAAAGTTTATGTACACAAGTATATATAGTTTATATAAATAATCACACATAATAGATTCGTAATTGTTTTGTGAGGGAAGATACAAAACTAGTGAAACATTCACACAAACATACTTTTTGGAAGATTTCTTTTCTACAAGTTCTCTCATCTGTGTCTAAACTAAACAAGAATCAAGAAAAACAAAATCCCAAAAACCAAACCAGAAAAAAACCCACAACCCCCCCAACCCCTCCCCCAAACAAACAATCAAAAAAAAGAAAGAAAGAAAAGAACGGAACCGCTATTATATTGACGAGCAAACATATATAAACACAGCAACCACATGTATAGTGTGCAATGAATGGTTATCACAAAACGTCACAGAGAAACCGAACAAGATTGTTCATGTGTAATGATCCAGATTATCATCAGTTTGGCAGATAATTGTTTTGATTTTGGAGAAAAAACCCAAGAAGAATCAGGTAATTTTTTAAAAGATCTTCCATAGGTGAGGAAGAAACAAATATCCTAAGGAAGACTGCAGTGGGGAGTGGGAAGAGGAGAAGTGAAGAAAAGAACTGCTAAGAAAATCCTAACAGCAGTGAAAAGAGAAATAGCTGAGTTGACGTGTGCGTACATAAGAAACAGTATTGTTGGGGGGATTTATAAATACAAAACGTGTATCACACACATAGAAAATTAAACAGCTGATTCTTGGACAAATTAATAAAAATCCTGCTTTTCGATCGCAAGCAATTAAGAACATCCTTCAAGTTGAATAAATCCCACCCCAAACCATGTAACAAAAGGCATGGGAACAATGTGACCCATGATTATACAAAACTAAAAACTCAGTTTAATAATACAATACATTTTGTAGGCAGAATCATTTCTTCACAATATCAAAGAAAATAGCTAAGAAAAGCAAGTGAATAACATTATTTGAAAGGTTTCCATTCAGATATGAGCTCATCATGACTGATTCAATTGCAGTAATAATATCGTCACCATTTTTCAAGATTACATTTTCATGCCTAACAAAAAACTTTACTGTAACAAATTTCAGCTTTTAAAAAATCTTGTTCTTAGAGAAACAAAAAGAAGAAAATTCCTATTTATATAATCAGTACTAATTTTCTTCTTCTTATTTTGCCAATGATGAATTCGCTTTCAGTTACTGCCAAATAATTACAGTTATGGCATTTGTCCTCTTGACCATTTGTGTTTCATTTCAAATGGTTAAGAAATTTGTTTCTGCTTACAAAACACAACAATGAACATTTCTAACCAAGTCTACAATTAAAAATTGCTCATGGGCCATTCAGAATGTCAAAACACCCTGGTTCAATCCTGAATCTGTCCAATTATGTTTAAATTGATCTGCTTTGGTAAGAGTGCAAACTCCAAGGGGATACCGAGTCAAAACTTGAAAGGATCTGTACATGATCAGATGCAGAATGTTTGATTCTGTCTATATACTGAACTGATTTTTAACTGAAAGGAGTTTCAAATCCGAGTCCTGAAAATCAAAGTAAGTGAATATATAGTCACACTGCTGAAAAAGCTCTGACCAGAAATTTGAGCGACAGAAATGAAAATCAACCAGGACAGCCACAGGGCTGACAGTGCTGGCAAAAGGGTACGGACTGATTCTCAGAGAATGCAGTCTGGACAAGATGTAGACCTGTCACAAGTGTCAGAATCCAAGTAAGACATTTTTCTTCTTATTTAATATTATATTCTAATAAAAAAAAAATTCAAGAAATTGTATAGCTTCATTGAAATGTCGCAAAGGAAGATATTTGAAACACTGCTGTTTCACTGATACAGCACCCGCCTCCCACTTTCTCTGTATGGTTATCAATCATATGCAAGTTCTTTGGCAATAGGAATGGAACACCCCAACCAATGAAAAAAAACATTTTTTTCTGGATCTGCAAAAAAAAAAAAAGGAAAAAGAAAAAAAAGTACAGAAAAAAGAAACTACTCACTCTAGAGGATCTTCACCTGGTTACACAATAGTCACTTCTACCTTACAGAACAAGTTACACAGATGGAGTAATGATTGTGACGTGATCCATACATCACTAACAGCTGCTACTCAGCTGCCAGAGAAAAAGAGGCATTTCACAGCTGTTTCTGCTATAAAACCTGTTTTGAGATGTCCCAAGCTGGCAACAGACACTACTACGTTCGCATCCCTTACAGCAAAGTGGTTTAAAAAATATGTAATTTTGCTCTTTAATTCCTAGTTGTCAAATACCTATAGCTGTTTGTTAAATCAATGTACAATTTTCTCATAGTTATGTCGATCCTCATTTGGCCTCTACAGTCAGCCAGATGGTGTTGACATGAAATAGCATTTTCTTTTCTTTTGCTGTTGTTGTCCTTTTGACTTGGTATCGCCCCTGAAGCCCCCAGAAAAGAAGAGAGAGACTGAATATGAAATTGAAAAAGAGGGAAGGGCAGGAAAACGAGGCAAAAGGATAAACGGGAAAACTACTGATCTACAAAACAATTATTTCCATTATACAGATTCCACAAAAAGTTAAGGACCACGTGCAAAAAAGGAGTTTCTGGACTCTATGATCGTTGAAAAAAACCAAAACCCAACACAAAGTTGACTTTGAGGCTCACACCTCCATTCTGTCCATGCTCATGTGCATCAAGAGAACTTTCTAGGACACATCATTGTGGTGCAGGTGTAGCAATAGCCCTGTCGATAAGATAATGGAATTCCTTATCCTTATGGTACCACCTACTGAAGGCTTGGGTCCTCGGTATGACTCTCAGTGGCACCACGTGCATAAAGGGTCTAGAGCTTTCACCCTCTCACATCAACTCGCCAACTTCTATACAGCCCTGCCAGTGCCCAGGCTGGATAAAACAATAACTTTTCAAATATGTGTAGCATGCTGTAACTGATGCACATGAGAATGACACAACACCTGTCACACTTGCTGCATGCCCTCAGCAATCTCTCTCTGGCCCTCTATACGATCTATATAAATCCAGATTTTCAAAAGCAAGTACCTGATTTTTCCGACTGGTCCAAAATTTTTTATGAAGTTTGTATGAGTCCCTAAGACTATACCTGTCAAACTATTCAGACAAAGCAAAGAGAAGATAACAAACAGGCTAAATAGAACAGTTCAGGTGACATATGAAACATACAAAACTGTGATACAGTAACTGTGCATAGGGTGAGAGGATATTCAGAGGCAAGGCACACAGAACTTACATGCATGTATATTTTGTATCATTCCACAGAAGACAAGAAAAAAATATTGATATCAAGGTTCTATGGTACAACTTTACATTTCATGTCATTTGACACAAAGTACAAACTGATGTTAAATTTTATGACAAATTACAATGAGGTCTCAATGTTCAATGCCCTTGAAACTGAATTTTACCAAAAAATGAAAAAGAAAAAAAGTTCATGGCTGAAATTATTTTACCAAAACTGATGTTTATTGGTTCTTGCAAGCTTGACTAAACAAAATTCCAGACTTTCTTCTGACATTTTTCAGACCTTCTAATATATTAATTTCCAGACCCACATCTGGGCCAAAATATTTCTTTCAGTCTATGTCACCCCCCTCAGAAAATTTGAGGACTCTCGATCATGCTACATGAATCTGAAATTGAAATACCCCTTTCTACAGGGCTGTAGCCTGTACTGTTGAATGGACAATAAATCTCTCTCTCTCTCTCTCTCTCTCTCTCTCTCTCTCTCTCTCTCTCTCTCTCTCTCTCTCTCTCTCTCTCTCTGTGGAGTGGGGGTAAAATGGAAGAAGTGGAAAGCAAAAGGTGGATATATGGGGACCTTACAACATGAAGCTTTTGAAAGAAAGAAAAAGTAGTTCAAGTACTGAGAATTGGGGCTAGCAAAATAAAGAAGGCAGTGAGAAGAAGGCTGAAAGATCTATCAAAATCATCAGCAAAAATGGAATATTATATGCATTACCTAATTCCATCCCCCCCCCCTCCCATAGTACAAGAAAAGGTTATTGGGTTAGTAATTTTAAAAAGAAACAAACTGACCTTTCGTAGGAAAGCACTACAAAGTTCCACTAATCAGGCAGCACACAATTACTTGTCCCCTTATTTCACACTTGATTGAAGACTGAAGTTTGAAAAAAAATGTTCTCCATTGACAGGGATAACACTGACGAATTTTCGCTGTCGATCTCAGCAACTGTCATTCAGTAGAAGTATTTCATATTTCTTCTCATGCAGCTTGTGAAAACACAGTCTCCAATGTTGGAGAAGTCAATCCTTGACTGAGTCAGTCTTTCGCACAAATAACAACATTCTGCTACAAATTTAGGAACTGGTTCTATCACAGTTTGATAATCCTCTGTTCTCTAACTTTCCAAATATGAACTACGGTACTTTCCAAATTTTAACCTTTTCATTCTGCTGAATATTATTGTGGTCGTGAAAAACATTGTTCACAAAAGGAAAGTAAACCAAACGTGTTGATAAGGGAGATAACTCTAATCCACAAAATCTGTCTAATGGGTTATGCTTTCATGACCTTGCCTCCAATTTTGATTTCTTAACAATTCACTACTAATTTTTGTTAAGAAGGTGGTGGTTGTTTCTTTTAAATCACTAAAAAAAAAACTCTGACAGGTGAACTTTGAAAACAATAATACCCCAACCTACAGGACTCTTTCTGACAATACAGGCAAAACAATGGTAGGACTTTATTTTTTCCTAGGTCTGGAAAAAGTGTTCTTATTTTTTCCAAGGCTTTTCCATAACTCTGTTCGAACCCTGTATTTTGCTGGTCAGAGTGAATTGATATTAAAACGCTTAAACTCACTGAAGAAAAAAACCAAACCTGTCCTCCCAATGTCAAAATTATCTCAGTTCATGACTTTTCAACTCTGGAATACTTTTGTTGTTGTTTGTTTTCTTTTCTTTTCCTGTCATCTTTATCTGACCCCATTCCTTAAAAAAAAAAAAACAAGAAAGAAAAAGTAACAAGAAAGAAAAAAAAAGAAACAAGAAAGATATTAAAAAACTTTCTGTACTGTTATAACTCCTTACAATACAGCATCTATGGTTCAGTGTGGATGCTCAGAGACCTCTAACATACCTGCATGTGTGACATTTATATTACTGTTTGTGTGTGGATGGGTGTGGGGGGGGGGGGGGGGGTGTTGTTCCTCAGCTAGTGCTCCAAGGTTCACCAATGGTGAGATTTTTGCATATGCAACCCTTTTTGCCCACCATTAAGGTAGCACATTCTGATTGCGGGGAAACACAACTGTTCCACCTTGGTCTGCCGATTGGCAATATCACACTGACCTAGCACTTAGAAATTTTATTCATGCCCTTATAATGCACAGACTGTATGTTAGATATATTCACGCGTACGCTAAATTTGCTCCTACCATCCACACTGTTGGTCATGACTCATCTGCATTTTGTGAACACAATCAAAATATACTTTAGGCTTGGTACAATCTGAAACTATTTTAGTGTAAAAAAAAAAAAGAAAAAAATGAATGAAGATTTTCTAATCACAAAAATAAACTTTATACATTTATGATTTCAAACACATCAAAAACATATGTATAAAAAAGATGAATTTCCCATGTTTGGTATAGGTAAACAAAATGATCAAACAGGTTTGAAACTAAAACATGTAAAAGGATGAAAACATTTTTGTAACATAATGGTTTCAATACTACAAATTTTCAGGAATAAAAAGCAAGAAATAGTTTCCTGCCACCCCCCACCCTTTCTCAAAACAAACAGGAACAGCAACAAAAAGAACAAGACCACAAGGGAAAACAAAACGAAATACACAACAAAACACACACACAACACACACACATGCACACACTTTCCACCAGTCCCCTTTTCTTTTCTTTCTTAAACAACAACAATGACAACAACAACAACAACAACAACAATGACAACAACAAAATACACATATATCCTAAACTGAAACAAAACAAAAGAAAACAAACCCCACCCTAAACAAATCCCAAATGAACAAAAGAACCCACGCCGACACACTACAAAACAAACAAAAACAAAAAGTAGAAATCACCCCAATACTCTGTAAGCAAACAAAATGGACTTTTTTTCTCTGGGATAATTAGCAATGAAGTTCTTCTTCATCTTCTTTTAAAGCATGGTCCATACTCTCAAAATGCTGTAAAAAAAAAATCCCCCCAAAATCTTCACCCCCCCACCTCCCTCCCTAAAACCCCACAAAACCCCAAAACAAACCCTCCCCACACATGTACACGCACAGAGATAAAAACCCTTACCACGCATATAGCATTTTCTTTATCAATGATAAAGAGGACAGGGTGCCATCGACTTTGACGTGAAAAGTGATTTGCATAAACTGAATGATATGGGTCAGATTCTGGTGAACAAAACAAACCAACCGTCTGGATGATCAACATCCAAATAAAACAGATTGTCATGGAAAACAACAACAAATGCCATCACCTCAAAATCATCATTACACAACCTTCGACTTTTCTGGTACAAGTTTTATGAGCATACACAAACAAATTCTGCAAGTTCATACACACACAAGTATATGTTCATACACACACATACCAACATGCACAATACACATGTGCACGCACACAAACACACACACTGACACGCAAGCATACAAGACTGTGTGCATGAGCATGAGAGTTTGCAATGCATGCATGCATGCTTATGCTCATGTCTTACATATAAGTTCTTATGCACACACACAAAATAATATTATACTCTCACACACTTGACACATTTGTGGTGTAAATTAATACTAATTTAAATTTCACAAATACTTTTCAGAAATTTGTATAGAAAAATCAATACTTAACCATATCATAACAAAGCAATCATTATTAAAGACATATTCACTCATGCACGCGCGTGCACACACACACACACACACACACACATACATGCGTGTGCACACACACACCAGCTATCAGTCAGAGTGTGGGACATAATTATATTCAGTTAAGTGGACTGGTTCAAAGTGATGAACTAAGGTGTTTTCCTGTGAAACAGAGCTTCTTCAACCTTTTTGAATACATCACTCTTTTTCTGGTAGTTTGTGATATGCTGCATATGTGTTAGTGTAGTGTGTGTGTGTGTGTTTGTGTGTGTGTGTGTGGTGTGGTGTGGTGTGGTGTGTGTGTGTTGTCTGTCTATCTGTCTGTTTAATGAAAATGTGTTGTCAAACCTGGCAACTGAAATACATTCACAATTACTTTAGGTTATACTCCTCAGTTCGCAAATCTTATCAAAGGTTGACACCTCTGATAATCCGTATAACAAAATACAATACATTTGTAAGAAATCAGTAGCTTTATCCTTCATAGAAACGTGCACTGATATATAAACAGAGCGGAGACCAACATATATACTCACTGATTGACACAAAAGAAAGTGCATAACATGTTGAGAATGTTACATCATTCAGATAAAGCAACTCGCTCTAAAATAAACTCACCATGCAAAAGTAATATCTCTCTCTCTCTCTCTCTCTCTCTCTCACACACACACACACACTGTTCATACACAGTTCAAAGAAGCTTTATGATATTGGTTGTTTAAATTGTCTTGGAAAGTTAAACCCTGAAAAGTTCATCTGTGCAATGTATACATTTTCATTTTTACACATAGATAATCAGTAAATACTGAATGCTTTAGTTAGGCAGCTTTACTTCTTAAAAGTTTCTTGATTTCATCCAACAGTTCCTTAATGTCATGACTGAATATATGCTTTAGATTTTGTTAATTATTATTAATACTTTCAGTCTAAAAATAGCGAGCTCAGTATTTCATACATGAACAGAAAAAGCATATACTATATAGTATTGAAAGAAAACGATATTGATAGATTTATTTTGTAATTAACTTACATAATGGCAAAGAAAGGACCATGAACTTTTTTTTTTAAAACATCAAAACACCTCAGTAATGATTACAACTAACGACCTTTTGAGTAACCTTTAATTGATAGATCTATCTCTATTTGGGAGTCTTGTTTTTGTTTTTTAAAATAATTTTAAGGTTTGTTTTGGGTGCTAGTTTTTGCAGATCTGTTATGTGAAGGGGATGCTATTGGAAATCTGAATTTATACTTGCCATGTCTTTTCATGTAATCTTATCTATTCTTTCTTCATTAAAACTAAGGTAAAAAAGAAAAGAAAACAAAACAGTACTGAACATTTTTGGGTAATGTCATCTGTATAAGTTTAGTTTAGTTTAGTTTTGTTTGTTTGTTTTGCAATGCTAATCAAGTTGTCAAAATCTCCAAACCTGATTGTTGTACAGTTTGAAGTGATGTAAAGGTACATCTAGATAAAAAAAAAAAATTAACAATTATGTTATCACCAACCCTCCCACCCCAACCCCCCAAACTTACCACATTTTGAAAGTACACCCACTATAACACACACACACACACACACACACACACACACACACCTAAATAGCAAGGTTTCAAAGAATTACTAATTAGTGTTTATCTTCCTTTCTTTTTCCTTTTGTTGTTGTCGGTTGTTGACCTATCATTCAAACAAACAATGCCACCATATTTTCATCATATGAAGCCTGTTTTCCTGAACACACAAACAGTCTTTCTCACTCTCGCATGCACACTTGCACACATGCACGCACACACACACACACACACACACACACACCACATGCACGCATGCACACATGCATGTATGCATACATAACACACACATGCATGCGCACGCGCACACACACACACACACACACAGGCTGCCTGAGGTGCAAAGTTGGTCCATTATGCGACAAATGAAGAACACAGAACATTTCCAACACAGTGATGACAATCATGTGCTTTTCAAATGTACACAAGTGCAAAACATCAGGACTCAAAGAAGAAAACCCAATCCAACAAGTAAACATACACAGAAGAAGAAAAAACAAACAAACCCAAAACGAACCCAAACACTTTGACACTGGAATGCACATCTTCTCTTGGTGTCTTAAAGGCTATAGGTTTGCACATCAGATGATTCTCACATGAAAATAGCAAAAAAACAAACAAACAAAAACACACACAGAGAAAGAAAGAGAGAAAGAGACAGAGAGAAACTGTAAGATTTGCGGCTTTTCTCTGGTCGCACAACCTTCAAAGTATTCCATTTAACGATATTCGTAGGCGTGTCGAGCAACACTAGGGCAAATGTTGGAACTGTTGAAGGTCACCGTTCATACCTGGAATGATTGCATTGTCCGTTACACAAAGTTGAGGCACAATCACATTGGTTTACAAGGAACAAACGAAACAGTTCGCTGTGTGGGTTTATCATGCTCTCCCGTCACTCACGCGCGCCGGAGGTACACTAACATTCTCTCTTAGCTGGTTAAAAACAAGCCCTTTAGGACAATGTAGAGAAAAACCATGAGCTAAGTTAAAGCTAGACTATCAATTCAAAATTAAAAAAAAAATCCTGTGCTAAAAAAAACCACCCCCGAACTGGACTCATGTACAGATTGTTTGACCTGAGGAAAAAGCAGTGGTAAATAAAATATTACTTAGCCCCACGTGTTGTCTGGCTAAGTTATTTGTAGCGTCAAATAGTTTTAACAACCACAAATTTTATCCAATAATTACAGACCCACATGAAAATGTGAAGCACGTTTTTATAATTGAAAAAGAACAAAAACAGAAGAATAACAAAAAACCAGCCAACCCTTTGTTTTAAAAAAAAGAAGAGAAAAAATGAAATATGATTCTGACTGATAAGCAATGTCATGCACATTGATGTCTGTCAGCTATTTGTACAAATCTGACATATTCAGCTTTCACATACATTTTATAAATCCTGCTGTGCTGGTAACTGCTTAAAAACTGTTTAAAAAGAGAAGGGAAAAAATCCTGTTAGCAACTGCTAGAAGTATAAAGCAACACCTTTGCACAATACTTTCCCTTTAAAAACATGAAAAGTGATATTCACTGACTTCGCCAATACTGAACCAGGTGCAAAGCCACCCTGAGGGATTCAGCCTTTGAAAGCTCCGTGTAAACTCTCAGGAATGGTGAAAACCATTCCCACCATTCACCAAAAGAAAAACAACCCCCACCCCACCCCCCCTAAAAAAAAACCCAGCCCCAAAACCCAAACAAATCCCCAAAATCCAATTGCAAAACCAAACCAAAGAAACAAAACAAATTACAATCTTAAAATCCCATGCATAGCAAAAAAACCAACAAAAAAAACAACAACCAATAATCAAAAGGAATACTATCCCCCCTCCCACCTCACAAAACAAATAAGCAAACAAACCAAAAAATAAAACTACAAAACATGATTTTCTACTAAGTGTTAAACATTTTGACCAGCTACAAACGTTTTTTTGTTATTGTTTATTTGTTTGTTTGGTTAATTTTTGTTTTTATTATAGAAAATACTGCTCTCTCTCTCTCTCTCTCTCTCTCTCTCTCTCTCTCTCTCTCTCTCTCTCTCTCTCTTCTCTTTTTCCATATGTACAACTACAACAGTTTCACAGACACACACACAAAAGTTATTGTCACATGTAAAAAAAAAAAATGATAATAATTATTTGGTAGTAATGTCTTATCGAAGACAATCAAATCAAATCAAACCAAAATAGAAAAAAAAAGACTCTCTCAAAACTGCCCTTTATGTCTCAAAATGACTAACCCACAAGAAGAGGCCATAATATGGATGTATCTGTATTAGTTAACCCATTACAAAAGAAAACAAACCAATAATTAAAAAAAAGAAAGAGAGGATTCAACAATGAGAGCAGGCTGACTGCAAGATAACAGATGTGGCACGCTGTGAGGACTTGTGCTCTAAGACACTGATTGCCACTGGAGGTGTAACATTGGACCAAATGCAGCATTCAGGTAAGAAAACCCACCCTTTCATAAACCACCATCCAACCTTTTTTTGGGGTTGGTTTTGTTTCCCCCCCCCACTTCTTCTGCTGATGGCGGAGGTCACAAAATGGAACTATACAACTAAGAGGTCACTGCCTATCCATCAATATCAAACACAGGTGGAAGGTCAAGGGCACTTGTGTAGTACAAAAGGTGAAGGACGCTCACGCCCTTCTATGGAAGGCCAAGTAAAAGGAGGTTGAGTACCCAAGGTCACTGGTTTCGGAAGGTCAAGGACGCAGCACAGAAGGTGAAGGATTCTCGAAGAGCAGATGTGCATGGTGAGGAAAGGGTGAAAGACAAGGGAGGAGGAGGAGGAGGAGGTGGGGGTGGAGGAGGAGGAGGACAGGGTGGAGGGAGGAAGAGATCCTGAGGACAAGAGGCTGAATAATTATGGAGGAGATGGGCGGGAAGAAATGCCAGGGCGTTGGGGGGTGGAGGAAGGTGGGACAGGTAGCATCCCCCCCCCTCACCCCCAGTCACATGGCACGGGGTATACAGACAGGGGGGGGGGGGTGACAGGAGGGTCAAAGGTCATACAGCAGTCTCCTGGTCCTCCGACACAACCAGCTGGAAATGCTCTTGATCTGGAAAACCCCCAAAAAACAACCAGTGTGGTGAGACAACAGTCCATGTTAAAATACAGTCAAAGGAAAACACGGTTTAAAGGAAAATAATCATTTATTGTTGGTTTTTGGGGTGGGGGTGGAGGTGCATGTTTTTCTTCCAAACATCACTTTAGATGAGGCTATAAACCAAGACCCTGTGTGCGAACGTATGTAGAACATCTTGCAAACATGATAAAACCTATTCTGCCTTTCAGAAAATAAGCCATTTTGTGCCGGTAAGAATGAATGATAAAATATATAAATATATAATTATATGACATAAAAACAACAACAACAACAACAACAACAACAACAACACCTGCATGCACCCTGGTGGTGCGTTTAGACAATCATAATTCCTGAAGTTGGAATGTAGATACCTAAATGGTGGGTAAAAATGATTGCATACACAAAAAATCTTACGGTTGGTGAACCTTGAGGCTCTAGCCAAGGAATGACACCCTCCCACCCCCCTCCCCACTCCTCCCCCACTTCCCCCCCCCCCTTCCCACCCTTACAGCAAACCCAAACTTGGTTTGTGATTTTATACAATGCAGAGCTGAGAAATCTTACAGAATAAGTGGCCGCAAAATTGTTACTTTTGGTTCACCAATGGTGAGAACTTTGCACAGCATTTTCCAGGCCATGTTTTTTGGACAAGTTGAACCTGGCGGAACCCATCACTATCCAGGTACAGGGAGCATGCTGGGTATGGTTCTTGCTTCCATAATGCACTGACATGAATTTTACATGATTTTTTTTGTTAACGTGTATATGTTTGATCTTCTGCATGTGTATGTATACTAGGGGAATGAAGGCACCGGCATGTCTGCGCTTTAAGGTGACCTGGGCGATCCTATAAAAAAAAAAAAATCCACCCTTAATTCACCAGACGTTGCTGCAGAGATTTGATTGAACGCAAATGAGTTCATGGACCCAAAGGGATTTAAGTCAAACATACTTATCCACTCAACTATCTGAATTTTCATGAAGGTGATGACCATGATGTGGCTTCTGAAGTCAGCTGGTCTATTATGAGCAATATAAAATGGTCGAATGAATAAAGTGATAAAAATCAACAAACAAAACAAATCAAACCCCTACTCACTCTCTAAGTAAGCTGCTAATTCTTTGTCCTCTGCTTTCAGCGC
>CM054145.1:30963710-31006210 GCA_028751875.1 Rapana venosa | reverse complement strand
TGCCAAAATTACAGAACAATCAGTCTGATAAGCCATCCAAGCAAAGTTATGCTACGCATTGCCTTGAACAAGACTGAAACCACAAGCAGAAGAAAATCCTATCAGAAGAACAGGCAGGATTCAGACCAGGTCGAAGCACTGTCGAACAGATCTTCAACATCAGAATGCTCATAGAGAAGCATCTCCAACATCAACTACAGCTCTACAACAACTTCATTGACTTCAAGAAGGCCTTCGATCGAGTGTGGCAAGAAGCTCTGTGGCAAGTCATGAGAGACTATAGCTTCGACGAGGACCTGATTCAAGTCATCCAGGCGCTGTATGACAGCTCCCACAGTGCAGTCCTCATGGGTCGAGAAATCGGGGAGTTCTTCCGGACTTCAGTTGGAGTTCGACAAGGCTGCCCGCTATCCCCCGTTCTTTTCAACGTGTTCCTGGAGAACATCATGCAGGAGGCCCTCCTTGGCTTCAAGACCACAATCACAATAGGAGGAAGGCCAGTCTGCAATCTTCGATTCGCAGACGATATTGATCTCATGGGCCGCAGTGAAGAAGAACTCCAGGATCTCACCACCAGACTGGAAACATCAGCCAATGCCCACGGTATGGAGATCAGCACAGAAAAGAGCAAGATCCTAGTGAACAGTACCACACCGACCACTCCCACCAGCATCAAGATGAGTGGCGAGACACTAGAGGAGGTGGAAACTTTCAAGTACCTTGGAGCAGTCATCACCAAAGAAGGCACGAGCACACAAGAGGTGAAGATCAGACTTGCTGTGGCACTCTCCTCCATGACTAAGCTGGCGAAAGTGTGGAGAAACCACAACATCAGAACCCACACTAAGGTCAGACTCTACAAGGCACTCGTCACATCCATTGCCTTGTACAGCTGTGAAGCATGGACACTTACTGCCGATTTAGAAGTCGCATTCAAGCCTTTGAGATGAAGTGCCTCAGGCGGATCCTGAACATCACCTACAGAGACCGCAAAACCAATGACTACGTCTGGCAGCAGATCGAGGCACTGGCTGGCAAACAAGAACCATTGCTAGATACAGTCAAACGGAGGAAACTGAAGTGGTTTGGCCACACAACAAGGCATAACAGCCTGTCAAAGACAGTCCTGCAGGGAATGGTGGAAGGAGCAAGGAGGCAGGGACGACCACGCAAAAGCTGGATATCCAACATCAAGGAGTGGACCGGCCTCACTGTACCAAGCCTCCTGAAAACAGCCCAGGACAGAACCATTTGGCGGTCCACTTGCAGCGTCCATGCGGGTACCCCAACGGTTGTCCCGACCAAGGGATGAGTGAGTGAGTGAGTGAGGCCATTGTATGCCAGTGGGAACGGATGACAACATTTACAAAACTGCACACACACGGGAGCTGGATGGAAAAGAACGCTTTACTCCATTATCATCGAAATAAAAGAATAAACAAATTAAAAACGAACTTGAACAATTCTGCATCAGGTAGGCTACAGGGTTTCACACTTCAGACGGTTTTATTCAGAAAGGTCACGTACAAAACATACAAAAGTGCTAGCATAGAGCCATTCACGGTACAGGACACTGAGAACACAGAAGAGAGAGAGAGAGAGAGAGAGAGAGAGAGAGAGAGAGAGAGAGAGAGAGAGAGAGAGAGAGAGAGAGAGAGACAGAGAGACAGAGAGACAGAGAGACAGAGAGAGACAGAGAGAGACAGAGAGAGAGAAAGAGAGACAGAGAGAGAGAGAGAAGAGAAAGAGAGAGAGAGAGAGAGAGAGAGAGAGAGAGAGAGACAGACAGACAGACAGACAGACAGACAGACAGACAGACAGACAGACAGACACGGCTGAACAGCTCAAGGCTCCCACTCACCATTGTCGATGAGGAACTTGACGATGTTCTTGTGACCAAAGCGAGCCGCGTGATGCAGTGCCGTCATGCCGTACTGATCCGTCACCAACAGGTCCGCGCCTCGGTGATACGCCTCACACAACTGTCCACAAACAAAGCCAGACAGTTGTTGTTGTTGTTGTTGTTGTTGTTGTTGGTGGTGGTGGTGGTGGTGGTGTTGGTGGTGTTGTTGTTGTTGTTGTTGTTGTTGTTGTTCTTGTTCTTCTTCTTCTTTTCCCCTCCTCCTCCTCCTCCTCCTCTCTTCTTCTTCTTCTTTCTTCTTCTTCTTCTTCTTCTTCTTCTTCTTCTTCTTCCTTCTTCTTCTTCTTCCTCTTCTTCTTCTTCTTCCTCTTCTTCTCCTTCTTCTTCTTTGTTCTTCTTTTTTCTTCTTCTTTTTTTCTTCTTCTTTTTTTTCTTCTTCTTCATCATCATCATCATCATCATCACATCATCATCATCATCATCATCATCATCACCTTCATCTTCTTCTTCTTCTTCTTCTTCTTCAAATGCGTTGCCGCTGCTGCTAATTAATTAAATACCTGGTCTTACAAGTCAGGCCCAGCGCATCCGACTTCGGTGTGGGACAGAATTGTTATCTTTTAAGCTTTTGTGGTAAAAAAAAATAAAAAAGGCAGGAGACTGGACCAAGAAGGTGGAAAATAGACTGGAAGGAGGTGACAGGAAGAAAAGGAACCAGTCAGAAACAAAGAGTGGGATAAACAAAAAAGATGTCCTAGAACAGAAGCTCCAGATTCTGTTTATACTGACAGGCTAGACTGGAAGGAGGTGACAGGAAGAAAAGGAACTAGTCAGAAACAAAGAGTGGGATAGACAAAAAGGATGTCCTAGAACAGAGGTTCCAGATTCTGTTTATACTGACAGGCCACCAGCATCCCACACGGAGGCGCCAGACACTTTTTCTTGCTGAAGCACATTATTTCCCCCCCCCCCCCCCCCCCCCCCTATTTAAAAATTTTTTTTTTCTTTGCTAATAACCAGCAACGAAAGCGTGCACAACAAAACCCAGCAAACCATTGGACCCTATGAGAACCTTCTAACGATCGTGAAAAAGCGTAAACTTAAATGGTATGGGCATGTCACAAGATCCAAAGGACTTGCAAAGACAATTTTACAAGGCACTGTCCAAGGAGGAAGAAGAAGAGGCAGACCAAGGAAGAGCTGGGAGGATAACATCAGCGAATGGACAGGCCTAGAACTCAACAAAACCCTGAGAAAGGCAGAACAGAGAGAGGAATGGAGGGAACTGGTTGTTGAGTCTTTGAGGGTGCCCCCACGGTCCTCAGACTACGGGACAGATAGATAGAATAACCAGGATGTCTAGTTCTTATTCTGAGTATCTATCGCAATCTAACGCAATGTTAGAGTTATTATGTCAAGACACCCAATCTGCACACTCCTCCATTCGCAAGGACAGAGCCATGTCAGAGACGCAGAGGGTGTTTTTTTTTAAAAATAAAAAAATGACAAATTGATGTATCTATTATGTATTCAGATTTCATACGTATCTTGATTTTATCAATTGTATACATAAAGATGTAACAAAACTCCTTGGATTTTGTTTCTCAACCTAACTTGATTCAATTTTCATGAATGGAAGAAGCCAACTTTACCTTCTGCGTCTCTCCTCGTTTGGAAGCATCCAGCAACGCTGCAATCATAGAGAAAAAAACAAATAAACAAATCAGCTGATGATCCCTTGAAGTCGGAATGCGGCTATCTTCATGGTGGGTCAAAAAACACTCGCAAAATCTTCATAGGTAAACCTCGGAGTTCTAGCTGAGGAAGACAAAAAACAAAAAATTAAAATCAGTTGACAAAATGATCTGTCACACACCATCCACTTTGGCGCAGCGGTCAGCAAAGTTTGCGATAATATTAATAATAAATGGAATTTATATAGCGCTATATTTTGAAAAAAAAAAAATCAAAGCGCTTGCATTCAACACATTCTTACACATACAACCAATAACAATTAACAATATTAACAAGTTCAAATGTACATACACACATGCACGCGCACGCGCTCACACACGCACACACTCTCACACACAGACACAAAGGTTGTACACTTTGGTTCGGCTGTTGAAGACACTGGCAGATATGAGATGAAGCAGGAGGGGAAAGTCTTAGGATTGAAATAGGTATGTCTTGAGGCTGGATTTAAAAGTGTCGTAAGTAGGCTTTTGGCGAAGGGAGAGAGGGAGGTCATTCCAGATCACCGGACCAGAAACAGAGAAAGAGCGACGGTCAACACTGGATTGATTGAATCTCGGTATTCGTAAGAACAAGGTTTCTGCAGCAGAGCGGAGGGAACGAGGAGTGTACAGGTGAAGACATTCACAGAGGTAAGAGGGAGCTGTTTTGTGAAGACACTTGTAACAGAGGGTACTGATCTTATAGTTTACTCTCTGTTGTACAGGCAGCCAGTGGAGAGATTGCAAGAGAGGAGTAATGTGTTCAGATTTTTTTGGGGGGTAATAATGTGTGAGCCATCACTGATTCAAAACATTACCAGAGGCATTAATTAGGCTTAGTGAACTTTCCGTGTGCTCTAGCTCTATGCTGGCTTCTGATCACGGCTATTGAGAATGCTACAGCAAACAGCAGAAAGACGGGAGCAGAACAGTGCAGTCATTTACACACACACGCACACGCACGCGCGCGCGCGCGCACACACACACACACACACACACACGCACACACACACACACACACACACTCTCTCTCTCTCTCTCTCTCTCAATCTCTCTCTCTCTCTCACACACACTCATACATACACACACACTTTTTCCCCACGACAAGCTTTTTGTTTTTTGTTTGTTTGTTACTGTTTGTTTGCAAACAGCATTCAGAGCAAATCACTTCTGTTCTCTTTTTGGTTGCTGTTTGTTTTGCAAACAGTATTCAGAGCAATCACTTCTTTTCTCTTTTTTGGTTGCTGTTTGTTTGCAATTTTCTCTTTTTTGGTTGCTGTTTGTTTTGCAAACAGCATTCAGAACAATCACTTCTTTTCTCTTTTTGGTTGCTGTTTGTTTTGCAAACAGCATTCAGAACAATCACTTCTTTTCTCTTTTTGGTTGCTGTTTGTTTTGCAAACAGCATTCAGAACAATCACTTCTTTTCTCTTTTTGGTTGCTGTTTGTTTTGCAAACAGCATTCAGAGCAAATCACTTCTTTTCTCTTTTTTGTTGCTGTTTGTTTGCAATTTTCTCTTTTTTGGTTGCTGTTTGTTTGCAATTTTCTCTTTTTTGGTTGCTGTTTGTTTGCAATTTTCTCTTTTTTGGTTGCTGTTGCAGAGCAAATCACTTCTTTTCTCTTTTTTTTTTTTTGGTTGCTGTTTGTTTTGCAAACAGCATTCAAATCAAATCACTTCTTTTCTCTAGCTCTTTTTTCTCTCCTGCCCATTGGCAAGCAAGCCTTCACAGGCAGCAGCTTCAGCCAGGCTTTGTTGTTTTTTTGGGGTACGCTACCTTTCTCAAGCGGGGAGGCGATGCGGGGGATTGTGTGCACATCAGCGGTGGCGCGAGACACAGCTGTGAAGTTGTAGTGTTTGTCCTGCCCCTGCGTGGAGTTGGGCGTTCCTGGCTCCGAGCTGAAACAGTTCATACATAGTTCACGCCGTAAGAACGAGCGAAAGAATGAATGAAAAAGAAGAACGAGACGAACGAACGAAAGAATGAAAAGGAAGATAGTAATAAAAAGGGTGAGGGGGGAGGAGGGGAAGAAGAAGAAGGTGAAAGAAGGCGAGAGAGAGAGAGAGAGAGAGAGAGAGAGAGAGAGAGAGAGAGAGAGAGAGAGAGAGAGAGAGAGAGAGAGAGAGAGAGAGAGAAGGACAGAGACAGGAAGGTTTCATTTAGCACCCAATAAAGAGAATGTTGATTAATTAGGTAAAATGAACATGAAAAAAGTCATTCAATGCAGCAATATATGTGTGTACGCACACACTCACACGCACACACACTCACACACACACAAAACACTCACGCACACACATTATATATATATATATATATATATATATATATATATATATATATATATATATATATATATATATATATATATATATATATATATATATATATATATAAGTACAGCAATCTATCTGTGTGAAATTAAGCAGATATACAAATGATTTCTCAGAGAGAGAGAGAGAGAGAGAGAGAGAGAGAGAGAGAGAGAGAGACAGAGAGAGAGAGAGAGAGAGAGAGAGAGAGAGAGATGGAGGGAGAGAGGCAGACAGACAGACAGACAAAAGAGAAAAAGGCAGGAGGACAGGAAGAGACAGGTATTCTGAAAAATTTTATAGTGGAAAAGCCTTTGGCTCAGAACAACAGAGAGAAAACACTATAATGAGCGAGAGAGAGAGAGAGAGAGAGAGAGAGAGAGAGAGAGAGAGAGAGAGAGAGAGAGTCAGAGTCCTCATAATAAACATGTATCAGTACCAAAAACCAAACAAACAAGTACAGAACATAAACAACTAAAATATCCTGCACAAACGCACTGTTAGAGTTATTATGTCAATACACCCAATGTGTACACTCCTCCATTCGCAAGGACAAAGCCATGTCATTTCACATTGTTTTTATATACTGTGCGTTTCACATTGCCATAAAGCATGGAAAATATTGATGAGCAATCTATACTTTTGTTTCGCATAATTTTCTTTATCAAAGAACCTGATATATAGTTTTTGGTTCATATAGCAGGAAAAAGTAGTGATTCAAAATCATCAGTTGTTTTTTGCATATTTTCTTTATTGGATATGTTTGTATAATTCTTGGTGGTGGCGCGTATACTTTAGTATATTTCATTTCTATTGACTAGACTCCCATTTGCTTTCAGTCTATGTAAGACTGCCTGCATATATACGTGATTTCCTAAAAACCTTTTTCAATCCAGATAGAATCCTAATTCTTATCTGATGTCACCATCACTTATTTCTACATCGTTCATACAAACTTAATGCAGCCTCGTTTACTTTGATGTCGGCATATTAATTTGTATAACCTATTATCACCAGTATACATATTGCACACACAACTTACGATCAGTGTATGCAAATTTCAATATTATGGGAGGCCAAGCTCTTTATGATACTCGCCCTCCCCCCCTCCACACAATAACAAAAACTTACCACCCCTATATAACCACCCACCCTCGCTCAGGGGTTAAACCGCTTACCATAAGACAAAGTTATGAGAAAAAAGCTTATTTCCCAAACAAAACAAAATGTCCTCCCTTCCCCCCCCCCCCCCCCCCCCCCAAACAAACAATCCCCCGAAAAAGCTACCTTCTCACTGGGTGCAGACCTATGCTCAAGAAAACTGAAAGTGCTTACTCCAGTGATGTACGTAGTCTTCAGAAATGTTTTCCTATCAGTTGTTCACACTGTTTTTAACTGCAGACTTCATGTTTCAAGGCAATGTCAAAGGCACAGTACGTAATTACAGAAAATATATCACTTAAGTTTTTTTTGTTTCTTTTTTTGCATCAATGAAAATAAGCACGTGGGGTTATTTTCCATTGTACACTTTAAGGATATAAATAAACATTATATACATATTATGATCTACATATATACATACATATTACAGGTTACATAGCACAACAAAAAGGTACACCGATAAAGCAAACTGGGTTGAATGCTGAACAATAAAATGTGTAACATAAGATGAAGCAGTTACTCGCTATGCACTTTAAAAAAATATGTACAGTGTTAAACAGCATGCTATACACATAGTCAAATAAGAAGCACTATTTTAATGATAGAACATTCATCAGGTGAGAACAGAAGAAAGTCCCCCCCCCTCCTACCCCACCGCACAACCCCTAAAAAAAAGAAAATATTAGGCAAGGAGTCTTGGAGGTTGTCTAAGCCTCCAGTGAGGTCTACGAGTAATACTTCTGGCGCGCGCGCGCGCGCGTGTGTGTGTGTGTGTGTGATATCTTCAGTTTAACGACTATTCATATTTAGTGATTTTAGACTGGGAAAAAAAATCTAACAAGAATATGCAAACAATAATTGAAAAATGTCAGATAACAGAACTGAATAGAAACCAACTTTAACGTGCTACAAAAACTGAGTTATCGGACATCTTATCAACCCTAACACAATGTCCAAGAGTAGCGATGGTTCAGATATGTATGTATGTATGTATGTATGGTGTTCCCTGAAGCGGCAGAAATTTTATATTTTGACATCAGAGAACGAAAACATAAACCCATAATATGCATACTTAAGGTTTTTTGGTTCCTTTTAAATATATTTAAAAAAAGATTTCCTAAGATATTCACCCTTTCTCAGCAGTTACAAAGCCAATTCGGCTAAATATAGCGATTTGGATTAAAGTATAACCCAAATGTGGACAGTTCAAAGAGAATATTGACAAACAGTTTTGCCAAGACCAAATATAAAGTTACCCGAGAACTAATCGACATGCACACATAAGCACCCTAAAATTTTCTCAACAGATTTTAAGTGATTAAAAACAAAGGGGCCCCGTGATCTATTTCAAAAGGTGGATTTCGGCAAAAAGGCGGAAAACTCTTATGTGTGACATACAGGGGTATATTTGAGGAAGGGGAGGCAATAAAAAAACAACAAAGGCTGAAGAACTTTGGTGGTTTTGTGTTTGACAAGTTCACAGCCAAATCAATTATTGTTCATGACTTTCTGCTGGTCTCCTTTCATGGGTAAGTGATGCTAGTACAATTGTTATAATCTAGGATGATGCGTAGGCGATAATCTTCACTGGCTTTTAAATGGCATTAAGGAAAATATAACACTTTAGGAAACAACATACATACATGCATTAAGAAAAAAACCCACACTTCTACATGTGAATACAACATAAGGTTTTAACACCAATAACAAACAGGCATAATTCAAACCAAAAACATCGACAAAAATGTTTTTGATCACCATCATTATCAAAAAACACCATCACACTAACAACAGCAAACCAACAACACCTCAGTGATAAAGCAATTCCCCAAATAACTCTAAAACAAAAAAGAAAACCTCTCTGTCACAGCCCCTTCTATGTGAGAAGATAATGCTAAATTGTGATAACTTATGCTAAAAATGGCCATGTCAGACAAAATGACAAAAAATAATCAGAACTCCATCAACACACACACAAACATACACACTGGCGAAAAGACCCCTTAGCACTGAGCAACATAAAAAAAACCCAAACTTAGCAAAATTTTAAAAAAATCCTGAAATGCAACCAAACACCTTTGCACATGCCCTTGTTGAATCTATATTAATGAAGGTATGAACAGCAGATTCGAATCTCAGCTGTATTCCGTGGACAGGGAGAGAAAATTTCTATAATATTCCAGATCAGTATGTGTGCCGAACTGATAATGCCTTCCTCCCTGCACCCCGCCTTCATGCGTGATACATAGGTAGAATGTAAATAAAACATCTTGTGCAGTAAGTTGATGGGGCTGTAGGAACAGAAAAAACATGCAGTTTGCACCCAAGTGTTCACTGCAACAAAGAGTTTATTTGCACCTGAGTTCATTGCATCCTAGGTTCATAGCAGGTGAGGTCACTGCACCCAAAGGTTTATAGCACCTGAGGTCATTACACCCAAAGGTTTATAGCACCTGAGGTCATTACACCCAAAGGTTCATAGCACTTGAGGTCATTACACCCAAAGGTTTATAGCACCTGAGGTCATTACACCCAAAGGTTCATAGCACTTGAGGTCATTACACCCAAAGGTTCATAGCACCTGAGGTCATTACACCCAAAGGTTCATAGGACCTGAGGTCATTACACCCAAAGGTTCATAGGACCTAGCACAGCTTGTTTCAATCAGAATATAAAAATTCTTATTTGCCAAAGAGAACATGGCAAGAAAGGCAGGAAGGAAGACGGGGCACTACAAAGAATGCTCTCGACACAGACAAAACCCCCCAAGTTTCCACAAAGAAAAGGGATTGCCTTTTGTTGCAAACAGTCTGGTGTGGCACCAGAGCCAAAGAAAAAAAATGTTGGGGGTTTACAATTTTTTTCTCTCAAATCTTCACACAGTTCACAAATAGTTACACAGAATTCATAGAAACATCCATCCTCCCGCTCCCCCCACCCCCACCCCCCATCCAAAAAAAAAAGTCATATGATAAATTCAGATATTTTTTCATTCCTCGGCTAGAGTTCTGAGGTTTTTCAATGGCGAGATTTTTGCGTATGCGACAGTTTTCCCCACCATTCAGGTAGCCGCATTCGCACTTCGGAGATGGTAAAATTCCCAAAAGGAACAAGTAACCACGAAAACAGACAATTCACTCATTGACTAACTAGCTATCTAACTAAAAAAACCAACAACCTAACTAAAAACAGAAATAAAGAAACAATCCAACAAAAAAGGGATGCCCATCATGAAACAAAATATAATACAACAGCCAATCTGATAGGGAATCGACCAGCAATCAAAGGTGCCATGATTCAGGAATCAAAGACAAAAAAAAAAAGGTAACAGAAAGGAAGCAAGCCAAAAAAGAAAAAAAAAAGAAAAAAAAGAAGCAAAGGGTACAGGGGGGAAAACATGTACAGCTGGCTTGGGAATCAGAAAATAAATGAGGTAGATGACAGAAACAAACCTATAAAGAATCCGTCAAAAGGTAACGAAGAAAACAATCATCCAAGATATAGTGAGGTCCAACAAAACAAGATCGGGAGACAGAAAGAACAAGAAGTGATGAAATGGGCTGGAAGTACAGAAAGGCAAATGCTAAGGATATCAAACTGGATGAAATGACAGTGCGTATGAGAAACAGGAAAAATGATGAACACAGCAACAACAACAACAACAACAGAGACGAAAAAAAAGATGTTCACCTTTTAATCTTTCTTGCCTTCCCTCCAAAATCCCTATAATATATGTACACACCTATTCTGACTTCAAGTTCATCACACATACAAACATGCAGAAAAAACAAATGATACACGTATTGAATATTCTGTTCTTGTCAGTGTTTAGTGACTTTTTGATACATCACCATACGACCACAAGCACCTATGGATACAGATGTCTACTACATTGGTTATTTCATTCTACCACAACCTCCTGGACATGTAAACTGGACCGACGCTTTCACTGGTCATTTCATTTCAATGCATAAAACTGGACAATGTACGGTAAACAAGGAAAGAGAAGTAAAGATATCAAGAAAGATTTGCAACGGTTCGGTAGGCTACACTAGCTAACATTTCAAGGCCTATGTTCAGATGCAATGGAGCATAGGCTAGCCTGCCCTGCTCCAGCCAAACTTGTCCATTGATCTTATCTCGTATCATGGCTTTTTCACAATAACCTGATATTCCCCTTGCATAGAGTACTCTGCACTCATCCAGAGAAATTCCACGATTTTAGCGGATACAAACGCCAAAATCTTATTTAAAAAGAAACTATTTGAAATGAATGCGCACTAACACTTTTGAAAAATTACCTCCCTTCTTCAACCTTTCCCTCACAACATTTGAAATGTCACCGCTGTTCTACCACTATAGTAGCATCAATAACAACAAGATGCTGTTCAGAAACATCTACAGATGCAGCATGAATTATGTGGCGACAGATTGCTTTCTGGATTAAATACAAAGTTAAGATTTAATAAAAAGATAGAAACTTAAAGCACTATCTTTCAAAACTCAACGGGAAAGATTAATTATGACTAAAACCACTAGGTGGTTTCTGAGTGTCATGGGATTTGTTCAAATGAAAAGAATATGGTTCACTAATACTGTACTGACACAATTGATCAGAAAATACAAGATCATACTTTCATTCTGAATACTTAGACTTAAGTGACACTCTCACACTTTATTTAAACTCTTCCAGAAAAAAAATCTCCCATTTTGTTTTACATACCTCTACTAATACCCCCACAAATACGCAAGCCAAAAACAACTGAAGCTTCTTATCTTTCTCTTTCGACAAACCTATGTCAGAAAAAATAATAAAGCATTAATCGCGTACTGGTATCAGTCTTTCTAAACCAAATACACAATCCAGACTAGTCAGAACAAAAAAATCAGAAAACAAAATCTCCAGAATACTAGCCAAAACTTACTATTTGGAATCTCCTGATCTACTCATCAAAAAACCACACACAATAACGGCCTTGTCCACATTTCATACCAATTACTCCTTCTGTAAAAAAAAAATTCGAACACTGAAAATCCACAGTTTTGAAAATAAAAAAATGCAGGAGTGCAAAAAGTACGAAATGTGGACACTGCCCAAGAAATAAAAAAACAACCAATCAAGCAAAACAAAAACAAACAAAACAAAACAAAACAAAAACGTGACAAGGAAAGAACGAAAAACTAAGGAATTCATCCACAAGTTAGGGGAGAAAAAAAACAAAAAACAACAACAACAACACCCACAATAGTACAAACTACACACGAAAAGCCATGCTATGGCTTTTAGCACCTATAATTATGACTAACGCGACAACGTAGTAGTACTAAAACAGACACAGATGCCGCATGCACATGTATAGAAAGGGGGAAAGGAAGGAAGTAAAAAAAAAAGTTCTGAGAGGAGGTTGGGGTAGGGGGGGGGGTGGAGGGAGGGGGGTTGGGGGTGGAGGGTGGGGGGTGGGGGGAGTGATCATCGACCTGTTGTTGGGACCAGGAGGCGGCGGCACCAGCAAGTTCTCCACGCTGTCTGGACGGTTGAGGGAGGGAAAATCTGGACACCTGCACGAGCCACTGACACTTTGCCACAGTCAGTCATCATCATCATCATCATCATCATCATCAACACCACCATCACCATCACCATCATCATCATCACCATCACCATCATCATCATCATCATCATCATCACCACACACAGGGCTGCTACTACTGCTGCTGCCCCTGCTTGCTTCTGTTGCTGCTGGTGCTTTTTGGCATCACAGCGTACTTATAATACATACATACATACATACATACATACATACATATATATATATATATATATATATGGAGAAGAGTAGTAGGAGAAGAGAAGAGAAGAGAAGAGAAGAGAAGAGAGGAGGAGGAGAGGAGAGGACGAGGAGAGGAGAAGGAGAGGAGAGAAGGAGGAGAGGAGGAGGAGGAGAGGAGGGGAGATGAAGAGGAGAGGGGAGGAGAGGAGAAGAGGAGGAGAGGAGGAGAAGAGAAGGAGAGGAGAGAAGGGGAGAGGAGAGAGAGGAAGAGAAGAGGAGAGTGTAGGAGAGAAGAGGAGAGTGGAGGAGAGAAGAGGAGAGGAGAGGAAGAAGAGGAGAGAAAGGGAGGGGAGAGATGAGAGAAGAGATCAAGCCAGATGAGATAAGATTATAACTGAGAAGAGAAGAACAAAAAAAAAAAAGAAGAAAAGAGAAGAGAAGATCATTTTTCCATTCTTAAAGCATTCTTATTTCGTTTTCCACACATTCGAAACTGATGAAAACGATCGATCCAGAAAGTAACTTACTATATAACCATCATCAAACTGTTCTTTTTCTTTCATGTTCATTTCAGTAAAAAAACAAACAAACAAAACAAATAAAGAAAAAAACCAGTCAAGAGCATACTAACTTAATTTTTCTTTTAATATAATGAAAACACCTTAAAAACAAGTATGTATCTTATGCTTTGCATCACCAACAATGTATCTAGTACAATGGAAGATGAAAATTTGACCAGTTCACCATAACAAAAAGACACCCTGCACATAATGTGTAAGAAAAAAACCCACGGAAAAATGACTGGGGGCTTTGCAAATTAAAAAAAAAATTAACACACTCTTAAGAGAAACACAAATAATCAACGATCATATGATTTCTAATCTAATCTGTTAATCATTCTTAAATTCTTGTAAGATCTAATACTTGCAAGATGCACCATGTAGTTATATTATTTTTTGAAAACATTTCCTGCCTCCTTACCCTGTTTAGAACTCTTTTAGCAAGAATCGGACTTTGAAATTGGGAAACAAAAAATAATATGCTCTTACTGAAAAAAGTTTTTCAATACAACATTACGAACATCTTCATCTTTAAAAGTTCTGATTTTAAGTTTACAGGTTTAAATTTTTTCCCAACTGATTATTGACAGACAGGAGTATAAGATAATTCACATACATTCCGTCTATGCTTTTAAAGCTGAGTTCTTTGGTATTAGCAGTACACATCTTTAAACACCGAAATACTGCCAAGTTGCTGAATATATAGCTTTACACTCATACAGCAAACGGAAAAGCAGAAGAATACACAACGCTGGCAGGACAATTAACGTACTGCTCAAGCTGCTATCAGTATCACATACCCAAGGACTTGTCAATAACAATTCAAACATAACTAAGTGATACACACATACAAGACACACACTCACACAAAATCTACACACAAAAAACCAACTCTACACAATAAACACACTAGCTTTCACCACCCTCATTCACGCATCTGCGTTTATATAAGCAATCGCCGACATTCTTCAACACACCGAGAGATACACTGCACACTCCGCTCTGCAGATACATCCAGGACTAACAACACAATTTTCGACCCAGCAAATCCCCCAACAGGACACATACACACACACACAGACACACACACACCCGACACACACATACACACACACCACCACACACACACAACACACACACACACACACACACACACACACACACACACACACACACACACGACAGTATACAACATAGATACGATAGATAGATATAACACACACACAACACCCCCCACCCCCCACACACACACACACAACCCACCACCCACCTACCCACACTCACACACTCACACCCCCTCCCCCCCCCACACACAAACAAAACACACTACCAAGAGATATACATACATAGAAATAATAGATAGTATAGATAGTTAGATAGATAGATAGATAGATAGATAGAGAGAGAGAGAGAGAGAGAGAGAGAGAGAGAGAGAGAGAGAGATGAGAGAGAGAGAGAGAGAGAGAGTTGGTTTGAATGCGGGTGTGTCCTTATCACCAAGTAGTGAATGGACATTAAACAAAAACAAAACAAACAACACACACACAACCCACACCCAACCCCACCCCAACACACACACACACACACACACCACACACACACACACACACACACACACACAACACACACACACACCACACCCCACACACAACACACCACACACACAAACACACACACTCCCCCCCACACTCCCACCCCCCACCACACACATCCACACACACCACCCCCACCCCCCATCCCCCACACCCACCCACCCACCCCCACACTCCCACCCACACAACACCCACACCCCCACCCCCACCCCCACATACCCCCCCTACACCCTCCCCCCCCCACCCACCCCCCCCCCCACCCACACCCACCCACCCACACTCCCCACCCACACCCCCCCCCCCCCCCCCACACCCCTCCCCCCCCCCCCACCCCCCCCCACCCCCCCCCACCCACACCCCCCCACACCCATCCACCCCCCCACCCACACACTACACTTACCGAAGAAAAGCAGGCGACTTGGGAGGGGTGACGGGGAAAGAGAAGGAGATGTCTGAAGACGACGCGGAAATGCAGGAGCGGGCTGAGGGGACGGTGGGGGTGGAGTCCCCGAGGCCGTTGGGGGCCCCTGCCCCGCTAGGGCCGGGAGACAGCCGCACCCGGGGACTGAGCTCGGGGTCCAGGATGTACAGGTCCTCGGAGGAGATGTCGTGATGTAGTGCAGCGACTCCTGGGAGCGGTCTATCCTGAAGAACCGCTCCGCCGTCGTGGCTGTGTGAGTTAGTATGTGTTGTGTATGCACAAGACAGCGCGTCAAAATGATGAATGATAATGATGATAATAATAATAATGGTAATAATGATAATGACAATAATAATAATGATGATGATATAATAATAATAATAATAATGATATATAATAATAAAATAATGATAATAATAATAATTATAATAACAACACTATATACTACTACTACTACTACTACTACTACTACCACTACTACTACTACTACTACTACTACTACTACTACTGATGACGATGATAATAATAATAATAATAATAATAATAATAATAATAATAATAATAATAATAATGTATGGAATTTGTATAGCGCTGAATCTTGTAAAGCAACAAATCAAAGCGCTCAGATTTTTTTTTTTTTTATAATATCGAGGATAATGGAATAAGCACTCATGTGTTGTTGTTTTTTTAAAACATCCAGTCCCCCGTGTGTATGCGGTTTTGTAAATTTTGTCGTCTGTTCCCACCGGCACACAATAGCCTACTCTTTCGAAAAGCGGAACAGGATTTAACGTGTGCGCAAGATGTTCTGCATGCGTTCGCACACGGGGCCTCGGTTTATAGTCTCATCCGAAGGACTTTGACATTCAGTTCGATTTCTTTTTGTCAAACTGGGAAGAAAGGGCGAGGCTGGGGATCAAACCCAGAACCTCACGGTTACTTGTTGCAGGCAAACGTCTTAACCATCCTGCCACCTTCCTTCCTGAGGAAATCTGAGGTAAGAACTAGTATAGGAAAAAAAAGAGGACAGAGCCTTAATCGGCTATTTTGTTCTTCACACAACTTTGGCATAGATCGGCTAATTTCCACACAACTTGGCATTATTTTGTTAATTTCCACATAGCTTGGCATAAATCGGCTAATTTCCACACAACTTGGCATTAATTGGTTAATTTCCACACAACTTGGCATAAATCGGCTAATTTGCACACAACTTGGCATAAATCGGCTAATTTGCACACAACTTGGCATAATCAGCTAATTTGCACACAACTTGGCATAAATCCGCTAATTTCCACACAACTTGGCATAAATTCGCTAATTTCCACACAACTTAACATTTAGAACACCCCCCAGTAATTGAAACAGATTAAAAATATAAGGTAGAGGTGTGGGCACAATTGTCAATAATGACACCATACGTTAGGAAACACCCCATCGGAAGATGAACAAGAAAGGGAAGAAAAGTCAATCGCTAAGCAGGTACTCTTCACAAGTTTGCCTAGCCTACATAGCATTACTTGTACATGTTAAAGGCTGGCTTTTGTGTGTGTTAATGTTTGCGTATGTGTTTAGAATATTTCATTGATTCCTTTTTTGAAGTTATTTTGTAAGCTAGTTTTCTGTCGGACTTTTTATTCTGCATCATCATGCTTTATTTCATTCAATGTGTCATGCAACTTTATTGCCTTCTATATTAACACGGAAAATGAAATAAAATGTAAAAATAAACTAAAAGACAGCCCAGCCACACACCTCTCGTCTCTCCTTTCTCTGAGTAAACCATCAAGTTTAGCAGATGGTCAAACTCAAAATTATTCCCCAGGTATACATGTGGCATACACATACCAGGTCAAAAGCTGTGTCAGTTATTGATGTCAGCTAAGTTCCAAGGCCCATATTAAAATGTTGTCATGTTGTAAAATGTTGCTGAGATTGCCTTCAGCCATGACAAGCTCCTAACATAACAACCAGCATTCTCTTTAAAAAGAGAAAAAAATCCTCTGAAGTCGGAGTATGGCTGCCTATATGGCGAAATACTTACAATCAGTCATACACGCGAACTTACTCATTCAGTGTGCAGTTTCAATCTCACAGTGATTCCCAGGTAGGGATGAGTTGAGTCAGAGTGCACATTCTGGGTGACCCCCAGAGTGTTAAGCTGGGAAACCCGCAACAATAGCAGCAGCAGCAGCAGCAGCAGCAGCAGCAGCAGCAGCAGCAGCAGCAGCAGTAGCAGAGCAGCAGCAGCAGCAGCAGCAGCAGCACAGCAACACCACACAACCACACCAACACACACAGCAGCAGCAACAACAACAACAACAACAACAATACACACGCTCTTTTTCTGATCACTCACAGTCCAAGAAGCACCATTTCTGCGAGAGCTGCTGGCTGGGAACACTGCTGCCTCCTTGTGAGTCTGCCTCATTCTGATAGTCCTGCAAAACACACATTGCCCACAATGATGTACGATTCCTGAAGGACAGAGCTGATAGATGCGGAGTTTGAATGGGTGAAGAATTTTTTACTTCGATCCGATTATGTTCAAATCAAATACTTCATTATGCCCAAAACAGAGAGATTCAGCAAAGGTGTGATGTTAGGTTACGTCTAATCCAAACTGAAGTCCCTGAAGTTCAAGAACTGACACCATGCCGGGTGGATTATGCGGATTTTCACTATTTACTAGGTAGCCTAATGTGCAGACTTACCGGTATCTTAATCCTAAGACGTGCGTTCAAGGAAGCTAAACTAAGCATGTTAAAGATGCCATCATTTGTGTCAGCCTTTGATGGGCTACCAAAGTATAGCTGACTGCTAGCTTACATCACAGGACTTACCATGGCACTGCATTTTGGTCAAGACACTGTTGGTAGGTTGATTTTGTGTGTGTGGCAGACCTGAAGGAGTGAATGGAATGTACTGATGAAACGACTTTCGTAACGATAAATACATATAGAAAATGTAAGTTTTTTTCCTTTAAGAAAAAAAGAATGTTAAAACGGAGAGAACAATATATAGAACAGGAAGATGCAAGTTGAATTTTGGTTTATCTTCTGGCCCTTCATCCGAGTTCCGTCTGAGTTCCGTCACATATAGATCCTGAATTATTGGAATCGTCTGACTGATATCCCAAGACCAAAAAATACAACCCTACGCCACGCCAGCTAAATGACCTCCCGGCCCTCCATCTGACACGAGTGAAAGCCACAGGACCAGGAGGAACCTTCAAGCCAGGCACACAGTCAGACGGGAACGTGAGAGCTTTGGCCGTCACTCACCAGCTGGTGAATCTTGTTGATCTGCTCTCTCACTTGCTCCAAGTCGGCATTGTTCTCCACCACGATGATGCCCAGTGGCACCGCTGTTACAGAATGCAACTGTATCATACGCGTGTTAATAAAACAACAACAACAAAAAACCATCTCCAGCGTCATTATTCAACAATTTTTTATTTGCTTAAAACGGAAAATATTCGGATTCACTTTCCTTTATTCTTGGCAACAACATCATCAACAAAAAATGGGAAATCTTTTTTTTGGTGTCTTTGGGAAAGTTTATAAGCGAAGTGAAAATAAGTTTCAACCATGCACACATAGCCTGAAGCAGGTCTAAATGAAGACAAAATGTATGTTCGGTCCTCGGATTTCTATTTGTAATACAAACAAAAAATGCAGACGATGTAATGGGAAGAAAGAAAAGAATGCGTGGAAGTTGGATAGCTGATGCTTTTGTTCTTAGACTTGGTAAGAGAATATACTCTAAACATCAACTGATCTACTTTCAGTCAATGTTCTCTTATCATCATCATCGCTTTTTTACCTTCAATGTAATCGGTCCCCACTGCTTTTATATCAAGCATAAATTAGGGGCTTCATACGGGATGTATCACAATGCCTGCATGTATATTGATATAGGCCTAATATGAGAGCACATTAGGACTTTAAAAAAAACCATTTACACCAGATTTTTTGAAACAATGATACAAAACAACACATACCTTTATCAGAATGGTTACTGACTTTAAACATCAGATATAGCAAAATATTCACACAAAGTATGTCAGTATACCTTCACCACTTTACAACAAGAGAGAGAGAGAGAGAGAGAGAGGAGAGAGAGAGGAGAGAGAGAGAGAGAGAGAGGAGAGAGAGAGAGAAGAGAAGAGAGAGAGAGAGAGAGAGAGAGAGAGAGAGAGAGAGAAGACGAAGAGACAGACAGACAGACCAGAACTAGACAGACAGACAGAAAATTCACATGTAATCTTCAAAACAATCAATCAATCAACCAACCAACACAAAGGCACACAAAAACATAGACTCAGACAGATTATAAAACACACACAACACACAAAACACACACACAAATATCAAACATAAAACAAAAATATATATATATATATATATATATAATAGATATTTTAACAAAATATGCAGAGACAAAATGGATACAAATATAAATTTGCAAACATTCTTATCTTAAAAAAAAGAAAGAAACAACTTAATCTTTGTCTAAAGCTATTTGTCTAAAGCTAGTCAATCAGAACTCAAAAAAGGAGAAAAAAATCAAACAAAACCTACAAACAAAACCTACGAGGATCAGGAAATAAACATCCATACACATGTCCTATGCTATCAGCACAATGCTAACTTAAATACTATGTTCTATTTCATACAATCACATACCCACACTGATGCACACACACACACCACAAACACACACACACAACACACACCACACAACACACATCACCACACACACACAACACACACACACACACCACAACAAACCCTGAATAGTAATCCACATTCACATTATAGACACAAACACACAAGGACACCAGCAAACAATATCATAATCACAAATACAGTCACAAAGACTGATACGGCCACACACACAAACACACAACACACTTATGCATACGAACATATAACATCACATAAAAACTAAAATAGCGTTTGGCCATAGTTGCACACTGTAAATGCACACTATTCAATATAGTTTTTTCTTTTGCCTCTCCAAAATACGTACTGGTATTGGATCAAAACAACAGAATATTATTTTTCAAGTATATTCATACTATGAATGTATACATACTAGAATATGATAAAACAATACATAACAAATAAATATATTTGCAAGTAAAACTAAAACAATGAGCTTACATGTTGTTAGTGAATCCCACAAAAACACACAAGCACATTTTGAAAAATATAACGAGAACAATTTGTAGACAGACACTCACACATAACAAACATACAGATACACAAACAGACATATCTATATTATACATATTCCCCCAAACTTATCTCTCTATTTTCTTTTCAGTTCACAGACAAAATAACAATATTCGTATATCTGACTAAAATATGAATAATCTTTTCTTCGCCGTTAGTTCATTAAATAATCTTCATGTTAAGCTATACCGCCTCTTTACCCTTATGCATCTGCATAAACAAATTCATAACAAAACTACTAGTAATGACAGTAATGTTTCAAAACCAAACGTCTAAACTGTAAACGTATAACAATGTTTTTAAATCAAATACTGCACGTATTCCTTCTAAAACAAAATTATGACTATTCAAAATAGGCAAACACAACAAAAGTTACTGCCTTATCTTCAAAATATCACTAGTTCTGACAGTCTAGATGTATGCAAGCCTTATCAAATGTTTCAATACAAAAATTATAAACATTTTACCCTGGAAACTAAGAAAGGACTTAACATGTTGAAGTAACAACAAAAAATCAAGCAGTACAAAAAAAAAAGAAGGAATCCTGCAAATTAATATACTAACAAACTTAATCAAACCAAATCAACCAAAACAAACAAAATAGTTGTGGAGGGTAGCTGATTGATCTGATAATATGAATAAGAAAGTAAAAGCAGAAAAATATGATAGATTGAAGTAGTAAGTGAACTCTCCAGAGTTAAGAGCTAGCACACACACGCACACACACACACGCACGCACGCACGCGCACGCGCGCACACACACACACACACACACACACACACACACACACACACACACACACACACACACACACACACACACACACACACACACACACACACACACACACAGAGGCAAACACACACGCGCAAACACACATACATACATACACACCCACACACACACACACATACACACACAGAGGCGCGCGCGCATATGCCACAAGCACACTCTCAATTCCAAATAATTATATACATATTTTCAGTAATTTGCAGTCCCAAACGTGGATGTGTGTGTGTGTGTGTGTGTGTGTGTGTGTGTGGTGTGTGTGTTGTGAGTGTGTGTGTGTGTGTGAGTGTGTGTGTTGTGTGTGTTGTGTGAGTGTGTGTGTTTGTGTGTGTATGTGCGTGAGTGTGTGTGTGCGTGTCTGTGTGTGTGTCCGTGTGCAAACATGTATGCTTGTGAGTGCCTGGGAATGTGTTTGCATGAAAACTATGCTTACACGAATAAGCATGATTTAAGGCTGAATCAAAGCTTCAAAAATCACATTGAAATTAAACACCTTAGTTACGTGATATTAGTGCATAAGTAATAACTGACTAGTAGCATTTATTTACAAAGTTGTTGTTTTTTTAATACAAAAGAAATTGGTATAATGGCACAGTAGATTCTAGATTATAACAAAGCATAATAAATAGAAAGCTGTGTATTTGCAAAAAGTGCTCAGAAAAGTGAAAGCATTATCAGGTGCAAACCCGCATGCTAAGACCGGTTTAAAAAAAAGCAATGCTTTACACTTCAAATTCCTTTGAAAAAACCCAACACTTGTTCCGTTGAATTCTTTAATAGAAGCTTTATTCATTTAAGAACTGTTTCCAAGGTAAATACCAATTAGAAATACTGACCCTATAATATCAAAGTCATTTACATACCCGATGGTAAAAACGTTATAATCAAAAGGATTTGTACCAAATCCAAACTGAGCATTGTGAAATTATTTTGAAAAAAAGTGCAACAGCTACTAAGAAATGAAGCTAATCAAAAGAAAGTAATAAAGACAAAGTGCAAACAGTTAATCAGTAAGAAAAAGCTGTGAAAAGAAAACAATAGAAATGCCAAGAAAAGAACAGAAAAGAGAAAAAAACCACAACCAAACAAAAAAAATGTAAATCTGTGTAAAAAAAATTCCAAGAAAAGTTAAAGTGAAGATAAAAATGACTTTGATTAAAAAGTATGCATCAGTATGCCTGTGATAAGAAAACACTTCTGACAAGAGAAAAAAACAACAACAACCCAACAACCCCACAAACATACAAAACATCTTAATGACAAAACAGCTGTGAATAACAAACAATATAAAAAGACTACACACACAAGTCTATATATATAAAAACCCAAAGCCAACATGCAAAATATGGTTATTTTTCCCACCACCCACCACCACCACCACCACCACCACCAAACCCATTAGTGAGTAGTAGCAAGACAAACACACACACACAGAACACACACACACATACAAAACACACACACACACACAGAACACACAACACACACACCCACCCACCCACCCACCCACACACACACACACACACACACACACACACACACACACACACACACACACACACACAACACACACACACACCACACACACACACACACACACACAGAACACACACCCCGAACACACACACACACACACACAAACACGCACACGCCCCCCCCCCCCCCCCCCCCCCACACACACACACACAACACCCACAACACACACACACACACACACAACACACAGTGACACAACGACAGTAAAAACCAGCATCCCCCTTCAGCCACATGCACTGGCAGAACATCCCATCTCCGTCTATGACCAAAACACCCCCCAGGCATAGGCATTAGCACAGCAAACCTCTACACCCACTCAGCAGGCAGTGGTTACATGTGGTGGCTAGGTAGCTAGGTGTGAAGTAGTAGTAGTAGTAGTAGTAGGAGTAGCAGAAGGAAGAGGAGGAGGCAAACTCATGCAAAACAAATGCACTTACAGGCTGAGCGCAATTTGTCTTTATCATAATCAAACCTCGTAGATTGCCATGGATGCGGCTGATTGAATGCGCAACCGCTCAGGGACGGAGGGAGGGACTGAAAAATAGCAAAATCAGACTAAGACTGGGTTCATTACTGCAAGGGCCCCCCATAGAAGAAGGATGGAGAGAGGAAGCAGGGACAGAGAGAGAGGGAGAAGAGAGAAGGAGAGAGGGAAGAGGGGAGAGAGGGAGAGAGAGGGAGAGAGAGAGGAGAGAGAGAGGAGAGAGAGAGAGAGGAGAGAGAGAGGAGAGAGAGAGAGGAGAGAGAGAGAGAGGAGAGAGAGAGGAGGAGAGAGAGGAGGAGAGGGAGAGAGAGGGAGAGAGAGAGAGAGGGAGAGAGAGGAGGGAGAGAGAGGGAGGAGAGGAGAGAGAGAGAGGAGGAGAGAGAGAGAGAGGAGGGAGAGAGAGAGAGAGGAGAGAGGAGAGAGAGAGGGAGAGAGGAGAGGGAGAGAGGAGTGGAAGAGGAGAGGAGAGGAGAGAGAGGAGAGAGAGAGAGAGGAGAGAGAGAGAGAGAGAGAGAGAGAGAGAGAGAGAGAGAGAGAGAGGAGGAGAGAGAGAGAGAGAGAGAGAGAGAGAAGAACTAACACCTATTTGTTTTTTTATGAGTGTGATATGATATGACAGTGATGACCATTTTGTTTTTGTTTTTTTGTTTTGATGATAGAGACTATGGAGATGAAATGCAAAGAGTCTTGGAAATATGTGACCATCTACCATAGAATGGAATTGCATATATATCCCTGTTTTTGCCTTTTTGAGAGTTCTGCCTGTCCTGACCTTACTTTGAGGATATTGAGCTAAGCATTCCGATCAAATAGTTATGTCACCTGCAAAAGCTGCCCAGTTTAAATAGATAGTGTAGTTACTCAGACTAACCCATGAAGCAGATTTTTCTGGAAAAAGGGTTCTCCTGTCCCCCCCAAAAAAAATCTTTAGAAAAATCTTGCTTTCGTTTTCTTTAAAAGCCAGTCAAACTGCAATTCCTTCTCTTTATCTTTTTTTTTAAAGGCAAAATTCACATAAAAATATTTCAGGCACCATTTTCAGAACACGACATTCATATAAAATAGAGATGGTAAAAAAGGGAAGAAATCGCTGGATAGGATAGGAAGAACTATTCAGGCAAAGCATCCCCTGGTAGTTTGGACCATGTCTTTCCAACAAACTGTCTATCCTCACCTGGCAGAACATGGACTCCAATGAGGCTGTGGACCTGACGTCGAAGTTGGCATAAAAGGGCCTGATGCCTTCAGACACAGATGCTAATGTGTCTGACTTTTACAACTCGTGTCACGCAAAAAAATATAAAAAAAGCCCAAAGCAAAAAGAAAGAACTTGCTGATTCTAAAAGCCAAATACTTGGTCTCTAACCTGTCTATCCTTGAGGTCGGAATGCGGCTACCTTCATAGTGGGCAAAAACAGTCGCATACGCAAAATCTCACCATTTGGTGAACCCTCGGAGCTCTAGCCCAGGAAGGAACCCCCCCCCCCCCCCCCCCGCCCCCCTACCACCCCTCCCCTCTCAAACCTTTTTGAGGAAGCTCATTGCCTGACACGAAGACTGCCAACAGCAGGAAACGACTGGCATGAACCAGGAACGACAGGATGCATGATCAAATGCCGCCGCCTCCTTCTGGTCAGGGACTTGAATTAACCGAACCTGCATCATGACTACATGCATGCAAGCATAGGGTCGTTCCCGACAACAAACCGGACTAAAGGTTCCTCAACAGCCTCGGCCCTTGCTTGCCCAAGACCCAGCAAAAATGAGTGTGATGTTACTGAAAAGGATCTATCCGAAAATGCAGAAATACGTACAGCAACACTGACCGCAACTATACAGGGTCTTTCGGACTTCTTAACTCTTAAATACAATAAGAGATAAAAACCCGCTCAAAATAATGTGCGCTTCATAACCTTGGAGGAAAGGCTTTGATAATATCGATTCCATGGCTTATTGGAAGAAAAATAATGACCAAAAAAATCTATAATAACCACCCCGAAACAGCATTTCGTATTATGTACCATTACGCTTTAAAAATAGCGCACTCCACACTGCTTTCGGCCTTAAAAACTCCAAGGATCATTCTGGTCTGAAATGTAATGCTCAAAATGCAGTTCATAACATACTTCTTTGTAGATGGTCACATGTAAATACAAATGTGGAATGTTGTACAGCGTGAGGTCTGTTCTGATACAGAACTAAATATGTACTGCAGGAATGTACGATGATATACAACGTGTGATGTACTGCAGAAATGTACGATGATATACAACGTGTGATGTACTGCAGAAATGTACGATGATATACAACGTGTAATGTACTGCAGAAATGTACGATGATATACAACGTGTAATGTACTGCAGAAATGTACGGTTATATACAACATACAATGTACTGCAGAAATGGACGGTGATATACAACATACAATGTACTGCAGAAATGTACGATGATATACAACTGTAATGTACTGAAGAAATGTACGATTATATACAACGTACAATGTACTGCAGACAGTGTCTGATAACAGTGGATGAAGGATATGTTGCAAGAAGTAAAATTTGAAAAAATAATGATGTGACGTTAATATTGTAGAGCAGAATGAGAAATATGGCAGAGTATAATGATGATGATGATGATGATGATGATAATGATGATAATGATGATGATGATGGCAATGTTGATGTTGCTGCTGATAATCATGGTGATGATGATGATGACGACGATGATGACGACGACAACGCTGATGGTAATGAGGGTGATGATGATAATGATAACAATGATAAAAATGGTAATGACGATTTATCTCTCTCTCTCTCTCTCTCTCTCTCTCTCTCTCTCTCTCTCTCTCTCTCTCTCTCTCGCTCTCGCTCTCTCTCTCTCTCGCTCTCTCACGCTAGACATATAAAATATTATGACATTACATGAAAGACTGTTGGTTATAGTCTTTGCTTCCACTCAATATCAGTTTGTGAAGAAAGAAACAACAGAATCAGTATTACTGTTATCAGAACCTGTGCTAATAGACACAGGCAGCAAAGAGAAAAATAGATATATGGAAAAGAACAGCAGCAGCTACAATAGCATTAGCAACAACAAGAACAACAACAACAACAATAAAAGACAGAGAAAAACATTATCATCATAAAGAGATCAAAAGGCACTATTTATGATTTTTTATATAGAAAAATTATACAATATTAGATGTTTAAAAGCTATAAATCTTAGGCACAAAGACATGTACTTGCTAGACTTTTAGCCTGGTATAAACTGTCACTGGCAGCGTATAAACAGATGAAAGCCGGTATACATGCATACATAATTCAAACGAACCTATTTCTAAGTGTTTTATCCTCCAGAACTAGTATGTTGAGGATGTGTAAGACTCTTTGTGTGTGTGTATGTGTATGTGGATGTGTGTGTGTGCGCGTGCGTGCGTGTGTTTGTGAGTGTGTGTTTGCGTGTTTGTGCGTGCGTGCGAGTGTGTGCGCATGCGTGTGTGTATGTGTGTGTGTGTGTGTGCGCGTGCGTGCGTGTTTGTGAGTGCGTGTTTGTGAGTGTGTGTTTGTACGTGCGTGCGTGTGTGTGCGCGTGTGCGTGCGTGTGTGAATATGTGTGTGTGCGAGCGTGCGTGTGTGTGTGTGTTTTGTGTGTGCGTGCGTGCATGAGTGTATGTATGCATTATCTGCATGAAAGTGGTGAAAACAGACATACAAAAAAAAGGAAATGGTTATAACCTGTCAACAAGCTAGGTACAGCTCCTATACATACAAATGCAACGTCTGACTGTCTTTACTCTACTTATTCCTGTACAGCAAATGGTGACACATCGATCGCAGAAACTCTGACCAAGGAACATTGTATGCAGAAGGCAGCCACACTGCGGCAGCTGCCACCAACCACACTAAGAGGTACTAGGAGGACTCCACTACGAGCTATAGTTTCTCTGCTAAAGTGTGAAAAAGCTGCAGTCAGAAAGTGCTGTGTTATCGTAAAGGAAAGAAAACATCAAGAAAAATACAGAACATAGCTGCTGTTGTTTTTAAAAAAAAAGAAATTATTTTTGTAAAAACAAATATTCATTAAAGCAAAGACAAATGGAAGCTTTTTTTTTCATCAACAGCTTTCAAAGATTAATCTTCTGTACAGATCTAGCCTACAAAGCATTATTTAAGGGCTGAGGAGGTGAGCAAACCATTAAGGAAAGAAATATCCATCATCAGACATGATCTTTTTTATTGTTCATTTTGTATACAAAACGGCAAAACAGACCACCTGCTGTTAATATAATGCCTGTGACAAAAGTACAATTTTTCTGGATGTGTTTTAACATTTTATCACTTATCCCCAAAGACTTCTGCCAAAATTAACATTTCCTAACATTGAAAATCAAGCTTTAATTTTTAAGCCAATGATTTTTATGCCCCCGAACAACTAGCATACAGGTACATGATAGAGGCACAGGGGAACAAACGGAAACACCTCCCGAAAAATGGAAGCTCCCCCAAAATTGTTTTAGGAATCGTTTCAAATTTCTCAACATCTGCTTTTAATTGTTATAAAATATCATTTCAAGATGATCACTTGTGATTTTGGAAAAAAAATGGATACCATTTACATTCCAATCAATGAAGTCTTATTCAATGGGCATAAAACATACAGAAACTGTAATGCTAGACTAAGTACAGGTTTTATATCAATTGATTTTCTTTCTTTCGAAGCACTATTATTAAAGATGTGTTAATCTATCTAAAGAGAGAACATTTACGGGAGACTGTGGGATGAAAGGACAGGGGGGTGGGTGGAGGCATGACATCATGAGAGGGCGGAACGAAAAAAACTATGAGACCAACAACAAAACCAAACGAGCATTAGAACTATTTAAACTGATGTGTAGTTAACAGTATGTTTATTTAAGAGCATTACAACTATTTAAACTGATGTGTAGTTAACAGTATGTGTATTTAATGTCTTCATTAGTGCCCCCCCCCCCCCCCACACCACGGTCAGGGGAGGTAAGAGTATTTAACAGTATAAAGTGATTCTATGTAAACCCTTATTTCAGAACTATAAGAGGAATAATAAAGAAACAACAAACAACAAAGCTTTGCAGAAAAGTTCCAAGAAAGAAAGGGAAAAAAAAGGAATAAGTAAGAGATGTTCCACAAGCCCCCTCAAAGCCAGGAAGGAAAAGGAAGCTGGAAAAATCTTCTATTATGTAATATTTCCTGGTAGAGCTTTTGTGTCTGTAAACTACAAAAACAGACACAGCACATATATATACTCTAGGTAGTTTTTTTTTTTTGCTGCTTGCTTAGTTTCACGTGTGAAGTTTTTGTTTCTTTAAATCCAGAAAGTCATTTACTGAAGAGAAATTTAAGACTTTGCTTTTCAGAAACTGTTCATTGCCTTTTTGTGAATCAAGACAGCCCATACATGAGCCAGATGGATTTTCTTTCTGAATGAATAACTGCATGCTTATCTATACTATACCAATAAGTATCCACGTCTAGAATATACATTCAACGTGCATGGAGTATAGGGGATATGTACTGTGCAAAGGAAACAGCGAGTTTTCTCACCAAAAAAGAAAAAAAAAAGTTCACTTTAACCCCCCCCCCCTAAAAAAAAAAAAAGGTTATTTTTCAGGAACCAAACCTAGCACAGAAATATCACTACAAAGATGGAATTTTGGAAGTCAAATCCGTGCAGGAAAAGAAACAGCTTACAAGAAAGAACAAGCAAGACTGAAACAGAGACTACCCGCAGTAGCAGACGTACGTTACTGAAGGATACGGGGGGAAAAACACTTCTTCAGCTAAAAAGGATGAACGAAAATGAATTTTGCAGTGGAACTTTCAAGAACTGAGCACTCTGGAAGGGATGTGATGGAAAAGGGAAGCAAGCTGTGATGAGGGTGGGGAGGGATGGGGGGTGGGGGGTGGGGGGATAAGGATATGGAGGAGTTGGGAATGGGAACGGTAGGAAATCTATGATTTTAGGGTGGTTTTTTTTTAGAATACTTTTTTGATATAAAATAGTAGACACCAGGGATTTTTTGGAAAAAAGTTGATGGCAAAGGGGTAGATTTCCACTATCGAAAACATACTGCATCATCAAGTCTACTCTCTACAAAGTGAACGTCAATGATTACTCGCTATACTGTACAAAGGGTTTGATTAATATCTATCCTCATTTCGGATTGTCATATTTTTTTTCTCTCCATGACTGAAAATAAACCCTATTCTCAATCATTTTAGGTGATGTGCCACTCGTCTTTTTGGTAGAGTTGTCAAAGTGTACATACAGTCACACACTGCAAACGGATTCATGTTAGCCAAACAGGAGTTTCACTCGGAGAGTAGACTATACAGAGAAAAGCAAAGGCAGTCTAATTTTCGGTTAGTGGACGGGATCTCCTCTGCAATTTTTCTTCTTTTTTTGGAATAAAAAAACAAGTTACAGACACAACATTCAACATTCTGGACTATAATTCAAACAAAAATAATGTTTACGAACAGATATGTTAAAACGTGTGTGTGTGTGTGTGTGTGTGTGTGTGTGTGTGTGTGTGTGTGTGTGTGTGTGTGTGTGTGTGTGTGTGTGTGTGTGTGTGTGTGTGTTTCTGCGTGTCTGTGCGTGCATTCATGCACGTATGCGTGTATTTTGACATATCTGCGAGTGTTTATGTACGTGAACTTGTGTGAGTGCCTGCATATATATGTGCATATACGTCTATGCACGTGTGCACACTTGTATGAATGTCAATAAAATATGATGCTGCAAAACTAGACACACCGTGCTCTACAATCTCTGTAAAAAGTGTGTGCTCCAGGGTCTTGACACCCTAAACTACAAACACACTGACAACCCAGTTTCTACAACTGACATAAGTTTAGCTTGGGGGTATCCTTTGGTGTCTTTCTCACACAAGTTTTCAGCCCTTCTCCAAAAAAACATCACCATGAACTGTGATGGAAATTGCTTACACCGTCTTCTGAAGATAGACCATAGATCCCTTTATGGTGGGATAGGAAAATTCCAACAAAAACAAGACCAAACAAAAAACTATACAAAATGACCCAAAACCCCTTAACAACAAAAAAGACCTTTGCAGTCATACAACGCAGAAATCTAGCCCTAGGGATAAGTAGATAGACCCCTTATGGGTTTAGGTGCTAAGAGTGAAAGCATTTGCAGGAATTGGAATGTTGGATTGAAATTGTATTGTTGGACTGTTAAAATATCAATCAATGGCTTCTTCACGTGTGCCCTAGTCTGTGGTTTTAGGTGTACATGCCAGTGTTGTATTCTGAAACTGCCCTTCATGGGATTACAGTATTTTCGACTTGACGTGGAGCCGACATCCTGTGGATTCCAACGAAGACAAAACTGCTGCTCCCAACTGTACACTGAGCCTGTTTTGTGCTTTATGTGATGTAAAGAGCTACTGGTAGATAGATGTTTTGCAATGCCATATTCATTGCATGATCTCCTAATTATCTGGTGACTTTTCCACAAGAAATGTTGATAAGATTTTGGTATTTGCTTTCTCGAAACAATGATGAAGGCTTTCGCAGCATCTCCGGATTTTTTTCGATCTGTTTTGACTGGAAGCATTCATGGTCCAGGGACGGGATAGCTCAGTGGTCGGAGCACTCACTTTCCCCCAGCCAAGGTTAAGCAGCATCGAGCGTGGTTACCACTTGGATGGGTGACCGTTTGCGCGCTTTAGCTTCAATACAGTCCCCCAGTTCATCCAGCTGTAATGGGTACCTGCCTTTTTAAGGTCAGGGAAGGTACAGCAACGAGGGAGAGGAGATGGGCACCATCCTAAATATGCTGGCGCCTAGAGAAGTTGGGGTCTCTGATGCCTCGCTCCCCTACGACCACATAGGTTATGGGACACCGTTACCTTTTACCTTTTATTCGTGGTCCGTTTCTGGCTCGATACTTCTAGGCTATCCCAGAGCATTCTTTGACAGCGTAAGCACTCTTGGTCACGCAGAATGACCCACACACAAAAGAGAGAAAGCAAACACCGTTTACGAATCATGTTGAACAAAACTAGTATCACAGGAGACTGGAGAGTCTTGCCTTCATGCGCTAACACCTCTCCACACCCAACATTTGACAAGAGTCCCTGAACAGAACAAAAGAAAGCTTGTGCAAGAGAAGCAAAGGATACCCACAAGTAAAACTTTTTTTCCCTGTAATTCATCATGTACGATCAGTAAAAACCCTCTCTCTCTCTATCGCTATCTATGTACAATACAATACAAAACCAAATGTAAATCTGAGGAAGACATCATCCTACCACATACATAGTACACTAAAAATTCTCTTAACTACACAAGTGTGAGAGACGAATTGGATGACCAAAAAAAAATTAAAAAATCAGATTTTGCAGAGGAGATCACAGCGATTAAAAAACAGGAAAGATAGATAAACACTTTACCTGATCTTGAGTTTTGCGCTGAGCAGACATCCAAGTATAATGGTCAGTATACTGCTAAAGTACATTGCACTTTCTTCATAGTACATCAATCATTCCTTTCACTTAACTACAATCAAGTGCTTGTCACTTCTGCAAACTGAACAACTTTGCAAAGACATGCTTGAATAATCTGAAATCAAGTCAAATTAAGCCTTTGGATTTTTGTTTTGGTTAATGATGTCATTTGCCTCTCATAGGCAGTAGAAAATGCCACATTTTAAAGTCAGAACTTCACAATATTTATCACAGTGTAAGTTGGTCAAAAGTGGTATTATTATTTTTTTGAAGATATATTCGTAATAGATCTTTTAAAAAAGACCAATAAATATCCTATACTGACACCCATCTTTGAAAAAAATCAAGCCAACCTATTTCGTCTCATTCTTTGTGCTGACATTATTGTAAAGCAGCAGCATAAGCAGCTAGGTTATATATAATTATTGGAAACCCCATGACATGGCGCATGGCTTGTTTTAAGCTTCTCTTCTACTCTCACTTAGTTTTTGCTCGTTTAAGGCAGTGCAGCAAATGAAAATGACACGTCACTTTTTTGAAAAAGACACTGCTTTTCAGTATTATAAAGTACATGAAACGAGAAGCAGTTGAAGCCCACCCCCCCACCCCCAAACAACAACAACTCCAAAATAAAAACAACCCCAAACAAACCACCAGAAAAAAACCCTTCTGCTCATCAAACTGCTTTTTTCTTTTCTTTTCTTCTTTTTATTTTATTTTTAAAGTTTGACTCCGAAATCAGAACCTCTGTCCAGTTCCTCCCAAATGATGAGCTGCTACTTGCGTACAAGTTTAACAGTAAAAAACAAAAATGTCTTAGACCACAAAAAATGAAATAATAATACACAAATTTTTATTTTGATTGATATATATATATTCAAATAATATGCAAGCACGAAATAAATGAATAAAAAAAAGAAAGAAAAAACCAAAACTAGAACCCGTTGAGCATCAATACTTACTCATTGGCGATGGGCATGGAGCCTCGACGCTTCAGCTTGGCGATCATGTTGGACTGGTTTCGGAATGTGATGTGGATCTTGGAAGGCCGCAGACGACAGGGCTCCCCGTCCACCTGCATGGGCATGGGCTTGTAGGTGGTCACCCGCAGCTCCCGACACTGCGTTAACCTCTCCCCGTGACCCCCCACGTGCAAGGTGGCCTGAGTGGACACACGTTTTATATGTCTTTAATTATTTATTCTTTTATATCGAGGATAATGGAATAAAGCATTCGTGTGCTTTTTTGTTTGGTTACATCCAGTGTCCGTGTGTATGCGGTTTTGTTCATTTTTGTTATCTGTTTCCACCGGCACACAATTTGCCTACTCTTCCGAAAAAGCGGAACAGGATTTAACGTGCGCGCAAGATGGTTCTGCGTGCGTTGGAACACGGGGCCTCGGTTTTATAGTCTCATCCGAAGGTCATCGTCAGAGGCTGCTCAGAGTCAGTGAAATGGAAGCGTAATACACGAACTGGGAAAACAACAAGACAAAAACTTCTTACTTTAATAAATGAAAGGAAACTAAGATATGTGGTCTACGCACTACAAAAACCTAGATACGGACTTCATGAAGTACTGTCTTTTAAGGCAAGACCGAGGGTAACAAAGAAAAAGGGGCAGACTACCAGCTTCTCTTATTGCCAACGCGCCGAATCCTGTGGCCTGAGAATCCATGAAGTCAGCAGCAGGGCAGTACAGTGAAGAAGACAGGAGCAAATTGATGGAGAAGGAAGGAAGGGAGAATCATGGCGGTGTCATTGGGTGTGGCGGCTAATACCGAACTTGGTGATTCCGACAGGTGAAACAGGTGAGATCACAGGTGTTGAAATCAGATATACTCCTAGCATGCTCGTACAAACACGATCCTTTCTGATTCTACGAATATCTGTTTTGCGATAACTATACCCCACCAAAAAGAAAACTTACCCTTTTAAATGGCAGATGATATAACATTTAAAAAAAATGATAATGGTTACCCAAATGAAGTGTTACTGCTAAAACAATTTTATCATACACGCTTGAAGATACCCCTCCCTCCCCACCACACACGCACAAACACAAACCCCTCCCCCCCACACTTACCAGGGAAGAATAGGTGAAACCAATGATTTCCAGGTAACCATCATCCAGGAGTTGAGGTTCAAATCCCACAGCGTTGGGATTGCCCCACGGAAGTGTACCACTTGCATATCTGTGTACAACAAAATCATATAAAATATTATATAAATACAAAATACTTCACTTTCACAACAGAACACACACACACGCACGCACGCACGCACGCACGCACGCACGCACGCACGCACGCACGCACGCACGCACGCACGCACCACCACACACACACACACACACACACACACACACACGAACACACACACACAAACACACACGCGCACATACGCACGCACGCACACACACACACACACAACACACACACACCACACACACACACACACACACACACACACCACAAAACACACACACACACACACACACACACTCTCTCTCATCACTCAAACTCACTCTCAAACTCACAACACACTTCTACTGACCTAGGAATGTTGAGGATGACAAGACAGTGCAACTTCAAGTCCTGTATCTTCTGTGTGATGTTCACCCCGTCGCACTGTGAACATATAACAACAACGTATACCACATTGATGAATACTAATCTCTATAAGTCATACAAACATCTGGACAGGCCAAGACTGCACTACCTTACAGGGAAGAGTACAAGGAGGGAGACGAAGAGGCAGACAAGAGAAAACGAATGGAAAAAACACCAGAGAAAGGACTGGATTTTGTATTGTTTGGCACATAAATCGTAATGTGTTGATTTTTCATAGTGCTGTAAGCTCTCTGATGTCATGTACGTGATTCATTCTTTTATCTGTAGACGTGTAATCCTTTGCTCATAAACTAAATGAATTTCTCTGCTGGAGATAACAAAGTATTTAGAATTGAGTGTAACGACATAGTACGGACAGCTGAGAATCGCGAGGAGGAGTGGAGGAAGCTGGTTGCAAAATCTTCAGTGATGACCCAACAGTCTACTAGACTACGGGATAGGTGAAAGTGAAGACGAGTCTCAATAGCGTTGTTTCGTATTGTATTGTATTATTTTATTCTGTATACTACTTTCCGTCATGACAGATTTCTTGGCTAGAACTCCAGGGTTCACCAGTGGAGAAATTTTGTGTACGCGACCTTTTTAAAAAAAAAACACCCACCATTAAGGTAGCCGCATTCCAATTCCGGGGGTGGAGAATTAATCAATGAATAATACTAGTGAACAGCAGAGCCTCCACAATGATACTGGTTGATTGATCATGTCGCACATGATTCCCAACAAGGTTGCTTCCCTTGGACCACAGATGTGCATAGTGAGATTTGCGTTAAAGTGTGTTAGTCTTTAGTGATCGACTATGACTCTGACGAGGAGGCTTGACTCGCACAGTCCTTACGCGCTGCAGCTCTGGGGGCTAGTTGGCCTTTGGAAAGCATCTCCAACGCTGACTGTCCTTATGCCCACTTGGTCGAGAGAGTGGGGATGTACTGTGAGCAAGGCATCTCCACTATAATCAAATTTCTGCCCAATTTCCGAAACAGCAGCTGCCTCCTCCGCTGTTTTGGAGGTCATCGTCGAACACGACGGCCAAACACATGCCTGTTGTTGCCATAACACTTGGAAGATTTTCATTTTCTTAATTGAACTAAAAGAACACCATAGGTTTTGATCTAAACTGAACCATGCATTCAATCTGAAATTATCTATCCAAAATAATTAACTTAAAAGGACACCGCAGATCTGGGTCTAAATTAGATCTTACGTTCAATCTGAAATTATCTTTCTTAAAGATAATCTGAAACTATCTTTCTTACAGATAATCTGAAATTATCTTTCTTAAAGATAATCTGAAATTATCTTTCTTAAAGATTATCTACCTAAAAGAAGACCCTAGATTTGGGTCTAAACTGAACTATCTGTTCAATCTAAATTTATCCTACATACAACAATTTTGCTCTAAGGTTACCCTGCAGATGAACATCATCTTTATGGTTGATGTTTACACCCATGAAACATCACAGCTATGGTCTAAAGTTTAAGTGTACTGGACATTACAGTTCTGCTCCAAGGAACACGTCGGTTTTCGTCTAGACTGACCATCAACAGACATCACAGTTGTGATTTAAATGTGGTCTCTAATGAACACAATAGACTTGTTTAAATTTACATGTACCGGACACTACTGGCTGGAGAAAATGTGAACACCATGGACATAACACTTTCTGCTCTAAATTAGTATCTCCTCTTTCTAATGATATAAAAGCTTAAGCATGAATTTACCTGAATAGGCACCGAACTTTCTTTAACACAATGGGGTATCAGAGTTTTTCCCTTTCACTCGCTCTGACATACCACTTTTGCTCTTCATGTATAGATCGACAACGAGAACTGCAGTTTTATTCTAAATGTGTCCTTCAAAGAAAAGAAAAGGACACGGACACATTGCCTCTAAGTTCCTCGACAATAATTATGGACCAGTCTTGCTGAAAATAGACCTCCAAAAGTGCAAACCTTGCCCAGTGCTTATCTTTAGCAGGAACAAGAAAACCACCACCACCACCACCACCACCACCAAAAATAAACAATGTGCTTACCTCCACCTGTATGTGATCAGCAAAACCTTTCCAACTCCTCTTGAGCAGATCTCGACCCCCTGCCTGCAGTGACAAACCATTCACAGAACGTGAAAATCAAACATGTTCCAGTGAATTGAACAGACAGAAATATCCAAGATTATGTAACGTAATATGATATGATATAATACGATGAAATATGATATGATATATTTTACTATACTCCAATAGTAAAATTAGAACAGGTACGAGCATCTTACGTAATGTGAAAATAAACATATATCATTATCAACCAGGAACATTGGCAGATGACATGACATTATATGTACACCCGTCAAATGATTAGATTCAGGTAAACACAAATAATACAATGTCATTTTCTTTTTGTAACACACTGAATAAACTAGATCCAGACAAAAACCAGGTCAAGTTTAAGGTGCCAACCATTCCCCTCGGCTTGTACCTCCCAGTTTACCACAAAAAAGGAGCATAAAAAGAGATAACACAATATTCAAAGTAATGAAAAGAAAGAAATGCCATAGGGGCAAATAATACTGCCGACCAGTCATCCCAATATAACCATCACAGTTTTTACAATTTTGTTACCAGGTGGCCAGGAAAAAAACATCACAGGCAGAATGCAATCACATCGCAGTGGTTTACAACTTCATCACCAGGTTGTCAAAACAACACATTACCAGCACAATACATTCAAACATTAAGCTTCAGTCCTTACTGATTTACAGAAGTTCACATTCTGACAAAACGTAAGAGCAAGCAACTTACTCCTGCATAGAACATCTTGTTTCTGAAGCGACTGTTGAACTTCTCAGGATTGGCTTCTGCAACACAAAAACAACACACAAAAAATCATACAGAAACGTGAATGATAGCACCCCCACAAATCAACAACAACAAAACAACAACAACAAAATAACCAACAACCCCCCACCCCCCAAAATCAAACAAAAACAAAAACAAAAAACCCATAACGTCCTTTTTTCCATTGTGCACACTGCTAACTCTTCCAGCACGGACCAATGATAGAAAACTGACTGGTTCAGATGATAGTTGTGCACATACACAACGAAGTCAGTAAAGTAACAGAAACATTATTTATTAATTTTTTTAATATCATAAATGATATTTATAGCCCAGCTAACCACACAAAGTCAAAAGAAAAAAAGCCCCTCCTGAATCAGTGCAATTTATAACCCAAAAAAAGGATAATGAATAACAATTCTCACCGAACATTCACATAGTCCGAATTCTACCCGTTTCAATCTGTTCACGAAACAAAAACGTCTTCACAAAGTAACATAGGGTAAATGCAAAAACACATGTGTATGAAGATCAGAATCACGATGCTGCTGCTGCTGCTATCATACCTCTGGATTCGTGGAACTCGAGGGCCACGTGTGCATCTGCTCCCAAGCTGAAGTAGTTGTTGAAGACGCTGAGGGGAAGCTCTGAAGTCACCTCCTCCCCTTCCTCCACTATGCCAGCTTCGTTCCCTTCCACGTCGATATTCCACCTGGGGGTCATCAGGTGTACAGATACAAAGTAAGTCACTGATCAAAGGTTGAGGTCACTCTCCTCTCTCTCATCTCTCCGTCACACACCACGCACGCACGCACCACGCACGCACACACACACACACGCACGCACACACGATAATTTTTGTGCGCTTGCTCTGTCCCCCCCCTCTTCTCTCTCTCTCTCTCCACACACACACACACACACACACAAACACACACACATACAAACACACACACACACACACGCATACACACACACACACACACACACAAGCACTTACCTTAAACTTACACACACACACACACACACTTACACACTCACACACACGAAGAACATTTACACACACACACACACACACATACACACACACACATACACACACACACACATACACACACACACACACACACACACACACACACACACACACCTCTTGCACACACACACACGAACAGAGTCAGGTTCAAATTTCATATCTAGATTATTTGAAAAACTGTATGTCCCCGATGAATCCATCCACACCAAGTAACATCATCTTTGCCAGGGCGATTATTAACTTTTCAGTTTCTTTTGCATGCTCATTGTATTGTATTGTCCTAAAGGGAACAGTACAAGGAGGGAGATGAAGAGGCAGACAGAGAAAACAATGGGAAGAGAGAGTGGACTGGCCTTGAGTGGAACGAATTGCTACGGAAAGCAGAGGACCGCGGGGAGTGGAGGAAGCTGGTTGCAAAATTTTCATTAGTGCCCCCACGGTTCATGGGACTACGGGATAGGTGAGGTAGGGTGAGGTGTATTGTTGACTGCACTTTTCTCAAAGCATATTTTGTTTTCTAGCCTTTAAAGTAAGAGTTTCTTACACACTGTTCTGATAGAGTTCTTGCTTATTGGAAGAGGTGGGTACATCACACTGGCTCCACTGGGCTACTCACCTGTCCAGTTGCACCACTTGCCCCTCCTCCACATTGCATAAGATTTTGGACAGAGGTTCGTCTGTGTAACCCTGCACACATCGGCATCAGTACTTAGTAAACTGCACTGGAACCTTTTAAGAAACGTAAGACACGTCATGTCATGTCACACGCTCCTCTGGTCTTACTAAAACAATCCTACAAAGCACAGAGAGGGGAGGAAGAAGAAGAGGCAGACAAAGGAAGAGATGGGAGGACAACATTCGAGAGTGGACAGACATGGAGCTGAGAGACACCCTGAGGGCGGCTGAGAGACGAGAGGACTGGAAAAAGGTGGTTGGCAAAGCTTGGAAGGCGCCCCAAAGGATTCGGAATCTGAGGGATCGGTGACGGTGACGGTGAAGCCAAATGAACAAGTTGACCTCAAAACATTACCTCGGGGGTGGGATAGTCTAAATGTTAGAGCGTTGAGCTCGTGATCTGACGGTTCGAGTTACCATCGAGGCACCCGTTTGAGAGGATTTTCTTCTTTGGAGTTAACATCAATACCCACTCCGCTGCCCCCGAAAAAACTTCGGATGAGACTCTATACCGTTCTATAGGTATTCTGCATTGAAACCTTTAAGAAACGTAAGCCAGATAAACAAGTTGTCCTCAGAACTTTACACGGAGGGCGGAAGAGTCCAGTGGTGTTCAGAGCGCTACGTTCGTGATCTGACGGCCCAGGTTCGAGCCACCACCGAGGCACCAGCTTGAGATTTCTCCTCTGGAGCTAACATCAGTACCCACTCCGCTGCCTCAGAAAAACCTTCGGATGAGACTCTATACCATTCCATAGGTATTTTGCATTGAAACCTTTCAGAAACGTAAAAGGCAAACGAACGAGTCTGACCTCAAAAACTTTACTTGGGGGGCGGGATAGTCTAGTGGTTAGAGCGTTGAACTCGTAATATGACGGCCCAGGTTCGAGCCAGCACTGAAACACTCGTTTGAGAGAGTTTCTCCTCTGGAGTTAACATCAGTACCGACTACACTTCCTTTAAAAAACACAAAACTTTGGATGAGACAATAAACCGAGGGTTTTTTTAATGATACATTCAGCGACTGTTCCTGAAAGAACTGTGGTGTAATCCCACATGAAAAACATAAAAGGCCACGCTGAATGTCCACGTTAAAACTTAATCCGCCTTTTGAAAGAGTAGGCCATAGCATGCTGATAGGACTGGATGAAAAACAACTCGTCATGGAAATTTTGTGCCATAAATATGGTAGCTCTGTGGACCTTCCTCATATAACTCTCCAAAACGTATTTCAACTAAAACGTATACTTATTCAAGTTTTGAACTGCGGACATTTAATGACTTTTTACTATAGATGTGTGTGTGTGTGTGTGTGTGTGTGTGTGTGCGTGTTTGAATTTCTATCATCTTTAAACTGTCATCGCACAGACATCCAAACGACACAGCGTTGTTTCCCTTTTAAGGGCTACAAGGGGTCAGTTCAGTTCAATTCCATTCAATTCAAACGCTTTACTATCTCAGAGACAGAACAATTCAAGCCTACATCCCCATCTTCTCCTCCACGACTCCATCTCCACCACCATAGAACTTTCCATCACCAGGATATTTCCTCAGTGAATATACTCCACCCTCCCCGAAACAGCAGTTAAGTCCGATGATCTGAATATTCATTGTCTGAAAACTTCTAAACTTGCCCCTCGTTTGTAAGGCCTTGAATATTCATTAGGGGCTACTTTACGACCGCATCTTTTGACCTCTGAACCCAATCTGGGTAAAGTTGTTAAGTTTCTACCAGACCTCAATGTTATCAATGTTAAACATGTGCTGAGTGAAGAGAAGAGAAATGCGAGACTTGTCTTTTGGGGGACGGTCGATTTCATGACGAAAATTTGTATTTTCATAACTCAGGTTTACCAGATGTCAGAAGACCCCCCCCCCCCCCCTACGCCCCGCCCCGCCCCCCCCCCCCCATCCCCCAAAAAAGGAAAACATGGGATAATCATAAATCTGAAAGGGTGGAAGGAATATTAAAGTATACAGGACAGAATTTCATTACATCTTTTAAAAAAAATATAGTAAAAAACCCATACCAAATAAAGAAAAAAGAAGAAAACCCCAATATCCCACCCCCATCCCTCTAAGTCCAAAGAAACAACAACCCCCCCCCCCCCTACCCTCCTGAAAAAGGAACAAGATAGAAGAACAGAGAAAAGAAGCAAGAACTACTTTCTTAACATAGAACTATAACAAACTCTTCTTCCCTCTCCCCCAAAAAACGAAACAAACAAAAATCTACCCCCTCCCTCCGGACCCCCCTCCCCCCCCCCCCCCCCCCCCCCCCCGCCACCCCGGGCAGTGTGGCTCGAACCCGTGCCGTTAGATCACGAGCTCAACGCTCTAAACCACTAAGCTACCCTGCTCCCCCGCTGTAAAAACAAACAAACATCGGACTTCGGAACTGAGATACAACCAACAAAAAAACACCAACACCAAAATAAAGAGAAAGAAAAACACAAACACACACACTCTCATAGTTTGTCTAAAATTACTTGCTGTGAATAGATGTTAAACTGAAGATATCACACAGACACCACACCACACCACACCATACCACACAACACAGAGTTTGTCTAAAATTACATGCTGTGAATAGACGTTAACACTAAAGATATCACACACACACAAACATACATACACACAAACACACAACACACAGAGTGTTTGTCTAAAATTACTTGCTGTGAATAAACGTCAACACTACAGATATTACACACAACAATGTCCCCCCCCCCCCCCCACCCCCACACACACACCCCCCACCCCCACAACCCCCCCCCACACACCCCCCCATCCCCCCCTACCCACCCCCCACCCCCACAAACCCCCCCACCCACACCTCCCCCCCACCCTCACCCCCCACAACCACACCCCCCCCCCCCCCCCCCTCCTAGCGCTAGCCATCAGCTCGCCTCTCACCCCGCCCCAGTTGAGGGTCCTGGCCAGGTCGTTGCCGGTGCCGATGGGCAGGATGCCGACAGGAGGGGGGGGGCACAGGCCCAGGGAGTCGATGGTGGACAGGATCCAGCCCACCGTGCCGTCCCCGCCCGCCGCCAGGATCCGGATGTTAGGCACTTTTTTGTACAGGTCCAGCCTGCACACACACACACGCACACACACATACATACGCACAAGCACGCACACACACGCACGCACAAGCGCGCGCACGCACGCACACACACACAAACTTTGTCACTCATATAATGATGACACTGTCATTTCAACCCCACCCTTTCCCTCCCATACCACCACCACCCCTCACTCTCCATGTACACCCCCACCCACCCCCACCACCCACTCCATCCCCCCTCCTTCCCACCACCCACTTCATCACCCACCCTTGCCACCCAGCACCA